>OY740716.1:171296123-171793375 GCA_963513945.1 Hydrotaea diabolus
TACTCAAAGCAAAGTAATGCCTTTTACGGATTAAAATTTTGCAAGTCCTTGCAATAGTTCTAAGAAACTATTGACGCAACAACCGCCATCACATCACCGAGAGGAGACGCTTCGCGACGTCACGAACAAATATAAATTCCCCAAGGAACGTGTACATTTGTATACTCCTATAAGGCTAAATATTGGTTCTGGTGATTAAAATAATCACAAAAAAATTTACAATAGTGTTTTAAAAATTGTTTTATATTGATCACGTATTCGGCATATCAATAATTCCGTGACTTTTCAAATGAAACACATTTTTATTTTTTGCAAAAAAATATATATTTTTCAACGTTTAGCTCGTTTGTTTTATTTCGGTCTGTTGCTTTTACACATTGAACAGGGATTAACCGGCTCAAGACCTCTTGCATCTCTTGCAACAAAATGGCAAAGTGACATTGATTTTCGTGGCTGCACACTGCTTTTATCATATCGGGTCCGTGACAACCCTCTTTAGAAAGCTTTGCTGCAGTTGTTGAAAGTAAAACCGAACTCTATAAGGCCAGGCTCTCCCCAAACGAATGAGAACTACCTTACTTTTCAAGTTTTCTTCACACAATTGCCCACGAAAATACAACTCACTCTTGCCACCTCTACTGAGACTCCACACCGAGAGCCATCAATTGATTTCTTTTACAACGTGTGTGTGATGTAAACATAACATAATCTTCTTTTAGCTCAATACATTTAGTCCAACGTTTCTCCAATTTCGAGGTCCATAAAATAGGCATTTGTTCGATCAATAATTCCATCGTTGTTGCTGAATCTCTTTCCACTGAGCCATTTTTTTAGGTTTGGAAATAGAAAATAGTCACTGGGGGCTTAATCCGGAGATAGTGGCGGATGAGGATCCAATTCGTAACCCAGTTCATGCAATTTTGCCATCGAGGCTGTACACATGTACATACTTGCATTATCTTGATGAAAAAGAACTTTTTTCTTGGCCATATGGGACCGTTTTTTTTAAATCCTCGTATATCGGTCCAATAAGTTTTCATAATAATCGCCGTTTATTATTTGATTCTTTTGAAGGTAATTGATGTGGATTATCCCGCGTGCATTCTAAACTATTGCCATCACCTTATTGGCCGACAAAGTCACCTTAGCCTTCTTCGGAGCCGGTTCGCCCGAAGAAACCCAATGTTTAGACTGCTGCTTGGTCTCCGGAGTATTGTAATGGATCCATGTTTCATTCACAGTTACAAAACGCCGCAAAAACTTATTCGAATTGCGGTTAAACAACTTCGAACAATTCTTTAAAATTGTCACACGATTACGTTTATGGTCAATTGAGAGCAAACGCGGCACACATATTGCAGACAGCTTTCCTAAACCCAACTGATCAAGTAAAATCAAAACCACACTGCCATATGAAATGCTTATAGCATCAACAATCTCGCGTACTTTTACTCTTTGAACACCATATCGTGGATTGTTTCCACATTTTCGGGTGTATTGACCTCAAATGGCCGTCCAGAACGTTCAGCGTCATTTGAAATTGTCCGATCACAATGAAAGATAGTAAACCACCTTTGTACCATTGAAATCGATTGATCAGGATCTACTGGCATGCAGGCAAACAAAAAATCAGTGTGAACAATTTTGGAAACATACCAAGTATGATACTTAAACAATGTATTAATTAATTTTCTGAAGTAAAAATATATTGTCAGTTGTGTGGAGTTCGGACACCTCTTGTCCATAAAATCGAACCTAAGGTAGCAGACCTACACCCGAACTAAAATCCTTTTGTCCAATCAGTCACAGGATACCAAAACTTCCAGATTCAAGTATTCTCTACAGGCCGATTTGCCCGTTTACAATCCTAAACAACTTACGACCATAAATTAAATTTCAGGATCCTAGGTTGATTCGTTTGACCACTATGGCGCTTTCAACTGACACAAGGACGAACGGACATGGCTAGATCGTTTTAGAATTTTACGATTTAGTTCAATTAAATGTACAAATTCGAGAAAAACGTCCTGGCTTACAACACAAAAAATAATTTTTCATCAAGACAACGCACCAGCGCACAAGAGTGTTTTAACAATGCCTAAAATCAACGAATTAAAGTACGAGTTGCTTGACCACCCACCTTATTCTCCTGATTTAGCTCCCAGTGACTTTTACCTGTTCCTAAATCTAAAAAAATTCCTTGCTGGCAAGCGTTTTACCTCAAATGAAGATGTAATTACAGTTGTAAACCACTATTTTGAAGACCTTGAGGAAAACTATTTTAATCAAGGGATAGAATTGCTAGATAAGTGTTGGACTAAGTGTATTGAAGTTTCAGGAAATTATATTAAAAAATAAAAATATTTTTGAAAAACTAACTATTCTCTTTCATTGATAGGCAAAGAACTTTCCGAACCGCCCTAATATGTGGCCATAATTAGAGCGGACGATTCCCAAATCGGTTGCACCTTTGTGTGGGACTTTTCAGAAACAAGAACCGATATGATTCAAGTAGAACAGAGATAGTTGGTCGCTCGTTACACTCCATGCAAAATTTGGTTGAAATTGGACATTATATGTGTCCTCTAAAACTGTAGACTATAAAATTGCGAAGGAACTTTGTTATTTACTGTAAACAAATAAAGACTTTTATAGTCCACTTTTGCCAGAGTTAGTTATTAGTCGCTCATAACGTACGAGGGTTGCTATTTATATTTCGGGTCCTGACAGTACTAGTGTTCCCAGATGCAAACTGGAACTTTCATTGGAAACTTTGACATTTTTTAGCACAACTTCACTCAGAACGTTTTGTAATTTGAGGGCGAATTGTTTTGTTTACAGCCTCAGTCAAAAAATGGAATTACGAGTATCCCGTGAACATTTTCGTGCGATGATTTTTTACGATTTTCGGCGTGGGTTATGGAGACAAGAGTGTTTTAATCAACATGTTTCGAATTTTGGCGATGATGCACCATCAATAACCACCGTTAATTGCTTGTACCAAGAGTTCAGTCCCGGACGATGTCCGCTTCAGGATGAATTTCGTGAAGGACGTCCAACTTCGGTCACTTACCGTAAGATTGAGGCATCCTTGGGCATTAGTGTTCTTATGACAAGCATCAATAAGATATTGCATGTTCATTTGGCTGTGAAAAAAAATTTGTTATCTTCGAATCCCACATAATTTGACGAATGCTCAAAAAAGGGTTGTATGGATTGGTGCAAAGAGATGTTGAAAAAGTATAACTGCGGTAGCTCAAAGGCAGTGTATAGCATTGTCACAGTTGACGAATCATAGATCTATGCATATGAACCCGAAACAGAACAGCAATAGACCGTATGGGTCTTTTAAGACGAGCCAAATCCAACAAAAGTTGTTTGTGGAAGAAGTACATCGTAGCAAATGATTGCGTTGTTTTTGGTATAACCGGTACCTATTGCTACAGTACCTTTAGTGGAACGTAGGACGGTCAATTCTGAGTGGTATACAACCATCTGTTTGCCAACAGTGTTCGAAGAAATGAAGAAAGATAATTAGATTTGACGGATCATTTTGCATCATGGCAATGCGAGCTGTCACACATCAACTGAAACGATGATCTATTTGACCTCTCAAGATATCGAATTGATGGGCCATCCACCGTACAGCCCTGATTTAGCACCCAATGACTTCTTCTTATTCTCTAGCAGAAAAAATGTGTGGTCAACGTTTTTGATCGCCCAAAGCAGCTGTTGAAGCGTGTAAAAATCATGTTTGGCTCAATCGGAGTGGATAAAATGCTTCGAAAATTGGTTTGTGCGCATGCAAAAGTGTATTGATCTTAAAGTAGAATATTTTGAAAAACAATAAAACAATTTCTAATGATAAATTATTGCGTTTTTATTGCCGCACCCGGAATTTAATTAGCAACCCTCGTACTATGCAAAATTTGACCGCTATCAGGTTTTATATGTGGTTTCTAGAGCTGCAGTACCCCAAATTGGGAGGGGCCTTCGTGTCGGAGATATCGGAAAAAATGAATCGAAATGGTCCTATTTTACAAGACATGAGTTATGGTCGCTCGTAACGTTCTGTGTAAATCGGTTGGAATAGGAGTATGTGGAGATTTTTTCTTCTAAGCGCTGCCTTGTTGAACGATATTTCCATCTTGATTTCGAAAGAAATAAGGACCAATGATGCCGCCATATGAAACCCGCACCACATATTCAATCTTCACGCCCGCATTGATGCTTTGTAAATACTATTCCCTCCTAAAACGCTAATATGGATTTTTGAGTAAAAAAAGGGCACCGAGACGACAATATTTTGACTAAGGCTTGAACGTAAAGCGTATTTACAACTGAGCCAGAATTTCGATAATAATTTAAAAGTTTCCTTGGGTCATTTTCTGACCCCTCAAATCGGTAAGCTCTTCATATTTTAAATTGTGTAGTTACTGCCCGGGGCTTGCAGTACAAAGCGCTGATAAAGCTTTTTCTAGAGAATTAAAGTCGCTGTCAGTTACGAGTTGGTTTTCATTACATGTGTGATAGTCGCGCACTCATATCTAAATGGCGGCCATTAACAAGAAGGCCTACATCATTTTCGCGTATGCAGACTGCAGTAACATTGACCTTTTTCTATTGACAACACGCTAAGGAGGTTGGCGATAATAAACAAGAAAAAAATGATTTTGTTTGTTTTTAATAATTAAAATTATTGGGAAGAAAGTTATTCAAGAATAACCTTCAGCGAGTTTAAGCGAGCTTGGTTATTACCCTCTATAAGTATTTAAAAAAAAACATTTTTGCACAAATTTTCAAACCAAATGGTTTAGTATGCATTTTGGATAAACTAAGTGGCTTTCAGCACTTGCATACAAATAAATTTCAAAAATGTGTGGTAAAGTTTTGAAGTTATCACCTTAGCGGCCACTTTCTCGTTTAAGAAGTGAGTACCAATAGAACATGGCTATCGTCTGGATAAAATCAACATAAGTTGATTGGGGTTTTTGAAACAAAGGTGATTAATGTGGACAGAATGAAAATAATTTTGGCAACAGCTAAAGTCGTTCTGCAACGAAAGAAAGGCGAGATATTTATGGCCGGCAATTGCAATGCCGAGGTAGTAGAGGAATGTAATTCATATGCAACAATGTGTTCATTTAAAAATTGAGAGAGCATTAAAGAATTATTTGGCCTGGGCAGTTCAGAGATTTAAGCCACATTTCTATAAACACATGTAGCCATACATGTACATTAGGGCGGGTCGAGTTTAGGGAAATCTCCATAATATTTTATATGTATCGGGGTTGCCTCATTCGTTTTTGTACAGATCACGCATGAATGGCAATTAGACATCTTATTTTAAATCAGTATTATTTGACATGTGAATACCATCCAAATACTATTATTTGGATGTTATACTTTAATTGACATTCCGCTTCCAATATCATGAAATATTGATCGGAGACCCTATAAAGTATATATAGATATTATTGGTCGTAATAAAATTCCTAGACGGTGTAGCCATGTCTGTCCGTCCGAGTGTCCGTTAAAAGCGCGACAGCGGTAATGTAAAATTGCACGATGATCGCTAATGGTTATAAGCTGTGTGGGATTGTAAGTTGGGAAGAAGTTTCCCTTCAAGGGACCTAAGATACATCGGTAAAAAGTATTTGCTTAATAAATGATAATTTTACAATCGTTCAAATAGCTACTGTTAGTTCGGACGCACTAAATACCTCAGAAAAAGGCTTAGTTGCTGTACTTTTTGGCTCATGTGGCCCAAAAAACGTCCCGCATGGTCAAAACGGGCGATTAATAGTCAATATAGACATATGGGTACTCATATTCAAGTAAATCTGGCTATTAATGCAATAAAGTTTTATATATTAGGCTGAGATTAGGGACGAATGAACGGTATATAAACGGTGAAGGGTATATAAAGCTAGAGCTGGTCGAACTTAACGACGGTTTCACTTGTTTTTGCCTAAGATTGACATGCACTAGGACGATCTTTGGTTTCAGAAAAATTTTGGCCCTTAAGGCGACTATCGAGTAAGCCATTCACGAGATTACGCCAAAACCCTTAACAAGGTCCCACGACAAGGGCTGTCACATCGGCACACAGTTGCCGCTACAACAACAACAAGGTCTTGACAAATTGTTTTGACAGGATTCGCTACTGCGAAACCAGCCAATGCAGCTACATAAATGGTATTGTGCTCTATAAATAATGTGAATGTCTGATTTTTTAAAAAACTAAACATTTTTATTATCAAAAAATTTAATTTTATTAATTTTTTTGAGTTACAAAAACAAATTTGCAGATTTGTAGTTTTTTTTGCACACATAGAGAAAAAAATAGTAAAATATTGGAAATACTAAAATTCCGTTGGAAAAAGAAAGAATTTCGGTTGCGAACACCAAATGTTAAAATCGTAATGGATATTCGGTTTGACATACCACAAGATGATAAATATGACCAATGTATTTGAGACTCAACTAAAAGATCGGTCATACCAATGAAACGCATAAAATGTATTTAGTTGCCATAACTGGTGGTTTTGGCTATAGCTTTGCCAACACTTTGTTGTTGTAACCTAATTTAATCGTTTAAACGAATTTATTCAGTAAAAATCTTCCATCACCTTTTCCTCGATATGAACCTACCTATGCTTAAGAGTACTTTAAGTACTCAGAGAGAACAGATTTGTTGCCACAACCGAATGTAGGAAGTTGCATGTTCTATTAATGTATGACATCATTACAACCGAAAGTTTATTGGGCATACGGCAGTTTTCAGTAGTGGCAACTGCCAGTATAGGATGATTATTGTTCAACGAATTAAATCTACTTTTTAGCCAGGGCAGAAAATTGCTTGATTACACACATGAAGTACTCAAAGGCAGAGTTATGACGAGAAACGGGTGGGAAGATGATATATGATGTTTACTGCAAAAAAGTTACTCAATAGTTAAGTTAGTTTTATCGAATTATTTTCTTTAAAAAAAAAAACCATTAAACAGCCCGCTGTTTAAAAGAAGCTTTAGTTTTTGTCACTAATAACTGGTTACAACAATAAAAAGTTGGCAAAACTATTGACAACCAAATACCTTTTTTGCATTTAATTGGTATGACCGATCCATAAGTTTTTTTTTTTGAGTACAGTACGATGATGATATTTATCAGCTTGTGGTGCAAGGGTTGCTATATATATTTCTGGCATATCATTTGACATTTCCATTGGAATGTTTTACATTTTTTAGCATAAACGTACTCAGAACGTTTTGACGTACGGCCATCATTTGTGTTGTTTACAGTGACTTGAAAAATTCAAATTGACAAAAAAATGTAATTAACTGGTGAACATTTTCGTGCGATCATTTTTCACAACTTTCGACGTGGATTATCACGACAAGAGTGCATCGATGAACTTAAATCTTTATATGGCGATGATGCACCATCCTATAGCACCGTGAAAAACTTGTTTAATGAATTCAATTATGGCCGACGCTTGCTCAAACACGAAGGTAGTCCAAAAACGACCGTTGTACCAGAGAACATTGATGCCGTGCGTGAACTGATAATGCAAGATCGTCATGTGACATACCGTGAGATAGAGGCATCCTTGGACATTTCTTCCACCAGCATCAGCATACATTCGATATTGCATAAAAAATACAAAAAAATGGTTTGTTCCCGCACAATGTGACAATCGCTCAAAAAAAAGCTCGTGTCGATTGATGCAAAGAAATTTTGAAAAAATACGATTGCGGTGCTTCAAAAGACGTTTATAAGATCGTCACAGGTGACGAATCATGGATCTAAGCTTATGAGCCCGAAACAAAACAACAATCGACCGTGTGGGTCTTCAAAGACCAGCTAAAACCAACGAGAGTAGTTCGTGGAAGAAACACTTCGAAGTAAATGGTCGCCTGTTTCTTCGGCAAAACTGTTCATGTGGCGACTGTTCCGCTCGGGCAACGTAGGACGGTCAATTCTGAGTGGTACAACATAATTTGTTTGCCTGAAGTCTTCGGAGAAATTCGAAAAACGAATCATTGTGCACCATCACATTGGCTCAAACCAGCGCCTTTTTGACCGGCCAAAACGTCGAATTGATGGGTCATCCGCCGTACAGCCCTGACAGCCAATGACTTCTTTTTATTCCCGCACATCAAGAAAAAATGCGTGGTCAACGATTTTCGTCGCCAGAAGATGCTGTTGAAGCGTTAAAAACCCATGTTTTGGAGGTGTCTCAATCGGAGTAAAAAAGTGACTTCGACAATTGGTTTGAGCGCATGCAAAAGTGTAAAAATCATGCTAGAGAATACCTTGAAAAACAATAAAACCATTTTTGATGATGAATATTCGCATTTTTATTATTAGGCCAGATATATATATATATATAGCAATACTCGAACTTCGAACCGAATATCCACTACGATTATAAACAATGGTGATTGCAGCCGAAATTCCGCTTTCGCAACCGAATCATTGTAGTGCCAACCGATTTCCAAATAATTTTTTCTCTGTGTGTATATAAGTATAGTATCCCCAAAGTACGAGTATATGATTGTCAGCCAATACAATTTAGGAACATCCATACAAGGATTTATGAGTTGCTCAAAAATCCGATCTTTCGTTCAGCCTGCCTTAATGTATACATATGTACGTCAACTGCTCTGCTTCCTGAAAAAATCCAAGTGTTGCAAGTACGCGTTCAAGGGAAATCTTCTCTGGAACACAAAAGACACGTGAAATAAAAAGTGGGCAAAAAAGCGTTACTGTAAAAAAAACAGAATGAACCACATTTTACACAGTCCCTTTTTGCCGCCGTTACTTATTTATTGTTGTGGCAGGCACTCACACATTGTTGCATGTGCATGTGGACTTTATGTAAATTTGTATAAAAATTTCAATATGTATTTTCACAGCAAAGAACTGGAAACGAAAATGTGCAATTTCAATACACATTTTCTCGTTCCTGTCTACATGAGTGCAAGTGCTCTCATTCATGTCCTTTTGTACATATGTTTTTGTGAGGCTACGGTCTACCGTATGTGAGCATCACCAACCCATCACAGTGGTTGCAAAAAATATTTCGGAAGTACGTCCAAGAAATATCACAAAGTCGTAGGTAAGTTGTATTGGGGTTACAGGAAAAATTTTTAAATTTAGACTCCGAAGTTGGCAATCTCTTTTGTAAAAACAGACATAATGCTCGCTAAAACCACAGTTTTTATCCGATTTGAACCTTTGACTTATTGGAAAACGTTACTCCTTACCAGACATTATAATTCTATGCACTTAAAAATCTCTTTTTACAGTCACGTGTGGGTTCTCTGAACCACATATGCGTCAATTTCGCTTATTGACACTAGCCACCGAGATTTCAAGTCAAGTGATCCAACTTTTGAAATCGATGTCTTCCGATCAGGATGAAACTTGCACTAAGGTTACTCATATTAAATAGTAGTTTATATACTAGCTTTGAAAGAGATCGGCCAAGGACTCTCTGATAGGGTTGAATTTTGACACTTTGGCCTTTTTTCGCAGCCATGTAACTTATTACCTATTGTTCCTAGCAAAACTTGTGCAGAGTGTTTTAGATTTAACATTCAATTTCTTTATTCAATCTTGTTAAAAAAAATTACACCTGAGGTGGACATACTGTGGGTAACATGTTACATATCGCTGAAAAGGGTAATCTGTCTAGGTTTATTTTTGAAGGGTTTAAAACCACTTACACAAAAATGGGAAAAAATGCAAAATAGTTTATATGCTAAATATTGAAAAAACGTTGTTTTGAGTAACAGAAAAAAATTTTGGATGGAGAAATAGGTTGCATCCCACTACGTGACCATTAAGCTCTTGAAGGAAAGACCTAAGCTTTCTTCTGAGCAAAAAATGGGCCTTTTTTAAAAAACAGTGAACAAAATTTTTGGTTTTGCAAAAAAGTGACTATTTTTTTAAAAGGATTAAATAAAGCTGTCTAAAACACTCTCTACAAATTTAGCTTCGAAGAGTAGGTAATAAGTTACATGGCTGCGAAAAAACCACCTGTTAGGCCAAAATAACAAAATTGGACCTCTAACTCAGAGAGTCCTTGACCGAACTCGTTCAAAGTTTGGGTCTAAACTACTATCCAATAGGACTAGCCTTGGAGTAGGTTTAATCCCGATCGGAAGACATCGATTCCAAAAGTTGGGTCATTTGACGTGAAATGACCCATATATTTAACCGATTTTCTGTCTGTAGATATAGAAGCCACTTCTTGCATCCAATCTTGATGTAATTTTGCACACGTAAGTTTTTTGGGCCATAAAAGGACGTTATTGAAATTAAAGAAAATCAGTTTAGATTTACTTTAGATAAAGCTCCCGTACATACACATATTTTTATCGGACTTCATGTTTTTAGTTCTAGGAGTCACGTATTGCACCCAATCTTGATAAAGTGTGGCAGCAATCAGGTATTCGGACCAAGCACCTAAGTTATAGAAAATGGAAGAAATCGGTACAGATTTAGATAAAGCTCTAGATGCCACAATTTGGCACAGGTAAGTTTTTTGAACAACTTCCGGACGCTGTTGAAATTTGAGAAAACCGGTTCAGATTAAGATATAGCTCCCACATATATGTTTAACTGATTTTACAAATAACAAAGAAATGTTCCCATTCAATTTCAATATAACATTAGTTTAAAATCTATCTAAACTTAAAACCGGTCAAAGGGGCTCCAAAAACCTATTTCAGTCGGCTTTTCTCAATATCCAAAAGTGCAGGCTATAATATCGTATAGTCGGCCATGACCGAATTTAGCTTTTTTAAAAGTTAAATTTGTCTAAGACGCATATCTTTCTCATAGACCCTTGGGGTCCAAAAAACAACTATTGTAGTCGGTGTCCCGACTTAGCTCCTACGGACATAACGCCAAAATTGTTTCTTGGGCTCTAAGACTGCTACTATGAGCGGACCTGACAGCTACTTATAAGATCGCGCGATTTTAAGGTCGAACAATACTTAGTCTGCGAAGCAATTTTTTTCTACTTGCTCCAAACAAAATTTTATAAATTTTAAGTAAAACCTCAGTCGGACAGTGTGTCAAAAAGGTAGGAATTGTTTCAGTGAGTCGCTTGTGTCCTTACTCTTGGACAATAATACTTCGCATATGCAAAAGCAAGCAATGATTCGTATGTTTAGATCGTAAATAAGTAGAGAGTAGCATACATGATGGTATTGAAAAGCCGTCCGACACCAACGGCGAAACGTGCGTCTATCAGACGTTGATGTGTTTGCTGACTTACTTTTTTTAGATCGTAAATGAGTAGAGACCTTGTCAGCAGCACACATGATGGTATTGAAAAGCCGTCCGACACCAACGGCGAAACGTGCGCCTATCAGACGTTGATGTGTTTGCTGACTTACTTTTTTAGATCGTAAATGAGTAGAGACCTTGTCAGCAGCACACATGATGGTATTGAGAAGCCGTCCGACACCAACGGCGAAACGTGTGTCTATCATACGTGGATGTGTTTGCTGACTTACTTTTCCTTCGCACTATGACAAACAACACCTTATGAGCTTGTGGCGTAATTTATTCTTACAAAAACTATTAAATATGTTTATTTTCAAACTTCGTTCGAAGAAAAAAAATGGGCGTTATGTCCGATCATTATGGATAAAAATAAGTTTGGGCGATATATCAGTGATAATTCCGGCCATCGTTGTAGTCATAGGGGCCAAAAATATGATAATTGTTATATTTATTTTCCTCCACTGAAGAGTGAATGGTATACTAAATTTGTCATTTTGTTTGTAACACTAAAAAATAAGATCGAAGACCCTATATACGATATAGCGTACTAAATATATTATTGATCGTTGATAAATAAGAAAATAAGATGTTCTAGCCATGCCCGTTCTTATGATCCTAAAATTTTGTATAAGGATGTCTTATGGCCATAAGCTGTTTTGGATTTTTAATACACGATATCAGCTAAGGGGAAAAAGTTTCCATTTAAGGGTCGAAAGGTACCTCGAAAAAAAGTACACTTTTTTGAGCATTTGCGGAACAAATCATATTGTTTTGTAGGCGGACAATGGTAAAAATGTGTACTATCAGTTAAAACGCACTAAATACCTTAAAAAAGGGCATAGTTGCTGGATTTTTTGGGCTCATGTAGGTCAAAAATAAAGTCCCGCATGTTCAAACTGCTCGTTTAATAAACAATATGGACATTCAATTCAAATAAAGAGTAGTTTTTAGGATTTGGCTGAGATTAGAGAAGGGTGCATGGACCGAAAGTGTCCAAGAAGGACCATTTTTTGCGCTTTAGTAGCTCAGGAACTGTGGAAGAAATTAAAGGTTCGGTTTGCCGAATTTAAAGACGTCTAGTCTAGGTACAACGTTCATCTGGGATCTAAGCTTTAAGAAAATAACTAATGTTATATTTTATTTTACAATTATTATTGAATATTTTGTGTTTTGTCGTTATGTTCATTTTTAGTCAAAAAACCTTTTATACTGAGTTAAAGGTGAAACTGTAGAAGATTAAATATTTTGAATAAAATTTCATCCCTGAAGAAGTTGGGAAATTTCAACGAATTGTAAGATAGGAACTAATAATATAATAATCTTTTATTTGCATTTTATCGCCAATGACCTTAAAAGTCTGACTAGAAGTTAAATCTAGAAAAACAACAAACGTTTTTACTTGTTTTTTGATATTTCTATAATCCATGGTGTTTTGTATACAAGATTCGGACTAAAAGAAATGAAAAAAATAAAATTAAGTTGTCAATTAGTCGACTTGTTTGTATTGGCAAACAATCTAAAAAACCACTAGTTTTTGTCAGTCTGAAAGGGATATTACACTTTTTTGCCTATGGGGTGGACCTAATTTACATTACATTACAACTTAAAACAGTTGCTAATTAAGTGCTCAGCTATCTGCGTCCATCAAAGCGTGTGTATTGTTTTTCGGATGAATTTCGATTAAAATCACTGTGCGCATCCGTTTGTAACCTTTCAAAACTGTTTGCAAGTTGTCGATTATGTTTGAAGTTTTCGCAGAATGTACGTATGAGAGCTGCAACACATTTCCGAGTGTTTGTGAGTTTATTCAAGTCTGAAGTGCATGCGAATTTTCTTGAAATTAATTAAACGAAACAATGTTCATCGGAATAGAGTTTATTTTCTCATATATAAGTAAGTGTTACAGTTTGTTTGCGTTTTCGGTGCTCGCATGTGTCAACTGTTTATTTTTTTTAACAATTTTGGGACTCTTGAAAGAAATGGCACAATTCTTTTGTCGATGTGGGTGGTTTTTTGTCAGATACTCGAAATCAAACTGAATGCTAAAATATTGTATACCCTTAACCGAAGAGTGGAGAGTGTATTAAATTTTTTTCCGTTTGCAACACCATGAAAAAGTTATCTAGGTAGGACCCCATATATCGTCGGTGTTCCCAGCAGAAGGCCTATGTGTTTTTCTGGCGATTTTCGTCGCCAGAAGATGCTGTTGAAGCGTTCAAAAAACATGTTTTGGAGGTGTCTCAATCGGAGTGGAAAAAGTGCTTCAACTATTGGTATACCAAATTGTATAAATCATGCTGGAGAATACTTTGAAAAACAGTAAAACCATTTTTGATGATAAATATTAGCATTTTTATTATTAGGGCAGAAATATATGTATGTAGCCCTCGTATGGAATAATTGTTCTAAAACACATTCATATAAAATTGTGTAAACACGATATTTGTACGTTTGTTGGGAGGGAATAGTAGAGTGATGCTACGTAAACTTTTTCATTTTCAGTCATCTTTTCAAAGCTGAACTACTTTGGGCTACAACACTCCTGAAGAGGAAATAGATAGCGGGAGGATTGTCAGTGTGTACGCTTAGCGTTATGAATTTTCCGGTTACATTTCAGTGGAATCCAAAGACATGTGCGTATTAAAGTTTATGAACCGACTTTTGTTCGGTTAAGAGCAACAAAATCCACAGAATATTTCTGGTCACATACGCGTTTTATTAGAACTTATGCAAACTAAATTACTACAAGGATACACTCATACACGCACATCCATACACACATACGTACATATAGACATTCCAAGCTCAAACACGCACAGTAACTATTCGCATAAATGTTTAGTTCTTTGGGCACACGCTACGTACGCACATAGTTGGACAAGTATGTAAGTATGTCGCGTTGTAAATATTACTGAGAGAGGAAAAATATGGTGCTCTTAAAAGGTTATAAAAAGCTTTTAAGCCTTTTTTAATGCCACAAGTGTCAACAAATATAAGAATTATAAAAAGAAGATGAGGAACAACTTGTAGCGGCAGCAGTAAGCAGTAGTGGTTGTGCTAGTGTGGCTGACTCCCCACTCACTCCTTGCATTAGAGAGCCGAACACATACAAACATGCACGCCCAACCAACCCCTGCGACCACCCGCTTCTATCCACTCCCACAAAGTGCCAACAGCACTCTCTACCTTTATGACCTTAAAGTTTTTTTTCCTTAAGAGTTCTTTTGTGTCGTTAGTGTTTGCCCAAGAGATTAACTGTAAATATTATAATTCCTCTATTTCTTATGTTTAAGTCAACTTTACGTACGTTTCTATGAGTGTGTGTCGTACGAGTATGTGTTCCGTGCGGGGAATGGGCCATACACAGTTTCTTTAGTTTTTCTTTTTCCTTTATTTGTGTTGCTTTCTATTTTCTGTTGTGTGTGTTTGCATTTCTTCTTTGTGTATATTAGGGTGTTGGTCCACAGTGGTGAGCATTGCAGTAGCAACAATTAATACAGTAAAGGTTGCTGTCAAGAGCAGAGCGAAAATGTTGAATGCGTTTGTAAGTTTGCCATTTGCAAACTGTCTGTCGAACTAAAGGGTGGTCACACCCAGCAGAATTGCCGCATTTGGGCAAATAAAAATCCAAGAGTGATTGTTGAAAAGCAATTGTTATGGGCTGGCGGCGTAATTCTTCAAAAATGAGGTGGGCCAAGTAGTAACGATGAATGGTGTTCGCTATCGCGAGTAGATAACGGACTTTTTGTGGCCAGAAATTGAGGATATGGACCTGGACGATATGTGGTTTTAACAGGATGGTGCACACTTTCAATAGCCGTGCTCTCACATCGCGGCGATGTTGATTGACTGCCATGACTATAAGATTTGACACCGCTGGACTTCTTTTTTTGGGGATATTAAAAGGAAAAAGTATACGTCAATAAGCCCAGAAAAATTCAAGAGCTAAAAGATGAGATAAATCGGCACATTGAACCTCCAGAGTCATTGAAAATTTTAACCATGGGATATAGATATGCCACCAAAGCTGTGGCGAGAATTTGACCGATATTTTGTTTCACATATAATTGTCAGAGACCCTTGTAGTTGGGCCACCCTTCAGGTTGAAATAGTGAAATATTTTACGAACTATTTTTGTGTTTAGCTCGTTTGTTTTATTTCGGTCTGTTGCTTTTACACATTGAACAGGGATTAAACCGGCTCAAGACCTTTTTTTCTAAAATTAAATCAGGAGCCCCTTTGTATGGGGGCTATGCAATAATACCTATGTGATCCAGTTTCACCAGAGTTGATTAATGGCGCTGATAATGCACCATGCACAATTTGGGTGTGATCGGTTGAAATTTGTGGCTTCTTGAGCTTATGGACCTAAAATCGGGAGGGCCTTTGTGTGGGACCTATTCAAAAATTTAGACTGATATATAAATTTTTTGTGCGAAATTTGGTTGAAATCGGCGGAAATGTGACTATTAGAGCTGCAGGTTCGGGAAAACTTATGAATAATATCAAAACCGATGCGTACCAATTTCGATGGGGGCTTGCTTAAAAAACGAGTACGAGTGACCACACTTATTTTTACAACAATAAATCAACATGACACACCCTGCTTTATAAAAACAAAAGTTTTTTGTACGTGTATAAACAAAAAAAGAATCTCAAAGGAAGATGCCTTATCGACGAATTCGTATATTTGCACCAGATATGATAAGTCAAACTTTAAAACAACTCAACTGATAATTCAAATATATTATTCACATTTAAAAAAAGGAAAAGTGTAGAAATTTATAGATTTATTATAAAGCGTGGTTTTCACTCTGGAGGTGGTCGTTTTGACAGCTGTCACTTGATTGATGCTCAGTTTGGTTTGCCATTTCATATTAAATAGACATACTCCGGAACAACGTTTGCAAACGCACTGCGATGCCAGCGACCCATTGCGCAAAAATTTGTTTAGCTATGAAGCTCACTTTTGGTTCAATAGGTACGTTAACAACCAAAATTGTCGCATTCAAAGTAATGAAAATCAGCAAGCCATCCTCAAAAAGCCACGTTTTGGTGTGCTCTATGGGCAGAGGGAATATTGGTCCAACTTTCTTCACAAATGGGGACGGCCATAATGTTACAGTCAATGGGGGACGCTATAGAGCCATGATAAAAGACTTTTTCGTGCCTGAATTCGAGGATGTTGATGTGGACGACCTATGGTTCTGACAAGACAGCGCTGCTGTATAGCATAGCCAACGAAAGAATAGTTTTATTGAAGGAAACTTTTGGTAAGCGCATTATTTTGTGTCGTAGGTCTGTGGCGTAGCCTCCAAGATCTTGCTATTTAAGATCCCTGGACTATTTTTTGTGCAGTTCTGTGCACTTTCCGAAACGCTTCAAAAAGTGTTCGAAATTTGGGCTTCTCGGCTGGAATTAATTTGTCCACCTGCCGGAAATCATTTTTGAAACATAATGACACACCCTTATCGTTATTATTAAGCTAAGTTCTTGGTCATAACATTCAATTACTTATATACTTTATATATTATATAAAGTATATGCGTTTTATTTCTTCTTGAAAACCACACGTCTAAAACACCCTTTATTTCATTTATTATTTTATTACAATTTATAATTTTTATATATCCTCTACCGAAGGGTCCGCCCGTGTGTCTGTTGAAAGCACGATAGCGGTCGAACGAATCAACCGTGATGGCTTTTGGTCATAAGCTGTGAGGGATTGGAAATGGGTAAATTGGCTCGGTGGAAAAGAAGTTTCCCTTGAAGGGACTGAACAATCGTATGGTCACGGCAACAATCGTACGTTCTCTGCAAAAAAGTATGGTCGTCGCAACCATAGTATTATTTTTTGAATTTCATTTTGACAATAGTATGATTGCGGCAATATTAATATTGATAAAATACCAACAAGTTTTGTTGCCGAATTAAAAAATGAAAGTATGGTTGTAGCAACAATATAAATATGGTTGGTGCGATAAAACTATTGTTTTTGGGACTTATGCTAACAATAATATGATTACGGCAATCATACCGACAAAATGGTAATTATTCTGAATTTGACAATGTTATTGTTACGCATCTTACGCAATAATAGTACTTTTTATATGAAAATTAAATTTTTTTCAAAACAAACTACTTTGGTGAAGTATAACTGAAATATTTTCAATAAATGAATTTTTTCTACTGTTAAATAAATTACTCTATAATAAGAGTTAAATGCATTTTTAAATAATTGACTCAATAAAATTATCTTTTGTTGAATAGCAACTTAACTCAATCCTTACAAAAATTTTGGGGATCATAGTTTGGTTACGGGTGAGTCATATTATGGTTGTAAGGATCATGCTGTGGTTGTATGTGAAACATACTATGATTGTGAGGATAATAATGTGGTTGTTGTGAACATAGTATGGTTGAGTGTGATTAATAATATGGTTGTGGGGATCATAGTATGGCTGTTTGTGAAAAATTCTATTGTTGTGGGGACCATAGTATGGTTGTGTGTGAATTATACTATTGTTGTGATGATCATAATATTGTTGAGCCACAACCATATACCCAACAATAGTATGATGCTCTTCGAATATTGTTATCCCAACCATACTTTTTTTTGCGTGTAGGTAAAAAGTGCAGTTTAAGTAAAGGGTGGTTACATTTTAAGGGCCGACGTTGAATGCGAACCACACCTAAACGTCAAGTTTTTTCTGCATTTCATTTGATATTTCTCTATTTCAGACTAACTCAATTTGAAACATGGAAAGATATACAAGCGAGCAACGCGTTAAAGTTATTCAGGCTTGGATGATCAATTTTCGAAGAAAATCATCTTTATTGTTCATCGTTATTGTTTTAAAACAGTGTGCCCACATAATATATTTTATTCCTAACTATATGTTTAATAAGCAATATGAATTTAATTTTTTATTTTCAGAAAATTATTCTGGCAAACGGAAATGTTTCGTATGGTTTGACATGCAAAGGCATTATAAAAAAATGTATTTCTATCTATCCCTTTTATTTAGATAAAATAAATAAATTCTTTTCTCATTAAAGAAATTCAAAAACAAAACCAGAAATAACAAAAATTTCGGCTAAAAAATATATATATTTTTGGAATTTTATATGATTAAAAACTATAATTATTGCGGTTTTTCTATCAGTCTTAGCTAATGATATAAAATATAAGTTTGTCATTGGAGATTTTAGATTTTAAATTGGGTATCAGAACGATAATGCATATAACGCACATAATCGCAAAATGTAATATTATTGGTTGCTTATTGCTTTTTATTTTTGGCGCTTTCGGTACCGATTTTTTCATTGGCGACTTTTGCTATGGAGTCTAGTTTTCCTATTGCTATTTTTCTAATCACTTCTGCGTATTTACTTATGTACAACTACTTGCTTAACTGGGTTCTGGGTGTTAGCAAGTGTTTAAACCACCTTATTGCCTTTTTCACTTATTTGTTTGAGGTGGCCTAAGGGGCGTGACACGCTCTCCATATTTATGTTTCATATACCAACACACTAGTAACACTACTCTCAGTGCAGCAAGAGTTCTGTGACCTGAAGCAGAAAATTCCCACTATGGTGGGCAAAACCATGCTACTCTTTGGCAAACTACCTTTTTATAGAACTTTATGTAAATAGTTCAGCATGAAATTTGAAATGATTTTTGGATTTTTAGAGGATTATTTTATTGTAGGGTATTGCATGGTTCAATGTGGCCGTACTATTTGTATAATGTAAATAGAGATAGCAAATGCACATGAGACGATTTTTCTTCTTAAAGATAAAATAAGCTGGGTGTCGTGCGGCTTACGGCGTATATGAGACAGTTGTGGATTTTTTGTAATTAAAATATTTTATCATTTAAAGGGGCATAGGTTGAGTGCCCTAAGCAAATACGATGGTGGCAAATTAAAAAAAAAAATGGGGACAAGTTTCATATAAATAGAAAGTAGCTTGTTAAGATTTTCAATGATCCAACTCCATATGTGACGCGCAATATAGAAAGGGACCTAAGGGTAAAAACCAGTTTTGTTCAGGATAGCCATTTTAAAGATTTAAATACGTGTATCTTTGGTGTACCATCACTTTCATAAAACGCGCATATCTCTGGGAGGGAACACTTTTGCGGCATAGGATCGGTCTCATTCGATGAAAAAGTGCAAATTGATTTTTTTACCCTTAGGTCCCTTTCTGTATGCGCTGTCACATATGTGAACAAGTAAAAAGAACTAGAGTCGGGCGGGGTCGACTATTATAAACCTGACATCAATGTTATTCAGAAGATAACGTACCTCTACCTAAAGTTTGAGCAAGGCCGGGCTTACTTTGTGACTTCTTGAGCGCAAGGTATATATTTCGTTGGAGCTATGCGAAAACATAGATCGATATGGAATATTTTGATCGGAGGTAGTTGTTCTTTCATTCGAGCTGGTTCGGAAAAGATGTATATCATGTCCAATGTTAAAGGGAACCGATTTTTTGGTCCTATTATCTGCAGATTTGTACAAGAAATTAAGACAAAAATTACAAGTTAGTGCATATTTAGATAAGAAAGAAAATTCTACTGTGCCCATATGTCTATGTAAAAAAGGATATATTTTTGGGCGTCATAGGAACTTAAGACCCATGGATCTATAGTTAAGAAACACCGATTTTTGGGCTTCTATGGTCTTGGCCCAAATTTATAATACGGATACACACTTGGATGTGTGAGAACATTTTATTGTTCCGTTTTACCATTTGGGCCGTTTTTTGGGCCATCTGAGCTAAAACTTACCCCAAATATCATCTTTTTAAGGTATTAAGTGCCTTAAAAGGTGAGGCACAAATGCTCAAAAAGTGTATTTTTTTCAAGCTTACTTTAGTTCCTTACAGAGAAACTTCCCCCCTGGGGCAATTTCGTCCATTACAATCGCACAGCTTAGGACTTTAAGCATTCGTCATGCCAAATTTCAGGATCCTAGGTTGATTCGTTTCAACAAGCACGCGAACAGGTGGACGGAGATGGCAATATCGTCGTAAACATATACACTTTATATGGTCTCCGATAAATATATTGTGGCGTTGCAAACGGAACGACTAATTTAATATATCACCAACCCTACAAATTTGGGGAAAACTATTATTTTTGATCCGTTTTGCAGAAATTCTCTTACATTATTTACAATGTCGCAGATACGTATTTGGAGATTTTACAAACAGAATGATAAACGTATGTATGTACGTTTATGATGAAGATTATAGAGATTGACCGGTTATTGTTGGTTCACTGGGTTTCTGAACCCTTTTTTTTAATGTTTCTAGCAAATTCTTGATATTATAGATGTAAATATAGTAACCTAATCAGTAACTAGAATATATCGAAAGACTGTGTCTGAATGCATTTACGTCGACTTCATTTTTTGTTTAATGTAGATTCTGAACACAAATTTCTTAACAGAAGGCCCACTTAGCTGATGTACTGGGGTTACAAATTACCTATGTGCCGAGATCCCAAGAACATAAGTTCACCATGTTCAGCTTCTTTCAAATTTCTTCGCTTTTTTCTTCTATAAAAACAGTCAGCATTGACGATAAGTCCACAAGTTGGATTGCAGAAACTTCCCAAAATCGTAAGGAAGGTAGGTAGCTATTCATTATGGCCAAGCGGATTAGAAACAATCTAAAGGTAGTGAGAAAAGTTTCTACGAGACTAGTCGGCTACGCAAAATATTTTTTTAAGTTCAACAATACCAACCCATATATTTAGAGATCAGTTGAATCATGAACCACTATTAGTCAGGACACCCTAAAAATCTTGATGGAAAGTCACTTCTCCATAGCATGCAAACGAATCGACCTAAAATCATGAATTTCCATGATGAAGGCTTATGGTGTTTAAGCTGATTGGGATTATAATTGGGTGAAATTTACCCAGGGGGAAAATAGTAACTAAAGGTACCTCGGTAAAAATTACAGTTTTTTGAGTATTTGCTTAACAAACCATGTTTTGGGGGTAAAAAAAATGGCTTATGTGGCCCAAAAAAAACGTCCACATGGTCAAAACAGGCAACTTATAGATGGTAAAGTAGCGTTCATTGAAACTACAGTCAACCTTGCTTGCAACTAAAAGTCTTTTTGACTGCCTTCCGAATAATTGTTTGGTCATGGTCTCAAATCTGACTACACCCTAAAAATAATTTTTATAAATTTGAATAGAAATTAACGCAGGGGGAAAATAGAAACTAAAGGTACCTCGGTAAAAATTACAGTTTTTTGAGTATTTGCTTAACAAATCATGTTATGGGGGTAAAAAAAATGGCTTATGTGGCCAAAAAAAAAAACGTCCACATGGTCAAAACCGGCAACTTATAGATGGTAAAGTAGCGTTCACCGAAACTACAGTCAACCTTGCTTGCAACTAAAAGTCTTTTTGACTGCCTTCCGAATAATTGTTTTGGACATGGTCTCAAATCTGACTACACCCTAAAAATAATTTTTATAAATTTAAATACGGGTTTTAGAACATTGTTATTGCTACGAATCTTAAGCAATAATAGTAGTTTTTATCTTTAAATTAAAATGTTTCAAAACAGACTGCTTTGAATTTGTATACATTTTTTATAAACGGGGTTTTAAACGGATTTCTTCTATTGCTGAAAAAATCACTCCTATTATGTATATTTTTTTTAAAAAAATTACTTAATAAGAATCTTTATTGTTGAATAACAACGTTACCCAATCCTAATAAATAATTTTGGGATCATAGTATGGTTGTAGGTACCAAAACATGGCTGCATATGAATCATACTATAGTTGAAAGGATCATACTAAGTTGAATGGATCATACTTTGGTTTTAAGTGAAACGTACTACGGTTGTGAGGATCATCAAATGGTTGTGGGCGGCATAGAATGGTTCAGTGTAACTCATAATATGGTTGTTAAGGATAATAGTGTGTTATGTGTGAATTTTACTATTGTGGTTTGGTTTCTAATATTGTTGTGCCACAACCATGAATTTGAAACTATTCCTTAAGACACCCAACCACTGTAGTATTACTTAAACCGAAATAATGGCCATAGGAACTGCCACGCGACAATTTCTGACCGCAAAACGGCCCTGGATAATGTGTACGCCACTTCGATAATTGTATAAGAATGCCAGATGTCTCTCAAGGATATAGCGAGATGTTCGTTGGTAACCCTTATAACGATTCCTGGCCATTGGACGTACATGCTAGGAGACTACTTCTGCCACACACAGAGAAAAAATCAGTTTTAAAGAGGTTCAAACCATAAATAATCGGTTGAATAAACATACACTCTGCATGACATAAGATGGTAAATACAATAATAATACGAAACTTACAACCAATAATTCGGTTATAATAACCGAATTTAGTAAACTATTGGTTGCCACAACGACAACCAAACAATTATGAAGTACATGTTACTTTACTACTAATAATTGGTGGTGAAAACAGAAAAATTCTTTGTACTGGGTGCATCAAAAGTCGCGAAGGGATTTGAAAAATTAATAACTTTTCTAATGTAATTTTATTACCCCTTTTTCCTTTAAGGACTTGTTAAATAAATCTGGGAGATTAATCATGGAAAGTTACAACGTTATCCAACGAGCCAAGATCATAGAATTTTATTTTGAGCATCATCGATCAATATTTCAAACTCAACAAGCCTATCGTTGTCATTTTAATGTGCGGAATTTACCCTTCGAGTCCATTATTCGACGCTTAGTGACACGATTTCGGGAACAAGGCTCAGTGAGGGATCTTCCACGAAGCGGAAGACCACGTTCTGTAATTAATTTAGGAAATATTCAACGCGTTCAGGAGAGTATTGAGGAGATACCTGAAACATCAACTCGAAGGCGCTCTGCTCAGCTGCAAATGTCTGACAGGTCTTTACGCAGAATATTAAGGAGAAATTTACATCTTTTTCCATACAAGGTGCAGTTAGTGCAACACTTAAAGCCAGGAGATCCCCAAGAACGAATAATTTATGCACTTCGCTTCTAAGAATTGGCCAGAGAACATAATGAATTCATTCATTATCTGATACGATAATGAGCGATGAAGCCCATTTCCACTTTAATGGTTTTGTAAACAAACTGAACTGCAGAATATGGTGTACTGAGGACCCAAAGGTGCTTCATCAGCGGCAATTATGGTACGCAATTACGTCCCAAAGAATTATTGGACCATTATTTTTCGAAGATAACAATGGCAATGGTGTAACTGTAAATGGCGAGCGATACCAAGATATGCTCCAAAAATTTTTAAGGCCAACTCTTTCTGACAATCGAGAGGTGTGGTTCCAACAAGATGGGGCCACTGCACACACTGCTCGAACTACTATGCATTCAGTTGGCGCCTGTTCGCCGGATTTAACAGCACCTGATTATCTCCTTTGAGGATATTTAAAAGAGAGGGTGTATATAAATAAACCCAGAACCCTTGAACAGCCGAATGTGAATATTCGGGACGAAATAATAATAATTCGGGCAATAATAATGCAAAACACAAATTCGGACTTTCTCAGGGGTGAATGATTTCTTCTGCAAATAAAGGACTAAGGTGGTTATAGTAAATTCATAAAAAGACGACCCGGCCCTATTAGGTCCAAGTTAATTTTTATGGGCCGAGGAAATGTTTTCATTTTTAAATGTTATACCGAATAAAACAAGATAAAAAGTAGTAAATATTTCTTCGTTGTATCGAATTTTGACGATGAAATATCTAAAGTGAAATCTTATAGAGTTTACTTTTGTAGGACATTCGAAAAATTGAAAAAATGATTCTTTAACGCGTTGTTCTACAAAAATGTTGTCCATTTAATTTCAGTAGTGGCATGTAATTTTTTTTAGTAACATTATGTAAATGTTTTTAAAAAATGGAAGATCGTCTTAAATAAAATCGGAATATCTTTAAGATAAACAGGATCTTTTCGACCCTTTTTTTAAAAAAAATTAATTTTTTAATAAAACTTAATGAATAAGTTATGTTTAGAATATAATTCAAAATGTTTTTTAACCCATTTTTAAAAAATCTACAGTATATTACCGATTTCAGCCAATACTTCTAGCATACGTTCGAGGTATTTTGTGTCACATTAACCCTTAACTAGCCGAAAATACTTAGGCTTCAAAATCCACTTTATTTCACCTAAATAATTTTTATGATCAGTTTAATCTTGAAATTTGTTGGCACACAAGTTGACATAGTCAACTAAACTCTTTTTACAACACACACACACGTTGTAAAAGAAATCTATTGATGGCTCTCGATGTGGAGTCTCTTTAGAGGTGGCAAGAGTGAGTTGTATTTTCGTGGGCAATTGTGTAAAGAAAACTTGAAAAGTTAGGTTTACAACAGTAGTTCTCATTCGTTTGGGGAGAGCATGGCCTTATAGAGTTCGGTTTTACTTTCAACAATTGCAGCAAGGCTTTCTGAAGAGGGCCACGAAAATCAATGTCACTTTGCCATTTTGTTAAAAACTTGTCTTCTATTTAACTATAGAAGCAAGAGGTCTTGAGCCGCTTTAATCCCTGTTCAATTTGTTGACATTTTAAAACCACTTTAAAATAATTCGATACAGAAAATCCTTCGACTTCAGCATACAAACTATATTAGATTCGAAAGTAAAAATCAAGTTTTAAAAAAACCTGTTCATTATTCAAATAACAGAATAATCACGGGGGTTGCTATATATATTTCTAGCGCCATCTGGCATTTCCATTGGAAAGTTTGACATTTTTTTTGCATGGAATTAACTCGTGAACATTTTTGTGCGGTCATTTTTCACATCTTTCGACGTGAATTATCACTACAAGAGTGCATCGATGAACTGAAATTTTTGTATGGCGATGAAGCACGATCCTATAGCACTGTGAAAAACTGGTGTAAGAAATTTAATCGTGGCCGACGCTCTCTCAAAGACGAAAGTCGTGAATGTCGCCCAAAAACGGCCGTTGTGCCAGGGAACATTGATGCCGTGCGTGAACTGATAACGCAAGATCGTCATGTGACATACCGCGAGAAAGGGGCATCCTTGGGAAATTCTTCCACCAGCATACATTCGATATTGCATGAACACCTGCCCGTAAAAAAGGTTTGTTCTCATTGGAACCCGCACAATTTGACAATCGCTCAAAAAAAGTTTCGTGTCGGTTGGTGCAAATAAATTTTGAAAAAATACGATCGCGGTGCTTCAAAAGACTTTTATAAGATCGTTTCATGTGACAAATCATGGATCTATGCGTATGAGCCCGAAACAAAACAGCAATCGACCGTGTGGTTCTTCGAAGACGAGCCAAATCCAACGAAAGTTGTTCGTGGAAGAAGCACTTCGAAGCAAATGGTCGCCTGTTTCTTCGGCAAAAATGGTCATGTGGCGACTGTTCCGCTTGCGCAACATAGGAGGTCAATTCTGAGAGGAATCATTGTGCACCATGACAATGCGAGCTCTCACACATTGGCTCATACCAGCGCCTTTTTGACCGGCCAAAACGTCGAATTGATGGGTCGTCCGCCGTACAGCCCTGACTTGGCACCCAATGACTTCTCATTATTCTTGCACATCAAGAAAAAAATGCGTTGTCAAAGATTTTTGTCGCCAGAAGCGTTCAAAAACCTGTTGAACCGTTCAAAAACCATGTTTTGGAGGTGTCTCAATCGTAGTGGAAAATGTGCTTCGACAATTGGTGTGAGCGCATGCAAAAGTGTATAAATCATGCTGGAGAATACTTTGAAAAACAATAAAACCATTTTTGATGATAAATATTCGCCTTTTTATTATTAGGTCAGAAATATATATAGCTGCCCTCGTATGTTCAAATCGTAAAATATAAAAATTTAATTAAAAAACTTTATTACTGTCGGACACCCGATTTCATAAAATTTAACCATCTAGCAAAAAAATGCACGTGGTAATGTCAACCTCATTTAAAGAGTTCATTTAGACAATAACCTAAAAAAAGCCTTATTAATTGGGGTGACTGATTCTTTGTTTCTTCAACCGGTACTGCCAGTGCCCTCTACTGAAATATGTCGTGTACCCAATCAACATGCGTACGGACCAAATCATGGGCCCAAGTATGCAATACTTCACTTGGTTCGTAAGTGAGCTATGCTAACCTACAGCTTGGCCGTTCCACCGAATGGTGCACGATAAATATATGATTAAAATTGGATCATAATTATAAACCATTTCTGTTTGAGCCAGAAGGTTTGTAGTAATATTTATCAGTGTTGAATTCAAAAACAATTGTTTTAGCCTTTCGAAATTTATCATGTTGCCCGTCTGAAGTGATTTCGGAGACCGTTTCTCTTTTAGCGGCTCCACTTTTTTCTTTTAAGTGAGTTAGTCACATTTTCTATCTCGCTTTCCTTCATTAAGACGTAGAATATTCGGTCATAAAAAATTGCTCAACGTCTAATGATGCTTTCATTCAAGCTAAAGCTTTAATTAAGTTAACATTTGCTTTGCTAGAAAAGATTGTGGAATAGGCTTCATAAACTTTTCCATTTATGCAAAAACTTTTCCAACATAAAACTTTTTACTATTTCGTTTTTTTAACTTTCTTCACATTCTACTAACTCCTTTCCTCTTGAGGTGAGACCTTAGGAATTAAACCCCTTGGCATAAATTAGGATGTGTCCTTTCAGGTTATCCTTTCATTTTTTGCTTTTCGGCTAACATCCCATCTTTGGGGTTTTATTAAACAAATTTTTATTGACATGTTTGTTATTTGTTGCTGTTGCTTTTCATCCATATTTCTTGTTTGCTTTTTCCACTCGAGAGAGAGAGAGTAGGCTATTTGTCCTTGCCAGAATATCCGGTGTATGTGTCACGTTCCATTTTAAGCCCGATATAAAGTCAAACATAGATGGATAGTGCTGTACAAGTAGTATGTCGGTATGCATGTTTGTCGGTCGGCCGGTCGGTCGGTGAGTTTTACAATTCATTTTAATGTTGATGCTAATGTCGTCTGAAGTAACTAATAAAATACGATATACGAGTATAACAAAGAAATACGTCGTGCCAACATTTTGCGACTAGGTTTTTATTTTCTGTCAAAGTTGTCCTCTTCTTCAACGACGTTCTTCTCGATTTGTGGGTTGTCTGCACACCCAACAACCGACGTCAGTAACGCCACCACAATCGCCATAGCCAACACCACTGTCAGCGTCATAGTTATCCAAACTGTGCCCTATGGGGAATTTAGACTTTGTTATTTTTGCAAATGTTGTAGCTGCTGCCCATGGTGATTATGATATACGGCTGCCGCTATTTTGGTTGAGCTCCGAATGGATTCATGTTGGTCGGAGATATCATTATTTTTTATGACACTTGTGTATTTCAACTTTGACATTTGATGCAGTGACACAAAGTGAAAATGGCGAAGAAGGATGTATTTAGATATTTATAAATTTATTTGGCAAAAAGGATAACAGGATTCAAATGTCAGTTGCACGTTGCTAATGTTGAAAAACATAAGTTTGAGTTTATATGAATTTATTTGGGGTAGAAAGCTAAACATTTCTATTGTTTTTCCCTTCAGCTTAGGATGGCATATATGCAAAGTTTGTTAATATTTAAAGTATAGGTAAAAGATTCTATTCTTACACAAAGTTTGGTTAGGTGACCCAAAAACAATATGATGCTCTTCGAATATTGCCACCCCAACCACACTTTTCTTCTGTGTGTACTCGAGATCGATCTTTAATCAATTACACTGTAAGCAACATTTAAATATTTCAATGAAATAAAATTCATTATTTCTGCTCCTAGAACCGGTATTTGAAAAAAATAGGTATGATGGTTTGTGTACATATTCTAAGTTCTGCTGGTAACTCCCCTACAAAAAAAAACAAATTAAAAATCATTTAGTCCCCCGTAAACGGTATTTGAACAATAATTGGTATGCCGGTTCAGTGCACCTTTCATTCTTCTTCGAAATATCAATCCACCACGACTTTGCAACGGAACCAGACTTTCAGTGAAAATAAAATTTGAAGGCAACATAACGTTTGCCGGGACAGCTAATTTATTTATACGAGTATATAAAGTATAAACAAAAAATACTTCAAATATAGCAGTTTCTCCAGATGTTGACTCAGGGAAAAAAATTTACCCCTTGACCGATCTTGCCCATTTTCAATACCAACCGGTTCAGTTCGTCAACAAAAATATCTGAAAAATTTGCTCCAGCTTCAATAGTTCAACTTGTATTTTGCTTTCCACAAACAGACGGACATGGCTAGATCATAGATTATTACGATTCAAAATATACATACTTAGTAGGGACATAAATACTGTTACAACATTGAACACACCCATTTCAATAGTAGAACTGAACATACCCCGTTAATGGCATATGGGTTTTGAAAGCTAACCTCAATAGCGTTAGTTTGTAACGGGATTTTAAAATTGTTTCAACTTTCATCATGGAGTGGTCAGATAATGAGAACCGTATCGCTGTAATAGCGCTTTTCAAGTGTGAAATGAAAAAAGCGATATTTTCAAAACGCTGCGGGCACTAGGGATTAGGCGCATGTTCGTCTACCGATGCATAAAACTGTTTGTTGAGACTGGAGATGTAAAAGACCACCACCGGTCGGGCCACCCACGCTCTCTGTTGTTGAATGCAGCTAAAAAAAATAGGATTTAAAAATGCAAACGCCTTTTAGTGAAGCACGTTGATAACTTGCGCAGAAAAATTTTGTTCACCGATGAAAAAATTTTTACCGTTCAGGAAAAATTTAACAAGCAAAATGAAAGAGTGTATGCGCGGTCATCTAAGGAAGCATCTGAACTAATCCCAAGGGTGGAAAAGGGTCATCACCCAGCTTCAGTCATGGTTTGGTGGGGTGTCTCTTACGATATGGTCACTGACCTGCTTTTCTGCGAACAAGGAGTCAAAACATCGGCCAAAGTTTACCAAGAAACCGTTTTGGAAGCTGTTGTGAAGCCTCTTAACAATTCCCTGTTCCAAAACCAGCCATGGACTTTCCAGCAGGATTCTGCGCCGGCCCATAAGGCTTAAACGTCCCAGGCCTGGGACGTCAGTACTTTTTATTTTACAGCATAAAACGTGTGTAACAATATATATGTCCCTACTAAGTACTTGTTGGGATCTCCGAACATGATTTCAAGATGTAGCAAATGGAATGACAAAGTGAATATACCCTCTTATCCTATGATGGGGATTATAAAAATGATAAAAAGGCTTGAGTGATAGAACAATTTTTTTTAATTTTTATGATGCGTCCAAGGACTACGACATAAATGTTAAATCTGGTTAAAGAATTTACTCTCTGTAACTGGGCCATTAAAAATATAAAACATATTGATATCTCTAATCGGTAGAAAGTTATACCAATGAACATTTTAAATTGTCCCTTTTGTTATTTTTAAATGTTCGCGGTATTGTGTGCGCCCCTTAAAGCAATCAAATTTTAAACAATGCTGCTGAGAGCTGTTGTGTTAAACTACAATAAGATATTTCGATGTCTTATTTAAAATTGGAAGAAGCGTTAAATATTTTGAAATCATGCACTTAATACTATCTGCATACATAAAACTCAGCTTTTGCAGTTTGCTTGAACTAAAAACTTTTTTTTCATAAAGTCGGTGACTCCAAATCCGGCATCAATATCAAAAAAAATATTTTGAAAAAAAAAAATTTTTACTGGTTGACCGTCGGGAAGGTATTACATTGTTTATAATTTTTGATTAAATGAAAGAGGATGGATCTTATATTGATAAATGTTTTATTAATGTCGGCAAATATGTATGAAATACAATACGAGGGTTGCTGTATATATTTATAACACTAGGTGTTGTCTGGTGCCATCTGACATTTCCATTGGAAAGTTTGACATTTTTTAGCATAAACGCACTCAGAACGTTTTGACATACGACCATCATTTGTGTTGTTTACAGAGACTTGAAAAAATCAATTTGGCAAAAAAAATGGAATTAACTCGTGAACATTTTCGTGCGATCATTTTTCACAACTTTCGACGTGGATTATCAAGACAAGAGTGCATCGATGAACTTAAATATATGTATGGCGATAAGCACCATCCTATAGCACTTTGAAAAACTGGTTTAATGAATTCAATCGTGGCCGACGCTCGTTCAAAAACGAATGTCGTGAAAGTCGTCCAAAAACGGCCGTTGTGCTAGAGAACATTCATGCCGTGCGTAAACTGATAATGAAAGCTCGTCATGTGACACACCGTGAGCTAGAGGCACCCTTGGACATTTCTTCCACCAGCAACATTCGATATTGCATGAACACTTGGCCGTAAAAAAAGTTTTGTATTTGTTGGATCCCGCACAATTTGACAATCGCTCAAAAAAGGTTCGTGTCGATTGGTGTAAGGAAATTTTGAAAAAATACGTCAAAGGTGGCGAATCATGATGGATCTATGCGTATGCGCCCGAAACAAAACAGCAATCAACCGTGTGGGTCTTCGAAGACGAGCCAAATCCAACGAAAGTTGTTCGTGGAAGAACCACTTCGAAGAGGCTTAAGCAACGTAGGACTGCCAATTTTGAGTGGTACACCACAATTTGTTTGCCTGAAACTTCGGAAAAATTCGAAAAACAAACAAGAGAAGACGAATCATTGTGCACCATGACAATTCAAGCTCTCACGCATCGGGTCAAACCAGCGCCTTTTTGACCGGCCAGAACTTCAAATTGATGAGTCATCCGCCGTTAAGCCCTGACTCGGCACCAAATGACTTATTTTTATTCCCGCACATTAAGAAAAAAATGCGTGGTAACGATTTTCGTCGCCAGAAGATGCTGTTAAAGCGTTCAAAAACCATGTTTTGGAGGTGTCTCAATCGGAGTGGAAAAAGTGCTTCGACAATTGGTTTGAGCGCATGCAAAAGTGTATAAATCATGCTAGAGAATACTTTGAAAAACAATAAAACCACTCTTGATGATAAATATTCGCATTTTCATTATTAGGCTAGAAAAATATATGGCAGCCCTAGTATTCCATACATAAATGCCGACATTAATCAAAACATTTATCAATATAAGATACATTCTCTTTCATTTATTAAACAATTATAAGCAAACAAAGTAGTATACCTTCTCGGCGGACACCCTGTACTCAAAACTTTTTTTTCATAAAGTCGTTGACTTCGAATCAAAATGTTGACTTCAAATCCGGCACAAATATCAAATTCCAAAAGAAAAAACAATATGAAAAAAAATTTAGAACATAATGTTTTATATACTCGTATTATAGGTAAGTAAAATGTAACAAATATTTTGACATAATATTATTCTGATAGATTAAAGTAGTCTCTATTACCATGTGTCAAGTTTTATTCTTAAAACTAGAAAATCCCATGTTTGCAACTTCTTCTTTTATTTTGAATAGCTATAACTTTTGGGCCTCTGACTAAAATGAGTAAGGCAAATGGATTTTGAATTAAAAATACATGAGTATTTTCTCAGAAAAGACCTTGATGTGGCCTCAAAAAAATTAAGTCGCTTGTGTCCTCACTCTTCGGCTCAATACTTCAAATATGCAAAATCAAGCAATGCTTCGTATATTTAGACTGTAACATGAGTAGAGACCTTGTCGGAAGCACACTAATGAGCCGTCCTACGCCAGCAGCGAAACGTACATCTACCAGATGATGATGTGTTTGCTTTAACTTAGCTGACTTACTTTTCCTACCTCATACGACAAATAACAACAAACCTGATCTAATTAGCTGGTGGACTAATTCACTTTATCAAAAAGCAAAAAATAATGTTCGTACGCTAAAAAATTGTCATTTTAGTCTGTATACAATCTCATCATTTTAAAGATATTAAAAGAAAAATCTGTTAGGGTTCTTGGCCCACCCTTTACTATCGTGTTACACAGGGTGGTAAAAGATATGCTACAGCCCGTTTTTCTTATGTACTTATCTGTATATGTGAGTTATAAATAAGTCTAAAATACAATTTTGTGCGTCTTAACACAAATTCTTTTCTTTTTGGTTTTTTGACTTTTCTCTCCTTTTTCAACTTTTGTCCCCTCAAAAAATAATGCGGGTGAAGGTAGGTATTCGGTTTGCGGATACAGTCACGATGCCTGGTTGTCACCAATTTAACATAAACCATCATCTAAAATCCATTATAAACATATTAGGACAAGAATTACACCTGAACAAATATAAGACGGTTGTAGATGTGCGTATATCTCTATTTGTGGCAAGTTACATGGGGAAATTACCCTGTGAAATCCTTAAGAATATATGCTGTTGCGTTTCCACATGCTCCTAAGGTAAACAAATAGGATTCGCAGTCGTCCCTCTTGTTGATTTCAAAACAAAGGTTGAAGAAAAACAAACAAACCGTCGTTACCTTTGTTTCCATGTCAACAACGTAAAAAATGAAGAATAAACAAGTGATTTTATGTACATCTGTATGTACATACGTCCATATGTATATTCATACGAATGTAATCAACGGTAAAGGATGGCAGCAGGATTTTAAAGCACTAAACAGGAAAACAAAGATGCTAAACTTCTGGTTATTTTATGGCGCTCTTCCGCTTGTGCGGACGTGCTAAATGTGAAAGGCGAAAATCACACATTGCCACTCTTTTACCAGCGAACGACTGACAGCCAGACTGACTGACATACATTCGCATACAAAGGTAATCGTCATGTGTGACGGCGACTTAGCGTTGCAAAATGTGGGCACTTGGTGAAGTTTCGACAAATTCAAAAGAAATCTTGTGAAGACAGGTGACTGACTATACGGGGCATGATTCAATAGACTTTTGTAAAGGGAGTTTCCGTATGTATGTCTGAACAAATGGATTCAATATTAAGATAGGAGGGGACAATCTATTTTAGATTTAAGTAGCGGGGGATTTAATTGAAATGCAGATCTTTGGCAGTAATCATTTGTGATACGTTAATTTTTATTTTACTTCAATCCCTTTGTCACCTCGAAATAATGATCGGGGACCCCATAAAGTACAATTTAGTCATATCCGTCTGTTGCTCTGTAAGAAGCCCTTTCACTGACGAAAAAGACTTTCCCCTGAAGAAAAAGTCTCCTATTAAGTCCAAAACCCCTGAAATCCGTGCGGAATGTTCAGAATGATACGAGTACAGTGCTGTTCCATAGTCAGCTTCACTCGACTTTAGTTTTTTTCTACTTTATTTTAGACAGAAATAAATAATATAATACAGAAGTGAACTCCAACTGTCTGTTCCACGATGTCGAACGTTACCGTTCAGGTAAGTTCTACACGAAAAACAGGTGATTTGCATTCCACTAACCTGTTCACAATGACAAGTCGAACAAAAGTCATTGCTAACGAAACCGTAAACATTTCAGAACAAAATCCACGAAAGATTGATGTCTTGACTATTGCGCAAATCTGGCATTGTTAGATTGAGTTCCTTCATTGCTTCTTCCCGTTGTAGTTTCATACAAATTGTGGAAATTTTGCAGACCATGGCCAGCAAATTATAGACTACGTTATGTTGAAATTGGACAAAAATGACGGGGGAACTTCTATTTTCTCTTCATTGTGAAAAGCCACATCCCGGTAACGAATGCTGGTATAAGGATAGTATAAGTAGTTGGATTTTAAGTTATTGCAGTAGCGACCACTGCCATGTTTTGTAAGCGGTTACCAATTACAGTGTCATTCCGACATTCCGGTTTTTATGTCCTAACCCGATAGTCATTTTTCAAAAATAGCTAAAACCCAACATGTCGGTTTACCCAGTTTTTGGCTGTCGTGTTTTTGGTTTTCGCATACTGAGCCGAAAATATAATGATTTTTTTAACCATCTGTCTGATTAAATTTTTTATGGTAAATGTTTGATAACGAAGACAAAATAAAGTTATATTAAGTCAAATTTTTATACAAAATAGTTGAGTGAACAGTATATAAGGTTGGTTTTTTCAGGAGACAGAAAAACAAAAATTTAAAGTTCATTCGGATCTGTTGTATCGAAGTTTATGATCTGCTTTGTGTTATACGAAGTTCAGAATTAAGTTACACGAAGTTGCAACGATTGTGACTGTCTTGTCCCCTCCACTCTTTTTCCTTTCTACCTCTGCTCTAAACGTTTGCAATTGTGAGAAAGATCATAAGACAATTTATCTCGCTCTTTTAAAAACCACCACCAAATGCAAATGCTAGCTGTAAAATCTTCATTAATATTGCTTTTCGCACAGTTGGAAGACTATACGCAAAGGGTAATTCTCATTAATCATAATGGGACTCCCGTATAAATCATTTGATTTGTAGAAGTAATCGTTGCCAAAGACTGCTGAAGAAAAACCTTCGCGGGTTTAGAAACAGCTTTACAGTCTGCCTGGCAACCGTAGCCAATACATTTCACCAATTTTTTTTATTTGATTTTGAAAAAGAAACAGCAAAAATGTCTCGAACCAGAATAAAAAGTCATAATAATGAAAAAAAAAGGAATAAACGTAAACAAAAACATAATTAGTAAGTTAGTTTAATATTTAAAATTGTAACAGTAGCTATATTTCTGGGTAAAAGAGGTAACCAATAATTAGTTTACTTTACAATAAAAAGGTCTCGAACCAAAATAAAAACTGTTTAAGTCATAATAATGAAAAAAGGCCGAATAAATGTAAACAAAACAAACACATAATTAGTAGGTTAATTTAATATTAAAAATTGTAACAGTAAGTTTATTTCTGGTTAAAAGAGGTTACCAATAACAAGTTAACTTAACAATAAAAATGATTTCTATAACAATCTTCATAGTGAATAATATTAAAAATTTCATTGTTATATTGAACATGTATTATTTCAATAAATTAACTTCGAAATTTTAATATTTAGAAAATTTAATATTTACAATAATTATTTTTAAATTTTCAATTTTCATGGTTGAAAAATTTAACCATAGACTAGTTAAATTAACTATTATTATTGTTAAATACCAGTCAGCAACAAAACAATAATTATTTTTAAATTTTCATGGTTGAAAAATTTAACCATAGACTAGTTAAATTAACTATTATTATTGTTAAATACCAGTCAGCAACAAAATGTTCAGATTAACCTTATATAACATAGACTCCAAATCATGTTTATTTATGGTTAAGTTAACCTTAAACGAGTATAAGGTAATTTTTCTATTCAGTGCAGTTAATTCGGTTTAACGATATATGTCTGTCCGCCCCATCTTCTGCCAACTGTCTATCAAAGCTTGTTTTCAAACTACAGATCACAATTGTTGTCCAATCTTCATTAAATTTGCTAAAGTATGTTTTTTGAACAAAGGCTATTGACTTTTATGAAAATCGGTTAACATTTAGATATAGCTCCCATACATGACTCCCATATATCTGAGCCATATAGGCTGGATATAGATAGACCCGTTGCGATAACTGGCAGTTATGGCAACCAACCAATGGTAATATTCTTGTTACTTCGGTACCAATAATATTTGGTGACAACAGATAAGATCTTTGTTGTGACCAAACCCTGTGTAGTTGGCTGTTGTAACATAATATTGGTTATAACAACATCAAAAAATAAACCCTATAATACGAGTATTGTACTTAGTCACACCAAAACCATTGTTTGCGACGAAAACATATTTCGAAATCCCCAAAAAAATTATAAAAATAAAAAAATGGTCAGACAGTTTTAATTTCTTGGGTTAGGCGGTGAATGCTTCTTAACGATACTAACATAGAAATAAACGAACAATAAATAAAAATATATTTTTCAGAATATAGAAACAGGCTTAACAGTAATTAAGCGACATTATTCATACTTGATCGGAATTTTCGCCATAGATATACCTTCTTATTTTCAAAACGACAACAATTTTTTTGGTAGGGACCCATTTTTCCCGAATGACGACCACCCAAATATTTTTTTCCAAAAAGTACTTATAACCAACAATTCATAACAACAACCAACGCATGTACATATTCAGTTCCAATAATCATCTTAGTCTGTTTGGACAACCGATACTTTTTTTCTTAAACCGAAAGTTTCAGTTCCCTATACTGAAAATTGCTGTCTACCCAATTAACATTCAGTTGTAACGATGGAATACATGGATAGTACTTGCAACCAGCAAAATAAGGTTGGCAACAAATTCGGTTGTGGCAACAAATTTGTTCTCTGTGTGAAGCTTAAAAAAACCCGATAGTTGGTTATTTCAAATACAAATATGGAAAAACCCGAAATGCCGGTTTTCTAAAATCCCAGTTTTTTGGACACTCTAGCACCAATCGAATAAGCATAAAGTGAACAGCAAGTCAGTACAGATTTACTATTGATATTTTCTACGGGGTGTTCATGTTCAATACTTCAGTTTTCCTATCAAATTCAAATACTCGTATGGTCAAGGAACTTCCTACAATTATGTGAGTTTTAATGGATTCTAGCAATTTCTTTTTCACACTATTTTTGGAAACCAAAAGATGTTGACTTTGAAGTCAGTTTTTTCGTTGTACGAGGGCTGCTATATATATTTCTGGCCTAATAATGAAAATGTGAATATTTATCATCAAAAATGGCTTTATAGTTTTTCCAGCCTGATTTATTCAAACCAATTGTCGAAACACTTTTTCCACTCCGATTGAGACACCTCCAAAACATGGTTTTTGAACGCTTCAACAGCATCATTTGGCGACAAAAATCGTTGACTACGCATTTTATCTTCATGTGCGGTAAAAAAAAAGAAGTCATTGGGTGGCAAGTCAGGGCTGTTCGGCGGATGAACCAACAATTGGACGTTTTGGCCGGTCAAATAGGCGCTGGTTTGAGCCGATGTGTGAGAGCTCGCATTGTCATGGTGCACAATGATTCGTCTTCTCTTGTTCGTTTTTCGAATTTCTCCGAAGACTTCAGGCAATCAAATTGTGGTGTACCACTTAGAATTGATCATCCTACGTTGCTCAAGCGGAACAGTCGCCACATGACCAGTTTTGCCGAAGAAACGGGCGACCATTTGCTTCGAAGTGCTTCTTTCACAAACAACTTTCGTTGGATTTGGCTCGTCCTCGAAGACCTACACCGTCGATTGCTGTTTTGTTTCGTGCTCATACGCATAGATCCATGATTCGTCACCTGTTACGATCTTATAAACGTCTTATGAAGCACCGTGATCGTATTTTTTCAATATTTCTTTGCACCAATCGACACGAGCCTTTTTTTGGGCGATTGCCAAATTGTGCGGGTTCCAACGAGAACAAACCTTTTTTACGGTCAGCTTATCATGCAAAATGGAATGTACTTTATGCTGGTGGAAGAAATGTCAAGGATGCCTCTATCTCAGCATATGTCGTCACATGGCGATTTTGCACTATCAGTTCACGCACGTCATCAATGTTCTCTGGCACAACGGCCGTTTTTGGACCACCTTCGTCTTTAAGCGAGCGTCGACCACGATTGAATTCATTAAACCAGTTTTTCACAGTGCTACAGGATGGTGCTTCATCGCCATACAAAGATATAAGTTCGTCGAAGCACTCTTGTTGGGATAATCCACGTCGAAAGTTGTAAAAAATGATCGCCCGAAAATGTTCACGCGTTCATTACATTTTTTGCCAAATTGATTTTCAAGTAGTCACTGTAAACAACACAATGATGGTCGAACGTCAAAGCGTTCTGAGTACGTTTATGCTAAAAAATGTCAAACTTTCCAATGGAAATGTCAGATGGCGCCAGGCAACACTTAGTGGAATTGTGTCGCAGAAAAAGTGAAAAAGATAATGAGAGATATCTACCGAAAAAAATGTATTAAAAAAAATTGGATTGACTTAGTCAGTAACAATCGAATTACTTTATTATAATAAGGCCTTTTAAAATCGAAATAATAATAAGGTCTTTTAAAATCGCAAACTTTCCAATGGAAATGTAAGATGGCACCAGGCAGCACTTAGTGTTGCCTAGGCCAAAAATATATATAATCCTCGTAGGGTGAAGGTATGCCACTTTCTTCACTCAAGTTTGTTGGTCAGATGGGCTCCTTAAATTAAGACTAAGTGAACAAGGGACTTAAAGCTGACTACGTAAGCGCTCGTTCTTTGCTGTGCTATTGTGTACGTATGAGTGCATATCTTCGCTTTATGTTAAAATAAACAACAACAAAACTATTGTTTTGCATTTAATTTCTTTTGTATGTGTGTCCGCATGTTCCTTGTACGTGTTGCATTTGTGTTGTGTCTTGTTGCCGTTGTTGTTGTTACTCCTGCCGCTCAGCCGTTGGTTGAGGCTGTTACATTTTTATATTTATTCGTTGGAGGGATGTAAAATAAACCTAAAGCTAAAAGTTTTTGTTAGTATTTGTACTGTCATTGCTCGGTACGAAGCTCTTAAACTTACTCAAATGAATACACACAGATATGGACGACAAGTATGTACGCACACATATGTATATCTGAGTAAATACACTGGCCCACGACATACATACATATGTGGATGGCACAAATACATGTACATAAAACACGCACTTAACACAATTCACGTAAAAAGCCAACAATTTTAAAATAAAATAAAAAAGCGAACAAACTTTGCTTTACGTGCGTTACTCACTTAAGCTCCATTAAAGGTACTTTGAGTACGTATTCCATGATACAGCCATTATCCTTTATCCTAGTGCTTTAATACAATATGTATGTATACTACGAGTATATGTTTAAAAATTGCCAGAGCTTACCCTGGCACATTGGCAAAAATACCCGAATTGAACTAAGTATCTACAATTATTCATCTTCCAGCGTAGAATGTAGTGTATACTAAATTTGTCATGCCGTTTGCAACACCTTCAAAAATATTGATCGTACAAGTATACTCCATAAAGGTTTTATTTTAGGCTGGGCCAATTTGTAAGGACAAGAAAAAGGATAAAAAAAATATTTTTTTTATTACCTACTAAAAAACCTTTGAAAAAAAGTTCAGAAAATGTCAGAAAATTAAAATTTGGGCGCCTTTGAAATGATTTCTTTGATGTGTCGTAGTGAAACTTTTTTCCTCATGCCAAAAGCTATCGATCACACTATATCGATTGCTAAATCGTCTTACCCTGATATTATATAGTATTGATCGTTGCACAATTTTAAGACGATCTCGCCATGTCCGTTGTCACAAATGAAGAAAATGAACTTACATATTTACAAAGTCTGCCTTCATCAGGGCTCGGGTACCGTAGGTACCCTACGGTTAATACACCCGTAACAAAACCGGTCCATGTGTTCAAAAGAAGCTACAATTGCTAAATATAGGTACTCAAACTAAAACAAATTGTACTACGAATCTAATTTTATTATGAAAATTTACATTTTGTAACGAATCCATGAGTATTTTTTTATTTTTGCCATTTTAATAACAGCGAATCCACTAGCAACACGAATAGTGTCGAAAAAACCGAAGTTTTCAGAAAACCGACATTTAAAGGGTTTTTTTTCAAAAGCATGTTTTGAAAAGACTGACATTGGGTATTTTAAAAATTAAAGAAACGGTTTTAGTCTAATGAAAAATATTTTCCGAATTAAAAATGAAGTAATGGCGCCCCTGACTAGGCTCTAAATTGACCAAGATTTTTTATATAAGGTCATGTTTAAATTTGTGTAAAATTTTTATTGTTTTTGGTTCCATGACCATGATTTTATTACATACATATTTTATTACATAATTTAGCCGAACTGCAAAAATAATTTTATTTTAAGCTTCGCGAGAAAATTTTATAATTATTTTAAAGCGATGTTTCTGTATATGCATATGGAAGACCATTTCTTGGAACCCCAGACATTTTGTTCGGGGAGTATATCAAAAAATTAGCCTACACACAGAGAACAAGTTCGATTGAGGTTGCATGCACCTCGAATATTCCATCAGACAACCGTATATACTTATATTTGATGCTCTGTAATGTTTAGTAATTGGAACTGAAGTATCTAAGGAACATACGATGTACCCCAACCTTCAAGAAAGATATTTTGGAACTAAAAATCCACATGCAACATATACATGCCGTTCAACGAAAAAATTTAAAACTTTCGTCAACAGATAAAACTGTTTGTATTTAAAGGACTCTAAAACACAGGAAGGATTATGTCGTAGAAAAAGTGAAAAAGATAATGAGAGATTTCTACAGAAAAAATGTATTAAAAAAAATTGGATTGACTTAAAGTCAGTAACAATCGAATTATTTTATTATAATAAGGCCTTTTAAAATCGAAAAATAATAAGGCCTTTTAATAAGGTGTAAAAGACCGCCACCGGTCGGGCCGCCCACGCTCTGTTCGAACACCGCATGTCATCAAAGCCGTTAAATCAAGAATTCACAGAAATGCGCTCCGAAAACAGAAAATCATGGCCCTTGAATGAATATCACGCAAAAGTCCATGAGTCGAATTATTAAAAAAGACTTGGGATTTGCAGCTTTAAAAAGAAATAAGATTGAAAAATGCAAACGTCTTTTGGTGAAGCACGCTGATAACTTGCACAGAAAAATTTTGTTCACCGATTAAACAAATTTTTACCGTTCAGGAAAAATTTAACAAGCAAAATGATAGAGTGTATGCGCGGTCATCTAAGGAAGCATCTGAACTGATCCCAAGGGTGGAAAAGGGTCATCACCTAGCGTCAGTCATGGTTTGGTGGGGTGTCTCTTACGATAGGGTCACTGACCTGCATTTCTGCGAACAAGGAGTCAAAACATCGGCCAATGTTTACCAAGAAACCGTTTTGGAAGCTGTTGTGAAGCCTCTTAACAATTCCTTGTTCCAAAACCAGCCATGGTCTTTCCAGCAGGATTCTGCGCCGGCCCATAAGGCTAAAAAGTTCCAGGCTTGGCTTCGAAACAATTTGCCAATTTGAATCAATCAATTTGAAGAATGGCCATCAGACAGTCCAGATTTGAACCCATTGGATTACAAATTGTGGACGGTTTTAGAGGTCAAGGTTTGTCACAAAAGATACCCCAACATTGGATCTCTTTTTTCCGAGGTTCGTGCATCTATTGAAGATTGGCCAGTGCGACTTAACGCGTGTGAAACGCGTGTGTATCCAAAGATTTTTTTTGGATACAATATACATCAATAAATATATTAAAAAAAATATTTGGTCCAAAAACATTCTGTACTTTTTATTTTACAGCATAAAACATGTGTAACAGTATACATGTCCCTACTAAGTAATGAAATTTTAGTTATCATCACCAATAATTTGTTACAAGAACAATATGTTTGATAAAGTAATGGTTGTCACAACCACCAGTTGTGCCAACTAAATACCTTTTCCGCCTTTACCTTGTGTGTACAGAACGATACAATATTTAGAAAATTACGATCATAAACATTTGGTTGTTGCAACGGAAATTCCTAGTTTGGAACGTATTTTTTCTAGTTCGAACCATTTTTATTTTCTGTGTGTATAAGTCACAAAGCGATCGAAGACTGGTTGTTTTTCTATCGTAATATACCATTACAAGTTTCTTTAGATTAATTCTATCTGTAGTTTACTGTAATTAGCTTTATCGGCCGAACGGCTTCTTAATTAGGAAAATGTTAATTAATAAATAAATAAATTTGAATGAAATTAGAATTAATATGGATGTTCCACAGCAGTTGTATGTAATTTACGAAGAGCTCTTTGCACTATGGCTATATAAAAACGTTGAACTGTATGATCAAATTTTAATTGGGCTGATGCCAAATTTCATCAATATTGGAAGCAGTTTCTAGAACTTAAGATATAAAACCTGTTGAACATATGTGTGGGAACTATATCTAAATTTAACCGATTTTTATAAAGGTCAACAGCCAAAAAAACTTACTTCTGCCAAATTTCATGAAGATCGGACTGCAACCTGTAGTTTTAAAACATATTTTATATAGACATCAGACGGACGGAGGGGCAAACAGACAGATATCGTTAAATCAACTGGTTATTCTGAGTCGATCGGTATACCTAAAGGATTTTTTAGTTGGTATTCAGTAATTGAAAATAATAAATTTTCTTTGCCTTTACATACAACAACCGAAAAACCCGGCAGCAAAAAACCGGGTAAACCGACATGTCGTTTTTTTGAGAACTAGACTGTCGAACATAAAAACCGAAATGTCGGTTTTCGTTTTTGAATACTCTGCGCTCGAATAACTATAAATCAACTCAATAAATAGTTTAAAGATTTTTTACACATTTTTACAAAGCAAAAGTGTAGGAATTATTTAAATCATTTTATTTTATTGATTACAAAAGGAAAGAAAATTGAACTTTTTTTGTGTTGATTAGTACTATTAGGGCTTTTGTTTACTAATTTGAGGTCACTGGTTTTAAATCCAATCTCTATTTTTCTTTACCTGATCTTTGACTTTTGAGATATTCCGTTATGTCAAAAATGAATGCACTTCCACTACATATTTGGGAATAAGTTGAAAACCGAAATCTCAAAAATCCTCAACAAAGTCGTCTTTAAGGCGCGCTTACATTGTTTTTAAATTTGCCCAATAGTTTAAGAGATATCGTTTAGAGAAAAAAACAAAATTTTTACAAAAAAAAACCTTTTTCGTTCTTTAAAAGTTTATAAAAAATAAAAGTGGGACAAAAATCAGAGTTTTGGTCTTTAGATCAATATATTTCGAATTAAACTAGCTTTATTTCATTGAAATCGGAGCACAACTTCTGATTCTGCTACAAAAACAAATACTAAGAAAACTGAATTAATACAAATCGCGGTTTACATACTAAATTTTGTTCAGCGATGAGGCCCATTTCTGATTTAATGGCAAAATTGCCGCATTTGGGACGAAGAGCGACGAGAAGAGGTTCAAGAGCTGCCACTTCATCCAGAAGAAACAACGGTTTGGTGTGGTTTGCGAGCCGCTGGAATCATCGGTCCATATTTATTTCTTTAAAAATGATGCCGGTGAGAACGTAAACGTAGATGGCGACCGTTATAGTGCCATTATAACCGACTATTTGATGCCTGAAATTGAAGCTCGTGATCTCGGCGAGATTTTGTTTCAACAAGACGACGCCACTTCCCACACATCGCATCAATCAATGGATTTATTGTGAGAACACCTCGGTAAACAGACAATTTCACGTTTTGTGCCGGTCGATTAACCACGAAGATCGTGTGATATCACACCGTTCGACTTTTTCCTGTGGGGATATGTAAAGCCTAAAGTTTATGCGGACAACCCCGCTTCGATTCAGGCCTTGGAGCAAAACATCACGCGTGTCATTCGCCAGTTACCAGTCAAAATTCTCGAACAAGTCATCGAAGATTTCACTCAACGGATGGACCATCTGAGACGTAGCCGCGGCCAACATTTGATAGACATTATCTTCAAAAAATATATGCCAAAGAATGTTCTTTCAAACGATAATAAACTTTTCCCATTCAATTTGAATTTTCTGTGTTTTTTTCTTTAAAACAGTAGGGAACCTCGAAATGGATCACGCTTTATTGTTACTGGCGGGTCGTCTGCGTACGCGGCTGCAGTAGCCTTAGGTAAAATAAACATATCGACACTGCACAAAGTATAAACAATTGGACCTAGGACGCTGCCTTGGGGAATTCCGGCTTTAATTTCATAAATATCTGATTGTTTATCTTTTACATTGACGTAGAAGTATCTTTGCGATAGCCTTTAAAAAACAAATAAAATTGTGCCGATAGAAAATAGACAAATAATACACTTCTTGGTAGGGTGAAGGGTGTACTAATTTACACTTTTTATAGTTGTTGTTCGTTGTCCCAATCCTAAATAACATTTAAGTTATCCCATATACTAAGATTCCTATTGAAAAAGCATAATTTTCAACCTAGTGGCGTCATAAGTTCAACTTTAGAAATTTGTGTATCCTTATATGCACATAATTTTCAAAAGTAATTTTGATTCCTTACTTAAGATGTAAAACTCTATACTCTTAAATTTTCCATGGCTTACGGTTATTTAGGAGCAGAAAAAGTTGTTATTCATTGCTGAATCAAATAATGTCATAAACCACTTGACCCTGGCAAACCGCTTAATCATTTCAAGTGGCCTTTTTCAGCTCTTGCCTCGGCAGACTTCTGCAAAAGGCAGGGAACAAACTATAAAGCACAAATCAAAATATAATGAACCAAAGTCAGAAAAAGTAAATCTTGAAGTTTTTCCTGCACAAGACCAACCAAAAAAAAAACAAAGATAATTGCAGTTAATGACAACATTAATCACAGGAAAATGAAGTAAATGTCTAAACGCAAGGACAGCGCCAGCTACAACAAATAGAACAACGACAACAGCATAAGAAATACCTTTGTATAAAAGGAAACACTTGTCCAGCACAAAGTAGAAAAATTGTTATTAACACGACCCTACTTTTTCTTGTGGCAAAAGCAGCAGCAAAAAATATTAAAGCATTTCCAATGATGGACTGTGGTGGGGGTCATTTCAAGGAAAGCAAAAATTCAAACAGAATTACGAGTACAAAAAAAATGACGTTAGATATACGCACACATAAGATATACCGACAAATTTACAGTAGTGGGCAAAAGTAAAGGTAAGCTTGACCATCTCCTTAATTGCTAATGTTGCTGTTATTGAAATGTATGCGATACTTTAGACTTTAGTTTGAAAAAACTTTTTGATATTTTCACATAAACAAGGAGCATTACTTTTTCTCAAAAATAAAAGAGTAAGAGGTGATCAGACTAAGACATGGTGACAGCTTATCGTGTACTTTCTGCAACATCATGATGCAAAAATTCTAGAAAATGCAAGGTATAATGTAACGGCCATAGACCTTGTCGGGAGCATAGAACTATCTTACAAGAAAGGCGTTAGGTTATAACTACCAGTGGAGAGACTAAGTAGAGGGGCATGAAAGAATTTTCTATGTAGAACATTTATTATTGGTCGTTGTAAAATTTTAAGACAATTTAGCTTTGTCCATTTGTCCGTCCGTCCGGTGGTGTGGCGGTTGATGGCTTATAGACATAAGCTGTTTGGGATTGCAAATGGGCGAACAAGGCACATGGGGGGAAAAGGTAACTCGGAAAAATAATTTAATCATTTGCTCAACATATTTTCACATTTTATGAGTAAACCGTGGCTTTAATGGGGACTGTTACAGTTAGACGCACTTAATACCTTAGAAGGGATACGGATCTTTGACCTTTTGGCCCCTAAGGTCCTAGAAAATGTTTACTTATAATAACACTGTGCAAGTTGAACAAGTGGACAAATTAAGTTCGGCCGTACCGAAGCTTAAATACCCTCTGTCACGGATTTCAGTCCTTTATTACAGTTTTGTCAAGGGGGCATCGCACTGATTTTTTTTATAGGATGTGTTTCTTTTTGTACCAACATCGTATATACCAACTACTTTCGTAGTTGGTACCAACTAATTTCGTTAGAGCGGTATTAGTTCACGAAATATATCTTTTTAAAGTTCAGGATTATATGGGCGGATACACGCCCTTTTCTAATTTTACAAAATATAGTCTATAAAAATATGCTAATCATTGGTTTCATTCTGTTAAATTTCTATTAGGATCAGTCCATTACTTTGGAAATAAATGAGATTTTTAACGGGGGCTAATTTTTTCAAATTTCTGGTTTTATTAAAAAGGTTGAACTTTGTAATTTAATAATGGAATACCATCCGATGCGTTTTTGCTTCGCCCAATGGGCTGCAGATTGTTTGGCAGAAAATGAAGAATTTTACCGAAAAATCTTGTTTTCGGATTAAGCTTATTTTCATCTCGGTGGCTATGTCAATAAGCAAAATTGCCGCATATGGGGTTCAGAGAACCCACACGTAACTCTATAGAAGCTAATGCATCCACAACGAGTCCCTGTATGGTGTGGATTTTGGGCTGGCGGCATCATTGGGCCATTTTTCTTCGGAAATGATCAAGGAGCCGCCGTTATTGGCAACGGTGAGCGCTATCGCACCATGATCAAAGAATTTTTTTTACAAAAATTTAAGAGAATGACATTGACATGGCACACAATCATTGAATTTTTACGCACTGTTTTTGAAAATCGGATAATTAGACGCTTTAAGCCCTTTGGATTATTTTCTGTGGGGAGCCATTAAGGATAAATGTTACGCAAAGCATCTGGAGACAATTGAAGCGTTGAAACACAAAAACGAAGTGGCCATTGAAGAGATTCGACCCGAAACAATCGAAAATGTACTAAAAAATTGGGTTGATCGGATGAGATACTGCTGAGCCAGTTGTGGTAGTCCTATGAATGATATTGTGTTCCATTATTAAATGACAAAGGTGAACCTTTCCAGCAAAACCAGAAATTTGAAAAAATTATGTTGTTGTTGTAGCGGCACACACAGTGTCGAGGTGACAGCCCTCGGCCGAAGAATTGCTGATTCGGGTCAATCCGGTGCGTAGAACCGACTGTCGTGGGATTATCATTACTTTAGCCGATTCAAGTTTTAAAATTAAATGTATAAAATTCCATAAGCAAAGACGAAGTTTCAGAAACGAAAACCATTATTAAAATCAAATATAATATATATCCGTTAATCGGACGTTATTCTCAAACTCACAAATACTCTCGTAAAATGAATTTAAAAAAAAAACTGGAAAAGGTCTCAAGAAAAACGACTACCATTTTAAAAACCTGCATTAAAAACTTATTCAAAATCGTATTTTTAAACATTAATTCTTAAGATCAAATATGAATTATACCCGGTAAAAACATATGCATTTACAAATACTCTCGTAAAAGGAATTTGTGAAAAACTGGAGCTGGTCTCAAAGGAACGACTATCATTTTAAAAATCTGCATAAAAAACTTATTCAAAATCTAATCTTAAAAGATTAATTGGGAATTGTACACGACGGTATAAGGTTGTAAAACCAAACAATTTTTTTGAGAAACTGTTAGTTTTATATCGGATAAAGTACACGTGGTGGAAAAAAAGAATAAAACCTTAATTAAATATTGATACTTACATATGTGGGACGCCATGGAGCGATGGCTAGTGTGCACGACTATCATACAAGTAAACCCAGGTTCATATTAATCTCCTATCCTTTCGGAGCTGGCGTTTTGCAGGAGGTCCCCGTCAGTGAGTATAGGAGTACAGCACAGCTCACTGATTTCAGATAAGCTTCCCCATGTTCCTAAAAAACCAGAATGTATTAATATTTTACAGCTCGAATTCATGATGAGATGATCAGACTTCCAAAAATACACATTTTCGGAATTTGTTACCTCAACGTCTCGTGAACCGAGGATGATCCAAGCGAAACTTAAACAGTTTTTAGATCAAAGTACTCACTTTACTCAAAATTTATTCTCTAATCATTTGGAAGGAAGCATTTACGTTGAGATGTGTTGTCTTTCGTTTTAGTTGAACGTACGTAGAAGAGGTTTCATGCGCTTTTTTTGGGGGTCCTGTAAATGAGATTAGAATAGGTTAATAATTATACAGATTTAAACTGATAGTTGAAAGAGATTTGCAAAAGTCGCCATACGTTACAAATTCATTTATTCATTGTATTTTAATCAGCTTTTACAGAAAATTTCCATTTTGCATGAAGATTGATGGAACTCGAGCCAAAAATATACGCATGGAACTTCATGTATGCTGCAAATTTTTGCATTCGTGCATACTCCCATTATTTTCCGCCGCTGATACCTAAAAGAAATGATTGAAGAAAGTAAAATTATTTTTTTTTGCAAAACATACAATGTATTTCGTTACAAAGAAACAAATTTAAATAAACTGTCAATTCGATTTATGAATTATGAGCATAAAGAAAAAACTAACTTGTTTTAGATTGAAAAACCCAATTAGAACTCTTTCCAAGCCCTTATCCAAAAAAGAGTCCACAAAGTCCAAATAGTAGCGGGATAAGTTGTTTTACCATATTAAATCGAAATCATGAATAGGTTAGTCATTATATCGCGGACAATACCCAAGAAGGAACCATATGACCCACATTTAAGACCTTAAAGCGTAAAATCGGTTGAATATATATATTTAATATATATATCGGTTGAATATATATATTTAAATCAATTACTTCAACTTGAATAGCGTCCGTGCTTTGTCAAAAAAAAAAAAAACTTCTGACAATTTTTTTTAAGACCCTATCACATTTGCTATCTGAAGTTTGATTACAAGCTTTATATAGAATGCAGGCGATCATACACCGTTAACTTAAAGGTCGTTACACTTAAAGGTGGGTCTAGCCCATATATTTTTGGAACCTTTCATAAAACTTATGCTTTTAAACACTTACACTGTCAATGGGGGTCGATATAGAGCTAGGTTAACCGACATACTGTGTATCGATAGGTTGAACAAAAACGATTTATCTGTAATTTTTAAAAATGAACGATATTATTTTAATATACACTAAAAGGGAGCTCTTGCTTTAACACGGATCCGAAAGGCCATTCATTTTTTTTTATAAAGAACCAGTTTTAAATAACACGTGTACTAAGCGAATTTTTTTGGTGCTCGGTTATGAAGCGAACCATACAAAATTTGAGCGTGGACGGGTGTTATTTGTGGGTTTTAGAACTGCAGGACTTCAAATCGGGAGGAATCCTTGTGTGGTAGCTATTTAAAAACATGGACCGATATGGTCCTAATTTACTAGAGGTATGCGTTGGTCAGTTATTATGCACAGTGTGATATTTGGACTTAATCAGGCTTTTTCAGGTGTTTTTTAAGTTGCAGGTTCTGAAATCGGAAAGACGGTTGTATAGGGGCTATATAAAAATTAGAACTTTTGTAATCCAAAAATCACTACACTTAATTAATGGTCGCTCATAACGTACCATGCACAATTTGGGCGTGATCGGGTGGAATTTGTGGCTTCTAGGACTGCGGGACTTGAAATCGGGTGGGACCTTTGTGTGGTAAACAATGGACCGGTATGGTCATTTTTCACTAGAGAAATGTGTTGGCCAATCGTCATGTACGATATTAGGTCGTAATCGGGTGTAATATAAGACCTTAGAGCTGTAAGTTCTGAAATCGGGAAGCACCTTCGTATGGGTACTTTACGAAAATATGTACCTATGTGGTCCAGTTTAACCACAGTTTATTAATGGTCGCTCATAATGTAATGTAGGTGTAATTTGTGGCTTCTAGGGATGCGGGACTTCAAATAGGGTGGGACCTTTGTGTGGGAGATATTTAAAATAATGCACTGATATGGTGCTATTTTACCACAGATGGATGTTGCTTTGCTGTGGAGAAATTTCGTTGAAATCGGATTAGTAATATGTTGCTTTTAGAGCTGTAGGCTCTCAAATCGAGAAAACCCTATTTATGATATCAAACTTTGAACCGATTTGGAGCAATCGCAATAGGTTTTGTCCTTGGCCCAAACGTGAAGATTGTACCAAGTGTCATTGTAATCGGTTCACAATTGCCACCTGTACTTTTATTACAACGATAGACATGGCTCATTGGAATCAGATATCGATTCCTAGTCGATCGGTAAACTTAGCATAGGGTTTATCTCCATTCCTTTAGGGTGTTGCAAACATCAACATTAAGTCATAATACCCGGCACCACAGTGTGGTATAGGGTATACAAATGTAAATATGTTTTTTCTCCATCCAAGAACAGACAAGGTTCAAAGTAGAGAAACCAATTATAGCTTCTTATACACAAGACCGTGGATTTGAGTACAAAAGTAGTATTTATTCTTACATATTTTCATGATTTTTTATGTATAGGAGTATTTATATTTTATAGGACTTATTAGAATGACAGTCAGACTTGGACTTCTGTAGCTTAAAGGTTTAAACAGGACATCAATTATTTTTGATGGTTTAATTCAAAATTTTTGTTACAAGTTTTTTAATATTCTGAATCAAAATTTGTTTTATACTCTCCACGATATGACGGGAGTTACTTATATAAAGAAAGGCTCATTTAACATTTCGAATTTGAACTACCGATTACTTTGACTTTGAAAGGTATAATAACAGTAATTTTTAACTCTTATTTTAGGGTTTATGGTTGACATTTGCAAAATGGAACGCTTTACGCTCGAACAAAATTGGAAATATTAAAAACTTACTTCCAAACTAGCGAATCTTAAACGCAAACAGTAAGAAATTTACGCGAGACGAGATCGGCGTTCAGTTCTGTTTGTGCGTCAATTTGTAAAGCGAGTTTGACAAACCAACCCGAATACGTACTCGTCCAGTGCGTTGAATTGAAAGCGTCGCTGCTGTGGCTGAGAAAGAACATCCATCATCAACTCGGCATCGTTCTCAGAAAGTGAATATTTCTCGCACTTCTTTGAGAAGAATTTTGCACAAAGACCTCAGTATGAAGACTTACAAAGTTCAATTGGCCCTAGAACTGAAGCCTCTTGGCCATCCAATGCGTTCACGCTTCGCCCAATGAGCTGAAGATTGTTTAGCAGAAGATGAAGAAATTTACCAAATTATCGTGTGTTCAGATGAAGCTCTGGGTGGCTATGTCAATAAGCAAAATTGCCGCATGTGGGGTTCAGAAAACCCACACGTTCAATCGTCACGTGTGGGTTTTCTGAAAGCCAATGCATCGACAACCAGTCACTGTTTGGTGTGGACATTGGGCCATTTTTCTTCGAAAATTAACAAGGAGCCGCCGTTACCGTTAACGGTGAGTATTACCGCGCCATGCTCAACGAATTTTCGTTTTCAAAAATTCCTGAGAATGACATAGACGACATTTGGTTTAAACAAGACGAGGCCACATGTCACACTGCGAACGTGAGTACGACGCAGTGGATGAAATAGATTATCATCAACAGGGTGCCTCCTTATGTCGCGAACGTGAGTACGACGCCGTGGATGAAATAGATTATCATCAACAGGATGCCTCCTTATGTCTTCTGAGGACCATCTACATCTATAAAGGTCCTTACCGTGCGCAGACACAATTTTTTGTTGTCCAAGAAATACCTGCTTGGGTGTCTTGGCAGTAGTCATCCTAACCACCATTTCATGAATAGGATGCCTCCGCCCAGGCAGATCAGGTACGATCTTCATGATCTAGAGAGAGAGGTTCAGCGGTTCAAGAGAGAGCCTTTAGACCATCGAAACTATCAGGCAGGCCTGAACGACATTCACGCTGATAAAGTCGCAGCAGCAGTATCCAGCAATAGTGTGAATGTAGTGCTAGGGGAACATCCCCCGGAGATTTCACCTGAGAGAAAGATGCTACATCGGCAGACGCGCGAGAATCTGCCTCAGCTAAGATCTGGATGGTGCAGCCACTTCAGTTCATATTGGCCACGAATTGATGCTAACGTTCCGGACGTATGTCCCTCCTGCCAGCAACTCTTCTATTGTCTGGCCAAGCCCACCCAGCTGACCCTTAGGTCTCTGTGGACGCATCCAGTTCAAATGGCGCGTTTCCTCCACCTGGATATCGAAGCTGATCCTTTATAGACGAACAGGACTTCCAAACAAATTATACTGTTTTTGAAAGAGGATTTAATCTACAAGCTAATAAGTCAGTGTTGTTGCTGTTTGTCATAGAGGGAAGGAAAAGTAAGTCAGCGAAGTTAAAGCAAGCACATCACCGTCTGGTTGGGCGGTGTTTTAATACCATTATGTGGCGATTGGCGCTACTCTGATGCTTCAAATGTTAAAAGGCGGGAACTCAAATTGGGCACCATATTCCCAGTAAGGACCATATGAATGTATAAAGCGATATGGTATAATTTCTCTAGGATTGGTTAAATGATTCAAATTTCGCACTTGTAGAGCAGCACGACCTAAATTCAGCAGGCACTTTGTATTGGGATTATATGATATTATGGACCAATCACTTATAATGCATTAAGCTTAAACTGATATTGTCACAACATATATTTTTTTAAATTGCGAACTCTTTCGATCGCAACTATGCTTCAGCGTATACAAAGAGGACAACAAACTCTCCTTCAGCAGCAGCAGCAGCAGAAAAAATACACTTTGAGAATCTAAATCCTGCAAATCCTGTTAAGACAACGGGCGACTTTCCTAAAGACAAAAGTTCGTTTATATCCTTGTACTCGTAGTCGTTGTTGTACTCGTCGCTTTTTTGCTGCGGCTGTTGCTGCCTGCCTTCCATTCCTTTGGCCGTGAGTCGTTACCAAAGAGTACTTGCGGTTGGTACGTGCGTGTGTGAGTGGGTATGCGTGTGACTGAAATGGTTAGAAGAGGAAAAGCAATTTGAGTCGAGTTTCCTGAAGACAAATAAGTCTGCATAGGATCAAAAGAATTTCATAAGGCACAAACAACAACAGCAGAAGAAAAGGACAATAGACAACAATGAATTATAATGACAAAAAATAATAATCATCACTCAGCTAAATAAGAAAACGCCAAAAGAAAAGAAAAGCCATCGAATGGAATGCACAGTAAACGAACGAAAATTGAGTTTCCAGCCATGAAAGAACAGGACTCGAAACAATGGGAAGAAACAAAGGTGAGGCAAGAATTATAACGATTAGTTGGAGATGTTCTTGAGAAATTGGTCCAAAAAAGAATTGAAGGTAGCGTACATACGCACCTTCGAATCTGTATATGAGTATGTGTGTGGGTGTGTAAGAATGCATGTATTTCTCTTCTGGCATTTTTTAATAATGATATAACGGAAATTGTTTTAAGCCAGAAAAAATATGATTAGACAATACCCCAATAGATTATCAATAGGTGCGATAATTGAATGACAGTATCCCATCGGGCATGATAAGCTTAAACTACGTGTGATTTGCTTGGGAAGGTTAAGAAAAGGTGATTTTGTCGTATATTTAATTACTTATGTTTCGTCTTATCATTTGAATTTAGTATCGTGTGCAAAATGTGTGGTTTTTAAGATTTCACTGCAGGGCAGTCTGTACTTTGTACTTTGGCAATTATAATTGCCGCAATTCTTGAGTTCGTAGGAAAGAGAAAGGTAAGAGGAATGGAACATTGACTTCGTTTTGTTCTTTTTATTTGCCATTTTTAAATTGAGGTTGGGTGCATAACAATTTGGCGTTTCTTTTCATTTACTCGTTCGAAGTGTGCGAAATTTATTATTACCTCGAAAGCACTGACGAAAATGACAAGTGCGCTTATATAAAATTTATACTTAGTAGGGACATGAATACTGTTACACACGTTTTATGCTGCTAAAAAGTACTGAATGTTTTTGGACCAAATATTTTTTAATATATTTATTGATGTATATTGTATCCAAAGAGAATCTAATTATTCGAAATGTCCGCTTTTTGCCTTTACACACGCCTTAAGTCGCACTGGCCAATCGTCAATAGCTACACGAACCTCGTCCATTGGAAAATTGGCCACAGCTCGAACCAAAACAGTCTTATAAGATCCAATGTTGGGGTCCAATGTTTGTGACAAACCTTGTCCTCTAAAACCGCCTACAATTTGTAATCCAATGGGTTCAATTCTGGACTGCCTGTGGGCCATTCTTCAGAGGAAATGAAAGTTGAAACAATTTTAAAATCCCGTTACAGACTAACGCTATTGAGGTTAGCGTTCAAAACCCATATGACATTAACGGGGTATGTTCAGTTCTACCATTGAAACGGGTGTGGTCAATGTTGTAACAGTATTCATGTCCCTACTAATAAAAGGAAAAATTGCGCATACAAAATTGCTTGTGTGAACACAAATGACACATTCAAAAGGGAATCACAAAAAATTGCTGCAATTAAAATTGCTAATGTAATTACAGACGTAGAGTTTCTAATATTTGGAACGAGCAAAATAAAAATTTGCTCAAGCAGAATTGCTTGTGTGTGAAATGAAAAGTTCAAAAGGGAATCACAAACAATTGCGGCAATTATAATTGCCAATGTAAATACGTAGAGAGCAAAAATACCGAAGCATCTAGACTCATTTACACTATTTAGTACGTTTTAATGTTAAGGTTTTCAGTATTGAATAATAAAAATTGATATCATATACATATTAAAAACCAATTAATCAAGTCCAGAACTATTGGTATCGGAAATATCTAACGTATTACTTAAAATCCTGTTAAAGATCCGATGGGAAATTCACAGTTTAATATGAGTCGAACGTCAAACATATGAACGCAAAACACTTATAAATACTTAAAAAGATTAAGTCGGGCGTGGCACACAACATTACATCCGACACAGCTGAAAGTGCTGGCTGACAAAAGGTTTTGGGGCCCATGGGCCAGACACTTAATTTACCCACATTTCTCCACCATAGGATGGGAGTACACCTTTATATAAGTTTTGAAGGCCTCGAAATACAAAAGTATATAATTAGAGGTATTTGGTAATTTGAAAGGACATTTTATGGCATTTATTTTTAAAATATAATTTCCTTCAAATGTTGGCAACTGTATTATGGAAATGAGCGTTCTGTGAGAAACGGGAAGATCCGCTGTTGTCGACCAAAATTTTGTTCAGTGATGAGGCCGATTTCTGGCTCAACGGCAAAGTCAATAAACAAAATTGCCGCATTTGGGCTGAAGAGTAACAAGAAGAGGTTCAAAAGGTGACATTATACCCAGAGAAAACCACGGTTTGGTGCAAATTATAAGCTGGTGGAATCATCGGTGCATTCACGTAATCGTGAATGGTGCTCGCTATCGCGATCTTTATGCTACCTGAAATTGAAGCCCGTAGTCTTGACGACATTTGATTTCAACAGGACGGTGCCACTTGGTATGCAGCTGCTCAAACAATGGATCTATTAAGAGGTCATTTCGAAAAGCAGCTAATTTCACGTTTTGGACAGGTGAGTTGCCCGCCTAGATCGAGTGATATCACATCTTTAGACATTTTTCTTTGGGGTTACGTAAAGTACAAAGTCTATGCCAGGGGTGGCGAACCTTTTTGGGTCCGCGTGCAAAAAATCCTAAAATATTATTTCTCGATTTTGTGGCGTGCCCAAGCAGTAGAAAAAACAAAATAGAAAAAAACTTTTTTTTCTGAATTTTATTAGCAGCTTAAAAATTACAGCAGATTTACTTAAAAATAAAGTCAATAAAAATACACATTAGTTATTTATTAATGAGATTTTTGCTGTTGTACATTCGATGACAATTTCTTAATATCTGATTCATATTTCGTAACTTTAAGTAATACACCTGACCAACTGGATTCATCAGTCATTCTATTTCTTGAATTACATTTAATGAAAATGACGACTCACAAGCATATGTAGATGAGAAAATAGATAATATTGCCCTTGCTAGTTTTTTTTAAATCGCTAAAGATTTCTGGAATGACGTTCCAAGTTCTCATTATTTCTTCTTCTGCATTTTTATTAATTGTGTTCGTTAATCGATCACTTTCAATTATTTCCAAATCATTTCTTAAATCAACAAATTTTTGTTTCCATATCGAACTCGATTGGAATTCGATTAATTGTATTTCAATGTCTTCTAGATTTAGCCACTCGAAAATCTCCAAATTGACGTCATCTGCTGACAGTGTGTCTGGATATAAAATAAATTTTGATGTCTTTTCAAATGTCCTGAATTGTTTGAATCTAGCAGAAAACTCGTTGATTATCGATTGAATTACTACAGAAAATTCTTCTGTTAATTTGATTTGATCTGGGTTTTCTTCTGCAAATTTTTTTGTATTTGGGAAATATTTGAAGTTGTTAGATATAACGTCACGATCGAAAATATGTAATTTAGCTTGAAATGCTTTGATTAAATCAAACATAACAATAATTGTTTTGTTTACACCTTGCAGTTTAATATTTAATTCATTTAAATGTAAGCACAAATCAGTAAAAAACATTAATTTTGAAAGCCATTCAACGTCTAGTACCTCGTTATATTTTTCAATGAGATTCTCATTAATTAAAAAAAGCTTAACTTCATCCAAACACTCAACAAATCTTTGAAGAACTTTTCCTCGACTTAACCATCGCACATTATTGTACATAAGTAAACCCTTATAAACTGAGTTTACCTCATTTAATAATTCTAAAAATTTTCGTTTGTTTAACCCGCGAGCAGATATCAAATTGACCAATTTTGTTACAAGAATCATAACATCTTCCAGTGACTTAATCCGTGCTTTGCGCATAAAACTTGCTGGTGTATAATGCAATAAAAGCCAAGAACGGAATGTCCAATACGTTCAGTAAATAACTTGATAAAACCATTTTCCTCTCCAGTCATACTGCGAGCACCGTCTGTCGTTACTGATACAACTTTGGAAAGATCTATTTCTCTTTCAGTGAGTGCTTTTACAACTGCATTGCAAATATCGATTCCTTTTGTTGTTGTTGCTAATGATACTAAGCTGATCAATTTGTTAATAGCAAAATGAACAGTCTATGAAACGTCAAAAAAGACTACGGTAAACATAATTTGACTATGACACACACGCGAACGAGAAGGAAAAATTTGAAACACACACGTTCGCACGCACATATGTATGTAAATGAAAACAAAAAACAGCTAAGCAGTCGTTTGAAACGACTGACGCATATTCATTCCCTAACCATTTCAATTCAATTCCATTAACCAATTAACTTGGAAATCGTTCGCGTGCCATCCTAATTATCAAACGTGCCACCTCGGGCACGCGTGCCCTAGGTTCGCCACCCCTGGTCTATGCTGACAAACCAGCTACGATGCAGGTTTTGGAAGCCAACATTGCGCGTGTCAATGGACCAAATCAGACAAAAGAGGAAAATGTTCCCTTTTAAAGGATTAAAACAGTCCTGGACAAATTTCTACTTTTTGGAACTGTTTGCTATGTAATTTATTTTATTTAACTTTTAAGTCATCTGTTCCTTGAAGTAGGCATAGATGCATTTGTGGAGACAAATGGGTATCGAGAAACATTGAAATTTTCTTACAAATAAATATATGTGACGCGCAAAATAGAAAGGGACCTAAGGGTAAAAACCAGTTTTGTTCCGGAGAGCCATTTTAAAGATTTTTCACTTTCATAAAACGCGCATATCTCTGTGAGGGAACACTTTTGGGGCATGGGATCGGTCACATTCGATGCTCGGATGTTGTCCACATCAAAAAAAAAGTGAAAATTGATTTTTTTTTACCCTTAGGTCCCTTTCTCTATGCGCTGTCACATATGTACCTTTAGTTACGATTTGTATCCATTTGGAGTTCGGACATATCCATATGGGCCTATGCTTTGACATATGGTTTCTCAGAAGCCGTTGGAATTGCTTTACTATGCTTAATATACTTTCATTTTTAAGTTAAGTATAAATTAAAGGCCCGAAAATGCAGTTCTGTCCAACCACACTACGTTGTAGTTAATGCCAACGTAATCCATGATGCATAGTATAAAAGCTTCGGTCCGGTCGAACCTACGAATTGTCAACTTGTTTATTACACCTTTGCCAATGTGTTAATGGGCGGGATTGTAGGCTCTATGTTTTGGCTAATTGGAATTCTCTACTGCAAACTTAGCCAAATGACAAAAATATTTTGATAATTGAAGTATTATTGGATTCCCATATGTCCATATATACTTTAAGCAAGTTTTGGCCCTCAGGCCATTCGTATTAGGACTATATCCTTAAATAGGCCTATATAGAAATAAGTACAGGATTTGTTGTTGGCCCATCGTAATGTATTATACAAAACTTGTTTGAAATCAGAATTTATCTACAGCGGTTGTATTTAAAATCGGGACGGTCCTTTGGATTTGGACTACATCAAAACGCCAACCGATATATCCTAAAACGATAACATCTGAGCTTGTTTATTAACAGGAGGTTAATGAACTTATGTAACTAAGTTATAAAATGTACAATGGACTACTATGGCACCTTTATGTAAAATTCGCCGAAAGAATACTTTAAAAGTGTACTAAAGCGGAACTAGTGCTGGTTCTTAGATCTACCGAGAACATTAGTTCGGTGCTAGTTCAATTTAGTTTCGACCACAACTGCCACAAAGGCCAGTAATAAGGCCTGTCTCTCACGTTCTTCCACCTCTGGGCATTCCCACGTCTTAGTTAAACTGAGCAACTGTCATTCAATTCACTTGCATCATGTTGTAACTTTCGACTGCCAATCTACACTTTATTATTATAATGTCGAACTCGTTTTTCCTTATTTCATTTGGTCTCTCATCCTTGATGGTTTTGTCCTCACTTCATTTGTCGCTTGTCTTGCGTTCAACGTTAACTCATCCATTGTGTTTCCTCTATTCTGGTCGCGTTAATTGAGATTTTTTCTTAATAGCGTCTTTGTTTTCCACTATCTTTTCTCTGAAGTTTTTGCCTTTCTTTGTTGTCGAGTCCTCATTTCCTGTTATTTTCCTTCCTCTTGCTGGACGAGCGAGCGAATAAGTCGCCGTCGTTGGAATTATAAGTCATTCAGTCGCATTGATTGTCATCGCATAAATAGTTGTTGTCACTGGGAATGGGGAGTAATTAATTACTATGCTGGCAACAAGTTAAGACGCAGTTGATGTCGTATGCCTCAATCAGTTTGTAAGGATGTTAATTATGCCAAGTTTTCAATAAGTCACCATAAAAGCGATATAGTGACATTTTCAATATTTTAATATGTTTGAGTGACAACACCGTCTGACATCTTTTGTCGGCGACTTCATTTTGTTGATGCTGTTACAATTGACTTAAGTCTAGGAACTTGCACAACTTAAATATTCATTATCTACATTATACTTATATATGTATAATTGGTGGTCCAACCATTATGCACTACTTTAATTGTGAGTCACACCTTAACGTTACGTTTCTTTCTTTGTTTCAGTGATTGGCAAATTCAAATAATTTAAGCCGTTTACGAAAATGGGCGTTCAAATCGAAATGTATTTCGTGCACTTCGGAATGTTTTTGGTTAGAATAATCGACTAAATGTGTATACAGTCGGGAGCAAACCGGGACTGCAGAAAATGTCAAAACACCTGTGCATGCTCGCCGTACTTCTGCGAAAATTAAGTCGGCCAAGCACGTGAATATTGTTCGCAGTCGCAAGATGCTGACGGACTTCTTGTGGCCAGAAATTTAGGAAATGGACGGTAGCCAACGAAACAATGGATCTTTTGCGCGAGAAATCATTGTATGACCGTGTTGTCTCACATCGTAGCGATGTTAATTGGCCGCTCCAATCGTGTGATTTGACTCCATTGAACTTCTTTCTCTGGAGATATTTAAAAGAAAAAGTGTATATTAATAAGCCAAGAATAGTTCAAGAGCTTAAGGACAAAGCCACAAAATTGGCGATCATTTGGGCGATATTTTTGTTTTAGATCCTTCTATCTTAATAAAACATAATAAGATAGTTCTCTAAAAACTTTTTCTTTTATTTGCATCGTGCGTTTTAGTTGGACCACTCTATATAAAAAACATAAATATTGCTCTACCATTGTTTGCGATATACTTTAAATTGATTCAACCGATGTGGCCCAAACCGGTATTATTATTAAGACAATATTGCCAAAAAATGTTTTGGACCACTAAACCAATGGAAAGGGTGATCCATCTAGAGGTATTTTTTCAGAACAAAAAAAATATAAAAATTCAAATCAAATGTTTATTGGTATTTTGTATTATGGAAATGAGCGTTCGGTGAGAAACGGGAAGATCCGTTGTTTACGACCATAATTTTGTTCAGTGATGAGGCCCATTTCTGGCTCAACGGCAAAGTCAATAAACAAAATTGCCGCATTTGGGCTAAAGAGCAACAAGAAGAGGTTAAAGAGGTGCCATTACACCCACAGAAAACCACGGTTTGGTGCGGTTTATAAGCTGGTGGAATCATCGGTGCATATTTTTTCAAAAATGATGATGGCCGGAACATAACCGTGAATGGTGCTTGCTATCGCTCCATGATATCGATCTTTATACTACCTGAAATTAAAGCCCGTAATCTTAACGAAACTTGGTTTCAACAGGACGGTGCCACTTGGCATACAGCTGCTCAAACAATGGATCTATTGAGAGGTCATTTCAAAAGCAGCTAAATTCACGTTTTGGACAGGTGAGTTGGCCGCCTAGATCGAGTGATATCACACCTTTAGACATTTTTCATTGGGGTTACGTAAAGTCCAATGTCTATGCTGACAAACCAACTACGATTCAGGTTTTAGAAGTAACATGCCATTAAAGCCATACAGGTCGAAATGCTCGAACGAGTCATCCAAAATTGGACCCTCAGAATGGAAACCCTGAGGCGTAGTTGCGGCCAACATTTGAAGGAAATTATATTCAAAAAATAAATGCCATAAAATGTTCTTTCAAATGAACAATAAATTTCCACACCTGATTTGAATTTTTATATTTTTTTTGTTCTGAAAAAATACCTCTAGATGGATCACATCAATATATGGGGCACAAAAACTGTTTTAAAATTTAAATTTTCAAATATTTAAATGGTTTCAAAGTCGCCAACAAAATTATAAATAAATACTTGCTGCATCATAGTATGGAATTGCATCAACGCAAATGGGTCCCAAGCACCACATTCTTTGCTATACAGGGTGTGGCAAAAGTCGCGAAGGGATTTGAAAAATAAATAACTTTTCTAATGTAATTGTATTCCCCATTTTCATTTTAGGACTTGTAAAATAAAGCTTGGAGATTAATAATAAAAAGTTAAAACGTTATCCAACGAGCCAAAATCATAGAATTTTATTTTGAACATCATCGATCAATATTTCAAACTCAACGTCATTTTAATGTGCGGTATTCACCCTTCGAATCCATGATTCGACGCTTAGTGACGCGATTTCGGGAACAAGTCTCAGTGAGGGATCTTTCACGAAGAGGAAGACCACGTTCTGTAATTAATGTAGGAAAAGTCAACGCGTTCAGAAGAGTTTTGAGGAGAATCCTGAAACATCAACTCAAAGGCGCTCTGCTCAGCTGCAAATGCCAGACAGGTTTTTACGCAGAATATTAAGGAGAAATTTACATATTTTTCCATACAAGGTGCAGTTAGTGCAATACTTTAAGCCAGGAGATCCCCAATAACGAATAAGAAAAGAAAAATAAGTCATGATTGTTTTAAACCCCTTCGTGGCTTTTGCCGCACCCTGTATAAAAACATGAACTAGAGCGCGCTGACCCTAACTCGGTAGCAATATTTATGATGGGGCTATAAACGATGCAATTAAGTCTTGGTTAGTAACAATTCATTTTATAAACATCCCATTAAGAAGAAACTTTTCTCAAATCAGCGAGCAGTAAACCCAGTATTTTTGACGACCCCTAACGGCATTCTATAGAGAACTTTTTACATCACTTAATCTTAATCTCCTCGAAAAGGCACCTGCCGCATCAAAGTTTTTTTTAGATGTTTTTACCCGGTTTGGAGCCTGAATTGTTGGTAATTTATTTATCTCCTATAGGGCACATGCTAAATTCAAGCAAGGTCGGAATTTGCAAAGTTATATTGAGATCGGTGTGTATTTGCGACCTGTACTTTGATTACAATGAAACGAGTAGATGCACAGACGGACGGATCGCTCAATACAATCAGCTAGAGCTTCAACGACGATCAATAGACCTTGTATTTGAGATGTTAACAACATCAGCAATAATCTTTAAAACCAGGTACCACAGTGTGGTGTATAATATAAAAGTAATGCATGCGGTATACATAGGGCACAATCCATGGTGGAGGATAAATAAGATATTGCTCGCCCTTTCATAGTTCCCATGTATGCCTTAAATCGTTTGTGCGTGTTTTAATCGTAGTAAAAAAAGTATCTTCAAGTGTTTAAAAATACCTCAACATCGCTTAACTTGACCATAATTGCTCATTTTATTCCCTATTCATAATTTGTTATTATATTGTTCTTATTTTTCTTAAATAATGCGAAACAAAAGCAATTAAGCAAGGTGTACATTTAAGTTGTAAAACAATCTTCATTATTCTTTGTTTGCTCGGTACTTGGCGCCCTTTGGCAGAGAATACAACATAGCCCGGCTGTGATGTACTATTGTTGCCCCCTTCCCCATAGTTACATGGTTGCTCGTGTTGACTATTGGTAGGAGTACCCAGCTAAGTGTAAAAGCCCAGTCATATGGTACGTCCACAATGGTGGCCACACACAAAAGCACGATGCTAAACTTGACCTGTAATCTTCCTTTGTTGACCTCGTATTTCCGCAGCGAAGCGAATGAGAACACTAATACATATGACGCACATGGATATCTTTGGCAATCCTTTGACGTAAAGGATTGATAAGGAGGCCTCCTAGTAGGCCTTCAGGCTGCTACAAATGCGATTATTACTATGGATATTTTCCCAAAACATAAACAACATTCCTTTACTCTGCGTATACTCGTATGATGATATAATTTATATGGTCCTCGACCAATATTTTATGGTGTTGCGAACGGAATGATAAATTTAGTATACCCTCCATGTGTCCAACACCGAAATCGGAAAACCGACATTCCGGGTTTTTTGTCCGCGACCGGCAGTCGGTTCCATAAACTTAGGGTGATGGCAGAGTGCGCGCTCAAAGCGGAGCCGTGCGGAGCTGAAAGCTGATTGAAAGAATGGAACAAAAATGTTTTGAAGCGTTTTTCGCGTTTTTTTGATTGGTGCTGATACTTGATTGTAAGTGTAAAGATTTAATTAAGTTGCTTGTAATTTGTAGACGGTTCTTGACGTTTTGATACTGGTGAAATAATTCTCTGTGTTTTGCTTGACAAATTTTTCGAATATTTAACAAAATTATTTAAATTTTGATCAATAATATTTAAAGTATAATTAACAGATTATTCATAATTCAGTTTAATCAGAAATTTACATTATTAGATTAATTAATTAATCACATTATTGATTAACCCAAATTTTGGCTTACAAATATCAACTACATAACAACATTCATAAATAAAAAATACACAAAACACAGCAAAAACAGTGCAGATTAGGCGCCGATTTCAGCGTTCACTCTGTCATCCCTAAATTTCATATAAGCATGAAATAAGTTCGGCTCGGCTCCGCTTTGAGCGCGCACTCTGCCATCAGCCTTAGTTAAAACTCGGCATGTCGGTTTACCCGGTTTTTTGTTGTTTCGCTTTTTTTTGTTCTATGAACTGGTATGAGTACTGATTGACTGAAAACCGCCAACTGATTCGATTGAATGATGTCTATCTGTCTGTCCGTCTAAAGCTTGTTATCAAACTACAGGTCGCAATTGTATCCGATCTTCATAAAGTTAAACAGAAACAAGCTTTTTGGGCCAAGGATGGACACTTTTGAAATAAAAGAAAATCTGTTGAGATTTAGATATAAATCCCACATATAATAATTTGAATTGTCAGTAAAACAAAAGTACTGATCATTTTTTTCTTCAAATTTCTAATGTAGCATAATAATGGAGCAGCTTAGTAATGGAGCAGCATTTAGAAAACCCACACGTGACTATTGAGGAGCCTTTTCATCCATATCGAGTCAATGTCGTGTGGATTTCTGGCTGGAGGCATCATTTGACAATTTTTTTCGAAAATGAGCAAGGAGCCGCCGTTAACCAGTAACAGTTAAGGCGACATGCTCAACGAATTTTTGTTTTTTACAAATTCAACAATTTTTTTGTTTTTAAAAATTCAAGAGAATGACATGGACGACATTTGGTTTCAACAAGCCGGGGCCACATGTCACACAGTCAACACAACCATCGATTTTTTACGCACTGTTTTTGAAAATCGAATAGTCTGCCGAAAAAATAATGTCAACTGATTACATCGGAGCTGTGATTGGAGGCTATGGCTTATTTTCTGTGGGGAGCCATTAAATTTAAATGTTACGCAAAACATCCAGAGAGATTGAAGCGTTCAAAAATCGAAGTGGCCATTAAAGATAATCGACCCAAAACAATATAAAAGGTACTGGAAAATCGGGTTGATCCGATGAGGTACTGTCGAGCCGAATGTGGTACTCGTAGTCAAAGTTCAACCTTTCCAATAAAACAAAAAATTAAAAAATATTATCTGTACTTTTTTTTAAGCCGATTCAAATTTTTAATGGCCCAACCTGTAGCTTCCATATACATATACGTTTAACCAATTTTATGTCTTTACCCAGTAAACCCAATTTGCCGACAAAGTCTAATATCAGACAATTCTGAAAAATATCTGAACTCTATCGAGAGTTCTTACCGAAATCGTTATGAATTCTGTTTGGTTTGACTGAGGATTTTTTTTTTCAGAGAAGTAGTCCAGAATTCGTGTCAACCCTCTCATATGTTTTTCGAACTCGGTAAGAATTCTGATCCGAAATCGGAACATTTTGCCGATTGTCGTACAGAATTCTGACCAAATTCTGAATGTTTGGTTTGCTGGGTAGCTCTAGTAGGCACATATTACATGAAATTTGGCTTAAGAACGTTTTTTTACCAATGACGAGTGCTATTAAAATTGTACAAAATCGAGTTAGATTTATATATACTTAGCTTCCATACATATGCTTACCGATTTTTGTCTCTAACTCCAGAAGCTACATACTTAATCCAATCTTTAAAACAATTGGTACTGCATATAACGATCGATCAGTAACCAACTCGGATTAAAATGGGTCATATCGTTCCACGTTTTCATATAGCCCCTGTTCATAGGTCCTTTCCGATTTCACGTACATCTGCTCTTAAACAGGCATATAAATTCCTACCGATTTCGATGAAATTTAGAAAAGTTTATTACTAGGAACAAACAGCTAAAAGTGGACTATATAGGTAAATTTATTCGGTCTCGGTTGACTTTATCTTTTTTAAAAATATATATTTTTAATATATAAAATTGCAAAAACTACTGAACCTATCTTCTTGACTTTTTTACAGAATACAGCTGACTGGTGGTTAAATTAGGCTACTTTGATTTTTGATATCTCAAAAGGGCGGTGTCACGCCCATACCCCTAGATATTTAAAATGATCCTTAATCACGAACTACGAGTATAAAACCTACAAACATGAAGTTGTAGCGCTTTTATGCCGTTCGTCATCTAATTTTAACAGTATACCCTTAGGTCCCTTTCTATTTTGAGCGTCAAATATATATACTAATAGTATGTAATAAAATATGTTCGTGGGAAAAGATGGGCGGCGCCAAGCCCCTTTTTTAAGGCGATGTTATAATTATAATTAAGGCATTTCGTTTTAAAATTTGTTGGAGATTGTTAGAGAATAAGTTGTCATACAGTATACATCTGACTTGGAATATATACTTTCAAAGTGCCGAGCCCCATTTTCTATAAGCGATGTAATGACTATATTTATGGGTAGATTGTCATAAAATGTGCACTCTATGCTACAGTGAGACTGAAAATTACTATATGTAAACGATTTTAAATAGGGGCGTTGCACATCCTCTCCCTTGAAAACTTAAATATTTATGTTTGGAACATCGGACTTGGAATGAATTCTTTGAAGTATTAGTAAATCGTCGTGCAGTGTTCTATACTGTTTTTAAACAAACTTTTTTGTGGCCTTATAGACTGCTCTGAACTGCTTATTCTGTTATATGTTTATGGCATAATGAATATTTTTATATTCCTATTCATAGAATAAATTAGCCTATTATGAGAACTTTAAGAGAATTTAACAGAATTAATTTAAGTTATGATTTAGATTATTCGTATTCTTTGTATAAATTTAATGATATTTTAGATAAAATATATTTTTAGATTCATCTAGTCTGTAAGGATTGTTATTCCATAGACTTAAATAAAAAAATAAATGAGTTAGTAAAGAAATATGCTCTGGGGAACAGTGAGCGGAGACACGCTCCTTTTTTAAAGCCGTGTAAATAATAAGAGGCAGGTCGTCTCGAATTAAACACATTATGCTCTTAGTAATATTAGAGTAAGATTCGATTTAAAAATACACCAGAAACGAATATTCCTTTTTGTTTTTCTAAACTCATGTTTGGGGTTAGCGAAACGCACCGGGTTAGGCTAGTTTTTAAATAAATAAAAAAACCTCTTTCCGTCGCAATAGGTTTTAACAAATTCTCAGAGGCTAAAAATTAAGTCAGTCACCTCACTTCTATTTCTATTCTTAGGCAAAAGGTTTAAAACCAGAATGTCGTTCATGCCGGTTTTTTTTTACTAAAAATAAAGCCTGACAGTCGGTCTTTTTTAGTCACGGCTGTGGAAAGCACCCGAAATTCCGGTTTTCTAAAAACCCCAGTTTTTTTGGACACTTTAATCCTCACTTCCTTCGATGGAGGGTATACTAAAATATTAATTCAGTGGAGATTTGAACTCGTCATATTCTGATTACTAGTCGCACACTCTAAAGACAGCTTGTGCCTATAAACAGCTATTTCCTTACAGATAGGACATCCCAAAGATATTTTCTAAGTTCACTGAGAATATCAGCGGCAGAGTGTTCGTAAACCATAAATACAAATTAAAATAATTGTTAAAATAATATGAATTGATAAATTAAAAAAAGACTCTCATAATAAATTAAAAAAAATCATATTTCAATCAAGTTAACACCAAATATCTGGGAATGAGTTGAACTTACCTAAATATTGCCGGACCGGGATGAAATTTGTTTTGAATCTGTTAAAGATATAAACAAAAGGATATTCTTCTTAGGTTTCTAATTATGTTCAGTTTACATTACAGTAACATTTCAGATGTTTCCAGTGAATCCAGATTGTTTATTGAATTTGGTGCTGGCCTTGCTGCTTCCGGCGCTGAGAGGCTAAAAAGCAACACGCCGTACCTGGAACTTGGACTGCAGTGCAAAAACATAAGCTGTAATCACGTTGATTGAGCGGGTGTATCGTTGTTCTTTCTACTATAGATTCAGGGAATTAATCATTTTCTGCTCCTTCTTGCTTGCTTGTTTTTTTCCTCTTCATGAGGTTTCCAGCGTTGTCAGCTTGTTGATGGCGAAGGTGTTCGTTGCTGGATGTTGAGCTTTAAGCCAGTTGGATTAATTTTCGGAAGAAGTTGGTTTTGAGTAATTGCTGTAATTAAACGACGAAACTAATGAAATTTTATTGATTTCAACAACGGAAGACGAGGTGGTAAACGTGAAAGTTAAAAATTCTGAAAAATGGACAACATAAGTTACAAGTTAGTAAGAGGTGCTTTATTGATTTTGTTAGTCAGGTTGTAATTAGCTTTTTTATGCGCCAGTAACTGTGATGGAGATTCAATTTTATTTTTTACTTTACAATTTCTCAAAGCCAGTTGTACCAATTTGTTTGGTACAACTGGCTTTGGGAAGGTAGTCAAGGAGCGATATTCTTAAAATTACTGGTTTTATTGGAAAGGTTGAACTTTGTCATTTAAGAATGGAACTCAATTACATTCATATGACAACCACAACTGGCTCGGCAGTACCTCATCCGATCAACCCATTTTATCAGTACATTTTCTATTGTTTCGAGTGGAATCTCTTCAATGGCAACTTTGTTTTCATATTTAAATGCTTCAATTGCCTCTGTTCATTTTCTATTCTTTCGACTTTGTTTTCATGTTTTAACGCTTCAATTGTCTCTGGAGGCTTTGCGTAACACTTATCCTTAATGGATCCCCCCAAATATTCCGAGGAGGATAATTGACATCACAATTTCCTCTGATTATTCGACTTTCAAAAACAGTGCGTAAAATATTCACGGTTGCGTTGGCTGTGTGTCATGTGGACCCGTCTTGTTGAAACCAAATGTCGTCCAAGTCATTCTCTTGAATTTTTTGAAACAAAAATCCGTTGACCATGGCGCGGTTAAGCTCACCGTTAATGGTAACGGCGGCTCATTGCTCCTTTTCGAAGAAAAGTGGCCCAATGATGCCGCCAGTCCCAAATTCACACCAAATAGTAACTCGTTGTGGATGCATTGACTTCTCAATAGTCACGTTTGGGGCAATTTTGCTTATTGACATATCCACCGTGTTGAAAATGAACTTCATCTAAAACACGATTTTTATGTTAAATTCTTCATCCCCTGCCAAAAAATCTTTAGTCTAATGAGCGAATCGCAAAGGCTTCGAATGGTGTTCCATTAACCAGAAATTTGATAAAATTACACTAGTTTACAAATTATAATTTTTTCCTTGGTCCAGAGTTCCAAATTGGGAAATTGGCCTTCTAAACACAAAAATGAATTTTAAATTTTCCTCCGATTAGTTTTCAAGATAGCATTTTTTTAATTTTATACCATTACCGATTTGATTAAGAGTGTTTTCAAATGAAAGGAAATTTGCTTTTCTAAAACTTTTTCGTATAAGGTATTAAAATCATTTAAATAGTTTGAGGTAGGCAGTTTTAAAAAAAATTAATTTTTTGTGCCAAAATCACGATTATAAAATGAAAAAAAAATATATAAATAAATTGAGCATAAAGTTTGGACTTTCTCGAGCTAAACTAGCTATCGTTTATAAAAATTGGGCAACAAATGGGAGAGTTACACGACCTGGTAAATTTTTCAATTTTCAGAGTTTTAGTAATTTTTTTACCTAAGGTTTACCGTAGAGCAGGAGCACCTAAGACCGATTGTTTTTCTAAAGCAACCAGCAACGTGTAGCTCTACCATTTAACAACCAATTTCAAACCATGGCTTGTTTTGCTCGAGAAAGTCCAAACTTTTGTCTCAGTTTATTAATATATATTTTAATATTATTGTTTATTTTTTTTTTAGTTTAAAATCGTGATTTTTGCAAAAAAAATAATTTTTTTAAATTTTAAATGCCTCTAACTTCAAAACCATTGAACTGATTTTAATATCTTGTATGAACATTTTTAGAAAAGATAATTTCCTTTCATTTATGACCACTCTTGATCAAATCAATAGCGTTGTAATAGAGTTTATGGTCCAAAAAGCTGAAACATCTCATAAAAAATCGGAATACAATTCCATCTTGAAAACTATCAAATATATTTTTTTAAAATTCATTTTCGGCCAAAATCTATAGGAAAAAAATATTAGGAACTCTGGACCAAAGTGGCTCTAAGCATGTGTTATCAGTACTATTTGTTTTACAGCCGATTCGAATTAAAATTTTTAAATGGAAAGATTTTACCATTCCATATACGTACATATGTTTTCATATAGCGTCAAAAAATATGTTCTTCATCTAGTCCGTAAGGAAAAGTCCTTTCCAAATTGAAGTCTCGACGCTCTAGAAGTCACATAATAAGGCCGACCTTGCTAATAATCCATACTGATTCACGAGGTATTTTGTGTAATATTTATTAACATTTACGTCCAGGATTCCTCAGTACTCAACTTATATCGGGTGAGCCATCTAGAAATATTTTTTTCAAAATAAAAAAATACGAAAATTTAAAGGAAGTGTGAAATCTTTAATGTTTATTCGAAAGGACATTTTATGCATGTCTCTTCGAAATTACCTGTTAATAGATGCATTGTTTGATCAGCTGTATGGCAAAGGGCACTGTCTTGTTGAAACCAAATGTCGACAAGATTACGGGCTTCAATTTGAGGTAGCGAAAAGTTCGATATCAGGGCGCGAGAGCGGGCACCATTCACGGTTACGTTACGGCCATCATCTTTTTGGAAAAATATGGACCGATGATTCTACTAGGCCATAAACCGTGGTGTATAATGACAGCTATTGGACCTCTTCTGGTTGCTGTTCAGCCCAAATGTGGCAATTTAGTTTATTGACGTTGCTGTTGAGCCAGAAATGAGCCTCATCACTGAACAAAAGTTTGGCCGAAGGCAGTTTCTTACCGATCGCTCATTTCCATTATATATGTAGGTACTTAGTACAGTTGCACAATTAGGGGACGTTGTTGCGTGTAAGTCTTTCCATGATAAAATGTCAAACAGTACTGAAAACAAATAAAAAATAAAGTTTAATACAACTCATGCGTAATATTTACGTACTTCCTTTTTATTCTATTTAAAGAAGTTTTGGGGTTGAGGGTGTATTATTCAAGCCATTTAAGGTACAAATCTAGTTTAGTAATAATTCTCAAAAAAAACAAACAAAAAATATGGCCCTGTAGGGCATTAAAAACGAATAAGTTTAACAAAAAAAAAAGTCGGCGGCAACCTATATTTTCCGAGTTACGGGACCCTCAATATCGCAGCTACAACTGGATATATCTGCGACATTTGGAATCTGACCTAGGCGACATGGATATCGTTGGAAAGCTTATGACAATACCTTTCAAACGGTATATACATTTTATGAATCATTTAACCCATGTGTGGGGTCATTTTGTATATTTTTGACCCGAGTTTCTGTGAAAAATGGGACTAAATGTACTAGTTTGTTGCCAACACTTTAAGATTTTATTGGGTACTTTGATTTTGAATTTAACCCTTTGAATGCCGGAGATATTGGCATTTTAGTTTCAGTTTTTGCTCAAAATTGGGACAAAATTTTCACAAAAAATTTAGATAGATCTTATATGGAATATATATGGATATGGAATTATCAGTCTTGCCATTTTCTAACAATATGGCGACATTTGTAGACGAAATTACACGCTGTGGTAGCATTTCATTAAATATATTTCCGTTATAACGGAGAAAAGTTTTATTCTAGAAAACTTGTTAGAAACGAAAAGTGTAGTAAAATGAATATAAAAAACAGTAGAGAATTTCGAAAATTGTTCAGCGATAGAGGGGTCATCGCTGCTCGAACAACAAATATTTTAAGGGACTCAGAGGGGTCATCGCTGCTCGAACAACAAATATTTTAAGGGACTCAGGCTTAATACCAAAAGAGGGCGAATATTTCTGCCCAAAAGGCCATTATCAGAGGCTTGTAATACTTCTGATGATTGGATTTGGAGGTAAGAAATACATTAAAGTAATTAAGAAATGCATGAAAACAGGAATAAAAACTTAAAATAAGTGAGGTAGGAACAGAAAATTGCGCTTCAGGCGAAATTATTTTATCATTTTTTTTAATAAAAAGCTTCATCTCCTGTTCTTGAAGAGATAAAACGTCAAAAATTCGTTAAATGAAAGGTTAATATTTTGGCTATAAAACTAGATCGATAAATACATACTTTAAAATAAGCATTTTTCCAGTTATGAGGTATTTTTAGTAAAAGGTCGTGAAAAATAAAAACGTTGGTACCGCTTCTTAATGGATTCGAATATATGTTTGTATTACTAGACTGGCGTTGAATAAGCTTTCCAACGATACCCATGCTAGGACAAAATAAAGGAAAAGTTTCACAGAAATGGCTCAATATCTGAATTTTACTTCTTAACATTCGAGGCCCATATCTCGGAAACTATGGGAGACCGCCGATTTTTTTTATTTTATATTTTCTGCTAACAATCAAAAGTTCTATCAATTGTGAAAATTTGGCGTCTGTGCGAGAGTTGTTACTAAACTAGATTAAGCCCCAATTAATAATAAATATAATTAGTACGTAAAAAATTAAATTATTAAAATTTATCATTTTGTGCAAATGAAACTTTATCGGTAAACTAAAAAAGGTATCGACCGAGTTGCGGGGGTACCATATAGTACTTTTTCATGTCAAAAAGTACCAAGTATCAATTTTATCATCCTTGAACTACCGCTTTTAAATGTTTTTCCTCTCTTCCATATGAAATCTATGCTCTCTGTAAATGCATTTCTCTGCTATAAAATGGATATTTGCATCCTACTTCCAGTTGGAAAAACACACATGCATGCATACATACCTGCCTGCATACATGGATTCCACAAAATATTCTATTCACAACAACAGAAAACACTGTATGTACAAATTGATAAATTCACTTACCCTTTGATGCACTAAAACTGATCGGCTATCCTTCCTAGCAAACTTGTGTTGTGGATATTTCAGTTGAACGATGTTTTCGCACTCGTTTCAATTGGTATTGATTGCATGAAAAAGCAACGAATAAAAAAACTACCCTCATTGTCTGCGAACAAACACCGCACACGCACAGCTCAATTGCAAAAACACACTAAACTATGGTGAGTCCATAAAAAGGGTGCATGCAGGCGTAAAGTATTTTGCGTAGTTATTGTAATGTCTTAAATGATTCTCATTTTTGAGAGAGACGAGCGCAGACCCTTATTCAACACATGCACAAACACGGCATCCACACGAATGAAAGAAAAACACAATCGCGACACGATTATTTTCGAAAACTTTGTTGTCGAATTATTTTAGGATAGTATGAAACAATAACACTGCAATTTTTACCAATTTTCTTTCAATTTGAAAAACATTTCTTTGGGTTTCTTTAATTTCTAGCCAGCTAAAATCTTGACTTTGACACAGACAAAGGCGCAAATGAACTAAGAACTGATTGACATTAGAACTTGTAACTAGTTGCTCTTCGAATCTAAAAGCTAAATGGGTATGAAAGAGACGAATAATTAAAGAGAGTATAAATACGGAACATTAGGAATGAAAGAGCTTTTCGTCTAATGTTGCCACAACGATAGATAAGAGAAATAAATGTTGGGTGATTTGGAGAGGATGTGATCTCACCTAGTGCTGTTAAAGGTGAAGTGTTTTTTGTAATCAATTAAATGCCAAAATGCAAACAAATCATAGATTTCTTCTTTTTTAGTGGAAATACACAGAGAACAGATTTGTTGCTACATCCGAATTTTTTCGAAAAACGAATGTTGGGGCTTGCAAGTACAGAGTGGGCGATTTAACTTTTTAAATTTAAATCGGCTTTAAAATAAAGTACATACTTATAATTTTTTTAAGTTTCTAATTTTAAGGTTGAACATTCTCATTTTATAATGGAAAACCATCCGATGCTTTTTCGCTTCGCCCAATGGGTTGAAGATTGTTTGGTATGCGAAGAAGAATTTTATCGAAAAATCGTGTTATCAGATGAAACTCAGTTTCTTGCCGGTAGCAATGCCAATAAGCAAAATTGCCGCATATGAGCTTAAGAGAACCCACACGTGGTTTTAACAAGACGGGGGTCACACAAAGAAAATCGAATAATCAACCGAAATTGTGATGTCAATTGGCTGCCTCGGAGCTGTGATTTGAGCGCTTAGGATTATTTTCTGTGGGAAGCCGTTAAGGATAAATGTTACGCAAAGCATCCAGAGACAATTGAAGCGTTCACAAATGAAATAGAAGTTGCAATTGAATAGATTCGACCTGAAACAATCGCCAATGTACTGAAAAATCGGGTTAAGGGGGTGAGGTACTGACGATCCAGTTCTGATAGTCAAATGAATGGCATTGCTTTTCATTATTTAATCACAAAATTCAACTCTTTACAATAAAACCAGAAATTTTTAAAGTTATCAGTACTTTTTTTTTTAAAACCGATTTAAATTTAAAACTTTAAATCGACACCCTGTAGAAGACATACGGAGGCACCCTGTTGATGTTCTTAGAGCAGCGTTCTGGCCACAGTGGTTCAGGATCGATTTCCTTCAGCGAAAACTATAAATTTTTGAGTTTAGCCAACGCTTCAAGGATTATTTTGAGCTACGATTATCAATTTTTAAATTCTGAAGTTAACTATTTTTAGTGTTTTCTTATTTTACAGGAAAGCAATTTTTTTTTGTGTTTAGTTTTTTTTTTTACATTTTTGCAAGTAATTCTTCATAAAAAGCGCAAAATATTTTTTTTAAATACTTGCTACAACCAAAGTATATTAATGATACGATATTTAAATAGAGTTAAATAGCGCTTAAAATGTATGAAAGACTATAAGTACTTAGTAGGGACATAAATATTGCTACAACATTGAACACACCCATTTCAATAGTAGAACTGAACATACCCCGTTAATGTCATATGGGTTTTGAAAGCTAACCTCAATAGTGTTAGTCTGTAGCGGGATTTTGAAATTGTTTCAACTTTCATCCTAGTGGCCGGAGCGTTTTGAAAATATTGCTTTTTTTCATTTCACACTTGAAAAGCGCTATTACAGCGATACGGTTCTCATTATCTGACCACTCCATGTCAGATAATGAGAACCGTATCGCTGTAATAGCGCTTTTCAAGTGTGAAATGAAAAAAAGCTATATTTTCAAAACGCTCCGGTCACTAGGTATTAGCCGCATATTCGTCTACCGATGCATAAAACTGTTTGAGGAGACTGGAGATGTAAAACCGCCACCAGTCGGGCCGGGCCGCCCACGCTCTGTTCGAACACCGCATGTCATCAAAGCCGTTAAATCAAGAATTCACAGAAATCCGCTCCGAAAACAGAAAATCATTAAAACAGACTTGTTACTTAGGGCAACGTACCGGACATTTCTTGACTGCAGCTTTAAAAAAAAATGGGATTGAAAAATGCAAACGTTTTTAAGCGAAAAAATGTTTACCGTTCAGGAAAAATTTAACAAGAAAAATGATAGAGTGTATGCTCGGTCATCTAAGGAAGCATCTGAACTGAACCCAAGGGTGGAAAAGGGTCATCACCCTGCTTCAGTCATGGTTTGGTGGAGTGTCTCTTACGATGGGGTCACTGACCTGCATTTCTGCGAACAAGGAGTTTTGGAAGCTGTTGTGAAGCCTCTTAACAATTCCCTATTCCAAAACCAGCCATGTACTTTCCAGCAGGATTCTGCGCCGGCTCATAAGGCATAAGGCTAAAACGTACCAGGCCTGGCTTCGAAACAATTTGCCAGCGTTCATTTCCTCTGAAGAATGGCCCTCAGGCAGTCTAGATTTGAACCTATTGGATTACAAATTGTGGACGGTTTTAGAGGACAAGGTTTGTCACTAAAATTACCCCAACATTGGATTTCTTAAGACTGCTTTCGATCGAGCTGTGGCCAATATTTTAATGGACGAGGTTCGTGCAGCTATTGACGATTGATCAGTGCGACTTAAGGCGTGTGTAAAGGCAAAAGGCGGACATTTCGAATAAGTAGATTCTTTTTGGATACAAAATACATCAATAAATATATTAACAAATATTACATACATACATACATACATTCAGTACTTTTTATATTACAGCATAAACGTGTGTAACAGTATTTATGTCCCTACTAAGTAAATCTCACTTTTTAAATTTTCCATACCTTAAAAAACGGAAAACCACCGACTCAATGATTATCTGTCTGAACTCTCCGAATTTTTCCAAAAATAGAAATTACGGCTGAACACAGCGAAATGCGATAGCATTATTTTTAAGGGTAAGAGACAGACTCTCTATCCCAATGCTGGGGCTTATGAACCTGTAGTGAGGATAGGTAATGACATTATCAGTACATCGGGTTATATTCCAGCAGAATTTAGATTCAACAAACATGTTGATTATATTTTAGTTAAGGTAAAGAAAATTTATTTTTCTTACCTTACTCTCCTGAAGAGGAGAGGCCTTAGCATAAGAGTCAGGCTATTGATTTACAAACAAATCATTAGGCCTGTCTTGTCCCATGCTTTTCCAGCTTGGTTTGGAATCTATTCCTGCCAAATGGAAGGGCTTAGGAGATGGGCTTCCTGTCAACTGTTGAAGACGGCACTATAAGAAGACCATCCTGTAGGACCATATATGACTCCGCGGAGTTTTATCGAATTGACGTATTCCTCATGAAGGGTACATTAAAGTATCTTGAGAGGGCAGCCTCTCTAGATAACGGACTAGTTAGGAGAGCTCTTAGGCTGGATTTCAGCCTAAGGAAGCTACTTGAGGATGACTGGTTGCCCCAGCCGCTCTTCCTACCTTAGAAAGAGAGGGACTCCTCTTCAGGGAGGATACATTTTTATTTTACCATAGGAGATACGGTACATATGATTTGGACAATTTAGTCCACATCACTGACCAATAACAAAGACTGGAACGGGTCTTGTAAATATTTAGTCTTTAAGTGTTATCGTTAAGTAGTGTTCTAAGTGTTAGTTTTAAGAGTGTTTGAGCAATCCCTTTTTACTACTTTTTGGGGAATTTCTAGTTAATTAAAATTATTGTAAGAGTGACATGTATGTATACGTACAACATTTTTGAATCGATGTATATGTAGTTCTAGAAAAATACTTAATGTATGCTGGATATAAGATAGTATTACTGATAATTTGTTAGATATAAGCTTATTTTATTTTGTATTATTTTAAATCGATGTATACTAAATGTATGCCAGATATAAGATAGTATTACTGATAATTTGTTAGCTATAAGCTTATTTTAATTTATATTAAGGATAGTAAAAATCAATAAAGAAACGGAAAACCACCAATAAGGAAACAATTTTTTTGCGCATTTTAAAACAAAAAACGAAATTTTTTTACCTTTTTTTAAAATCGGAAAATTCGAAATGCAGTCAGCTACAGGCTAATTTCTAAAATAGACCTAATAACCCTATGTTAAAAGTTAATAGCTTAAAATAATTCTTGACACCTTGGCTACAATTGCCCTTTTTACAGAATTAAAAAAATATTTACTAGATCAAAAGTTTTAGAATTTTAGCTGATGGAAATCGATCTTGGACCATTGTGCAACCGCCGGTTATATGAGCCGGATTGACCCTAAACAAGCACTCTTCGGCAGTCAACTTGGGCAATATTAGTTTTCTTCCCATTGCTATCAATGTAGTTGTATTAAAAATTAATATTTGTATGATTTTAAGATAAAAAAATAATTTCTGAAAAAAGCTTAAACCTAAATACAAAATCCCGCTAAATTTACTGGGAAAGACCTTATGTTTTTAAGATTGAATGTGCCTGCTTTCGATTCCTTTGTAATCAATAAGTGAATTGTCGGCGGACAAATGAATACTTTTTTGCTCGTAACTACTATTTATTAGTATGTGTTTGTGTTTTAAACATCCTGTGCTGCTTCTTATCTATGAACACAGTCTGAGGAAGGTAATCACTACATTTACCGACGGAAAGGGTCTAATGCTTTGGAGTTACCAATATAAAGATTGTCATTTCATTTGTAACATCACAAAATAGGTATGGTACGGAAAATGGACCAATATTGGCCAAAAACACATTTGCAAGGGTCCCCAACGATATACATAATTAAAATGGAGGGGTCCCCAAACAATCTCTAAACAGCTAATAAAGAAAAGCAAAGTTATCAAGTATAACTTTTCATAATCATAAAAATTGTCTCGACATGCAGTTTTATTTCAAGGATAAAGAAAAAATCTTCAGTCGGACAAGACCTACTGATAACTTTGGGCAACATTGAGATCGCAAGTAGGGCGTACATGAAAACACAAAACGATATAGGTCAATAGGCGATATAGGTCAAACGATATAGGCAGTTAAGAGCTGTCGGATCTTTGAGTGATGGTTGTGGGTTCTTGCTAAAACATAGGCCGACAAGATTCACATGTTAGCCATATCAGGTTATACATTGACTTTCAGAGCTGTAGGGTTTATCAACGGAAAAGCGCGTTTATATAAAAGAGCTGCAGAGACTACACCGTCATACAAATACACGAATGCCTTGGTTCATATGTACTGAACGTCACTTTTAATAGCGTTTTACTGTTCTAAATGTCTAGAAAAAAGGCAAATGTCTTGAATCAATCAATTTGAATGGGGTTCGTCTTTAACCTCAGTCAGATCGAAATATGTTCATAATAACGTCTTTGCTTTGGTTACTAGAATAGATGATTCTGCCCATATATAAGGTCTATCTGTTTTCCTTTCTGAAACAGCGTTGCCGCTGAGAAATTTCAAAAAGACCCACACTTGGTTAAGTTCGGCCAGGCAGAACCTTAAATACCCTTCACAGTGAATTGAGGTCGAAATTATAGACCCAAATTAATATAACCCTAATCTCTGCCAAATCTTCTAAATTAATCCATATTTTGATTCAAACTTAAGCCGGCATGAACTTTAATAATTAAAATATCGACTAATTTGAATAGGGTTCGTCTTTATCCGAAGCAAGGCCGACATATCGTCGGTTGATAATTTAAATGTCGTATGTGGATTTTTTGAGGTTTTGAGTTAAGATCGATTCCTTAGGTTTTCCGACCTGATCTTTCATTTGGCGTAATCAGTTTTGCGATACCTCATACGGTTTTCGAGATATGGAGTGTTGAGTTTGTCGTATGTGGCATTTGCTGATGCAATTTTCAAATTAAATGTCGTATGTAACTGCCAAACCCCACATACGACAAATTTCCATATAAAACGGCCAAAAAATTGATTTATTATTTAAATGTCGTATGTGGATTTTGCATGGCACATACGATTTTTAAATAATTTTTTGGAACCTTTGTAAAGAAAATTCAATGCATAAAAAGACGGAAGAAAACGGAAGAATTTGAAGCCAACAAGAAAAAATTTACATACCACTACAATCTGCAAGTTCGTAGTAAATGTATCCAGATGTGCAAGTTATTCTTCCTTAATACATTCGAAATAAGCGAGAGAAAAGTTTATCACTATTTTAGTAATATAGATGAAGATAGTGGAGCACCAAAACCATCTAAATTAAAAAATCGTGGTAGAAAAGCTACTGATGAAGGGAAAATAGCGGAAGTCAAAAGCCATATTAACAGTTTCCCTGTTTTAGACTCACATTACTGTAGAGCATCATCCCAAAAAAAATATTTGGAAAGTCATCTAAGTGTAGCGAGAATGTATGCTTTATACAAAGAACAAACTAGCCAACCAGTGTCCGTCAATGTTTACAGGCATGTTTTTAATTACTCTTTCAACCTTTCCTTTCACCGTCCAAAGAAGGATCTGTGTGATAAATATTATATGTACAAAAACAACAAAGATCATTTAGATCCGAAAAATTTAGACGCCTACAAGAAGCATAAGGACGAAAAATTGTTTATGAAGGCTGAAAGAGACGTTGATCGCCAAAACATTGACGAATCAAATGCAATTATATGTTTCGATTTGCAAAATGTTTTTAATTTACCGATAGGCTACTGTTCAAACTTTTTCTATAAAAGGAAATTAGCTACCTTTAATTTAACTGCCACTTTAATATTACCAAACACTCCTAACTTAACGTATTGCGCTATATGGAACGAAACTATGAATGGTAGGTCTGGAAACGAAATTGCGAGTGGGCTAATCAAAATATTAACTCGAGTCGTAGCTGATAACCCGAAAATTAGGCGGATTATACTGTGGAGCGATTCGTGTGTCCCACAGAACAGGAACCAAATAATGGCAACGGCACTTTATCATTTTTTGCACTTAAATTCAGATATTGAGGATATAACGCAAAAGTTCTCGGAACCCGGTCATTCCTTAGTGCAGGAATTTGATTGTGTGCATAGTACAATCGAAAAACATCTCAGACATATGGAAATTGGAAGCCCGGTCTCTTTGATTAGACAATTAAACGATTTTTGTTACGAGAATGTAAAATTAAAAATTATTCAGATGGTGCCTTCCGATTTTAAAATATATTCTCAGTTATCAAGTCAACTTTGCTTTCAACATCTCCCATTTTCAAAGTGCAAATTTATTAAATACACTGTGCGACAGCCACAATCGGTTTGGGATGAAACCACCGGGGAAAGTTATATCGGTCAAAAAAAGGTCATACGTGTCCCAGCGTTTCGTTGGGTCTCATCTAGGAATCGAGATATATCGATTTGAAGTTAGTAAGTATCGTATAGGGGAATTTGTCACGTTTTTGGCTCCCCTTATACGATACTTACTAACTTCAAATCGATATATCTCGATTCCTAGATGAGACCCAGCGAAACGCTGGAACACGTATGACTTTTTTTTTACCAATATAACTTTCCCCGGTGGTTTCATTCCAAACCGATCACTGACCCTTACCATTTGTCGCAGAGTGATATCAACCACATAAATACGAAATTTTTTATAAGGATTCTGGAACAGAAATTAATTATAAGAATGCTAATTTAAATAAAAATGTACGTTTCAAAAAGGATATCAAAGATATCTTAAAGTCCAAATTAGCAGTTGCTTCTTCAAAGGCAATAACTTCTGAAAAATCAAAAGATTTGAAAAGCATGATCCCTTTTTTGAAACCCGACGACATAGCTTTTTTAATGCGGTTTTAAAATAATGTTAATCGTTGAAAATAACACAACGTTACACTAAAAATGTACTTTTCGCGGCACATACTACAAATTGTGTATTTAGTCAAGTAAAAGAATTATACATATACTAGGAATTTTCAAACAACCCAAACATTTGGAGTTAAAATGACGATTTCAGGGTATTGAAAATTCCTAGTATGCAATTATTTTACTTGACTAAAACTACTATGTGTCCCTTTTTAATTTTTTAACGCAGTGTCAAAATACAAAACAATGAATTATTTAAGTTTAAGTTTGTTATAAGTTTTTGTTTTTATTATTCGTTTTAATTGAATTGATACTCATAATTTTATTAATTTATTTTCTAATTTTAAAATTTTGTCGATGAAGACGAATTATTGTTTTCTGTATTTAATTTTTTTTTTAAAAGACTGAAATAAAATGTGTTCCATTATAAAGTTAAGAGTTTTATTAATGTCCTCGATAAAATGCCACCCAACCTAGGGTATGTTTTAATGGGTAACTAAAAAAATTCGATACGTAACTATTATACATAATTTCCTTACTTATATAATGTCTTAATACTTTTCAAATATATTTAGTGTTTAAATGTCGTATGTAAACATTTCGGAAGCAAAATGTCGTATGTAGCTATTTAAATGACAAAAATGTTCCATTTTACCACATACGACAATTTAATTCTGAACAAAAATCAAAATATCTTCTACCCCAAATGAGTTATAGGCATCAAACTTTTAAATTAACTAGTCAAATATTAGTAGTTTCCCCTCCTAAAATTTAAAGAAAATCGCTGTGCTGAAAAAAAATTTATAAGAGTTCAAACTTCAAACTCAATTTACTCGAAACTATCGGAATCCACATACGACAATTAAATTATCAGCCGACGAAATGTCATTTTAACTCCAAATGTTTGGGTTGTTTGAAAATTCCTAGTATATGTATAATTCTTTTACTTGACTAAATACACAATTTGTAGTATGTGCCGCGAAAAGTACATTTTTAGTGTAACGTTGTGTTATTTTCAACGATTAACATTATTTTAAAACCGCATTAAAAAAGCTATGTCGTCGGGTTTCAAAAAAGGGATCATGCTTTTCAAATCTTTTGATTTTTCAGAAGTTATTGCCTTTGAAGAAGCAACTGCTAATTTGGACTTTAAGATATCTTTGATATCCTTTTTGAAACGTACATTTTTATTTAAATTAGCATTCTTATAATTAATTTCTGTTCCAGAATCCTTATAAAAAATTTCGTATTTATGTGGTTGATATCACTCTGCGACAAATGGTAAGGGTCAGTGATCGGTTTGGAATGAAACCACCGGGGAAAGTTATATTGGTAAAAAAAAAGTCATACGTGTTCCAGCGTTTCGCTGGGTCTCATCTAGGAATCGAGATATATCGATTTGAAGTTAGTAAGTATCGTATAAGGGGAGCCAAAAACGTGACAAATTCCCCTATACGATACTTACTAACTTCAAATCGATATATCTCGATTCCTAGATGAGACCCAACGAAACGCTGGGACACGTATGACCTTTTTTTGACCGATATAACTTTCCCCGGTGGTTTCATCCCAAACCGATTGTGGCTGTCGCACAGTGTATTTAATAAATTTGCACTTTGAAAATGGGAGATGTTGAAAGCAAAGTTGACTTGATAACTGAGAATATATTTTAAAATCGGAAGGCACCATCTGAATAATTTTTAATTTTACATTCTCGTAACAAAAATCGTTTAATTGTCTAATCAAAGAGACCGGGCTTCCAATTTCCATATGTCTGAGATGTTTTTCGATTGTACTATGCACACAATCAAATTCCTGCACTAAGGAATGACCGGGTTCCGAGAACTTTTGCGTTATATCCTCAATATCTGAATTTAAGTGCAAAAAATGATAAAGTGCCGTTGCCATTATTTGGTTCCTGTTCTGTGGGACACACGAATCGCTCCACAGTATAATCCGCCTAATTTTCGGGTTATCAGCTACGACTCGAGTTAATATTTTGATTAGCCCACTCGCAATTTCGTTTCCAGACCTACCATTCATAGTTTCGTTCCATATAGCGCAATACGTTAAGTTAGGAGTGTTTGGTAATATTAAAGTGGCAGTTAAATTAAAGGTAGCTAATTTCCTTTTATAGAAAAAGTTTGAACAGTAGCCTATCGGTAAATTAAAAACATTTTGCAAATCGAAACATATAATTGCATTTGATTCGTCAATGTTTTGGCGATCAACGTCTCTTTCAGCCTTCATAAACAATTTTTCGTCCTTATGCTTCTTGTAGGCGTCTAAATTTTTCGGATCTAAATGATCTTTGTTGTTTTTGTACATATAATATTTATCACACAGATCCTTCTTTGGACGGTGAAAGGAAAGGTTGAAAGAGTAATTAAAAACATGCCTGTAAACATTGACGGACACTGGTTGGCTAGTTTGTTCTTTGTATAAAGCATACATTCTCGCTACACTTAGATGACTTTCCAAATATTTTTTTTGGGATGATGCTCTACAGTAATGTGAGTCTAAAACAGGGAAACTGTTAATATGGCTTTTGACTTCCGCTATTTTCCCTTCATCAGTAGCTTTTCTACCACGATTTTTTAATTTAGATGGTTTTGGTGCTCCACTATCTTCATCTATATTACTAAAATAGTGATAAACTTTTCTCTCGCTTATTTCGAATGTATTAAGGAAGAATAACTTGCACATCTGGATACATTTACTACGAACTTGCAGATTGTAGTGGTATGTAAATTTTTTCTTGTTGGCTTCAAATTCTTCCGTTTTCTTCCGTCTTTTTATGCATTGAATTTTCTTTACAAAGGTTCCAAAAAATTATTTAAAAATCGTATGTGCCATGCAAAATCCACATACGACATTTAAATAATAAATCAATTTTTTGGCCGTTTTATATGGAAATTTGTCGTATGTGGGGTTTGGCAGTTACATACGACATTTAATTTGAAAATTGCATCAGCAAATGCCACATACGACAAACTCAACACTCCATATCTCGAAAACCGTATGAGGTATCGCAAAACTGATTACGCCAAATGAAAGATCAGGTCGGAAAACCTAAGGAATCGATCTTAACTCAAAACCTCAAAAAATCCACATACGACATTTAAATTATCAACCGACGATTTATCGGCGGTCCCTTCTTTTAACCATAAAGGCTTGGATTCGTACAAAAATTTACTTTTTTTATGTCCAATTTGTCCAATTTGTGACGCGCAAAATAGAAAGGGACCTAAGGGTAAAAACCAGTTTTCTTCAGGAGAGCCTTTTAAAGATTTAAATACGTGTTACTTTGGTGTACCATCACTGTTTTTTTGGGGTTTTTTGTTAACAATAATATGATTAAGATAATCATATTGTATAATTGTAATTTTTCCTCCTTTAAACATGCTTTTTAGAACTATGTTATTGTTAATGCTTTTTATATGGAAATTACAAATTTTCAATTGAACTGCTTTGGATTTGTTTAACTGAAATATGTTTTTATAAAAACGTTTACGTTTTTCTAAAAATCATTTTTTCTACTATTAAATAAATCACTTCTATTATTTTGAATTTAGAGTATTTTTAAATAAGTTTCATAATTCATATCTATTGTTGGCAACTTAACCCAATTCTAATAAATAATATTGGGGATCATAGTATATTTGTGTGTGATCATACTATGGTTGTAGGGATCATAACATGGTTACGTGTGAATCACACTGTGGTTGTGAGGATCATAATTTGGTTGTGGAGATTAAATGTGAATAATACTATGGTTGTGGGGATCATAGTATGGTTATATACTATTGTGAGTATCAAAGTATGGTTGTGGGGATCATAGTATGTTTGTAAATAAATTATATTATTATTGTGAGGATCATAATATTGTTGTACCACAACCATACACCCAACAATAGTATTACCCTCTTCGAATATTGTCATCACAACCATACTTTTTTTCTGCGTGCAGTAAACCCAGGTTTAACGCCGGGTAAGAACATCAACCAATTTTTCAGCGGCGGGTTTCCACCTGGTAAATGCCAGCGACTTTAAGAGTCAGAGAATTATCGCTAAGTCATGTAAAAACTTCTCTATAAAATGCATAAGCCGTTCGAAGCCGGCGCTAAACAGCAGGCCCCGGCCAGTGAGTATGTGAATTGAATCGTGCACAGCTCACACTGATTTGAGAGAAGTTCCACCTTGTTCCTAAATGGAATGTTTTGGGACTGAAGTAAGCAATACCCGACTTCCTTCATATGAAATTGCAGACCCTTTGTTTTAATGCGAATGTACGATTTGTAGTATCCACCACACATAATACATCCAAGTTTTTCGTACTTTTGTGTCATACAACTCATATTTATCATGTGGCCAGACAGGTGTGTAATTTATTGATTATTTTGTTATAAATACACCAACACTAACAACAGCCATAGCAATATCATCTACCGAATAAAGATGAGTTATGTATATACGATGTATGTACCAGGGTACATGTTATTTCCTGTATATAAATGTGCCAACACAGAGAGAAAAAACCATGACTCTTAGCTTGAGGAAAGAAGAAATGTTCTAGTGTCGAGCACAAAGTGTTGTCATTTAAACAACGAATTGTTGAAGAACAGAGAAAAAATGGTTAAGTGCAGTTCGACTGGGCGGAATTTTATATTAGATTGCGATCCCTAGTTTTGAGAGCAGCAACTAATCGTCTTTCACGGCAGCATTGTCGCAATAGTTGTCCGATCTTAATGAATAATAGCAGAATAATGTTTTTATGACCAAGATGGAACGCTAATGAAGTTGAAGATAATCGGTTAAGATTTAGATTAAGATTTAGTCCTAGAAGCCACATATTACATCCAATGTTGATGAAATTTAGCAGAAGTCAGTATTTTCGACCAAGGATTGACGTCATTGAAATAGATTTATATATGAGGCGCTCAGCGCCAAAATGGCCTAAGCCCAAAAAAATTGTTCTGAGAAAAACGAAGATTTTAAAATATTTTTATTTTTTTTATTAATCGTAAATAAATATAAGTTGTAATATTTGTTTAAGGTTAAACATTACGTCTTAATTAACTTAGATCAAGGCTGTTTTAAACAGTTTATTCAAAAATTAAAGTGGCTTAGGCCATTTTGGCTTCATTTATTAAAACATAAAAAATTTCTTCAGATAAATAATAAACATAATTTTTACAAATTAATAATAATAATTATTCGTTTTCTTCCTGAATATCTTCTTCTTCGGCTCTCGAATTTGTTTTTTAATTATGATAAAATGCATGATTTATAGGAGGTATGAACTCTTTGAGTTCCTGCAAATCCTTAAACTTTGCAGCTTCAGCGAATCTCCTCCAGGATAAAGTGGTTCCAATTCCAAATTTACGCACTTGCTGGAGTTCCTCTTTGAAATATTAACTTCTTGAAATAAAACATGTATGTTATTTGAATATTTGTATTGAATTATAAATGACTTCACATTTTGGAATCGAAGCCACTGAATCTTAAGCCATTCAACTTTTGAAGTCTTGTCTGCGGAGATTTTTATGTTTGTCACTAGTTTCTCGATTAAGGATAGGCTTCTAATATCATCTGCCGTCATCTTTACCAAGTGAAATGGTTCTCTTTTTTTGTCGTGATGATTACACGATCCCAATCATCAGGCGTAAAAGTCCTTATAATTTTTTTTCCTTTTCAATGAGAATAAAATCTTAATCGCGTGTTAGGAATGAGTGGCTACATACTAAAAATTTGTGGTCTATCTTTTCCACTGGAAAGGTCGAATTATTGACCATTTATGTGCAAATAGTGCTCATTCCTATGTTCCGGTTTTGGCCACCACATTGATCGCTATACATAATTAAGTTCTTACATTTAACATTGGCTTTCACGTAATGCATAATGCAAGACCCTATTTCCTTTGGGCCACGTGAAGCTATTCCCTCATTACAGGTATACATGAATGACTTGTTCGTGATAAGGTCATGAATACCAAGACAATAGGTCCATAGCTGTCTTTTGTAGTAATCTACCCCTTTGGAAATGACTGGTGTCGTTAGAGTTTTCATAAGATCGAATGTTATAACTGCATATTCTTCCTTGTTAAGTTTTGAGTCCAACTGCATCCCAGTTCTAGCTGATTCAGCTTTTCGGTGATGTAAATCTCTTTTGCTCGTAATCCTTTCCTTTTCAGAAGGATCGCCTGCGGCTTCTATTTTTCTTTAAAAGAATCACTTTTTTGCAGCTGTCAGAAAGTGGAGCTCGAAAAGCAAATTAGAGTTTTCTAAAAATTTTTGGTGAAAACGAATTCAACTTTGTCCATTTCTACAGTTCCACGATACAGCTCATACATACTCGATATGTTTAAGGTTAGTGCGAGAAATTCTCTTTGAATATTCTTATGTCTTGAATAGTATGAGCTATACCTCGGAAATTTGTTGATAAATTCATTCAAGATTTCTATAGCTTCAACGCTGATCTTACTATGAGGTGGGTGTCTTCTTTGGCCCAATTTTGGTGTAGTTGTGTCACTTTCAGGTGCACTATGCTTTAGTGCACGTGTTATACGACCATCGGTTATTTGTAAGATCTGCTTTAAATATCTTTTGCAGACATGCATTCCGACGTTATATACTCCAGGAAGTTTGTAAATTCTTGTACTATATCTTCGGCTTTCGCCAATAGACTCCATATAAGATCTCCTTGTTGCAAGTACTGTAATTTGTCCACATAAATAAGCATTTCGCAAATCATGATCACCAATTTTATAAAAAATTTCAAAATTCTTCGCAAATTATTCTCACTGATATGCTGATGACATTTTTACGGACAGAGACGTTCAAGTGCATTAAGTGTTTTAGCTGGCTTCATAACTCCTTTAACAGTTTTATAAGATTTTCCCGAATTTTTCTGAACTTTTCTTACGTGTTTTTTCCAGTTAGATTTCATAGCAATCCGTTTTCTAGTAGATATTTTCAATTCATTGCTGCTTTCAACTTCGATATCTGGTTCAGCTGACCTGCTTTCATTTTCTGTAATTCCGATCTGGGATTCTGTTGCCGCAAGTCCCGATTGCCCAGACAATGTATCTACGGAAGAGCGCAATGAAATTGATGACCCACTTTGTGTTGGGACGTACTCCGATCCAAAATTTTCGAAGTCTTGTAAACTCATCGAGTCAGCATCAGACATGTTTGTTCACGTACTATTTTTTTCGGTAAAGTTATACTATGGCTTACTCGATCGTTTTGCTTCAGGAAAATTCAAAAATTTGAACACCCATGGCTAATTTGATTTATTTTTCGAATATACTCTTGACTAAAACGTAACATGCGTTTTTGGCCTAACCCACACATATTTTTTTATTTCTAGGATTCGATTTGCCCTAAGCGGCTTAGGCCATTATGGCATCCACATTTTTTTGAACTTTGCATAGAGGAACAATAGTTTTCAGCAGGTAGTATAACCAAGTGTTATACTATGCAAAAGGTTCCGGTTAGATCAGCATAGTCAGTTTGATTTTTTTTTTGAAAATAAGGGTTAGGCCGTTTTGCGCTGAGCGCCAAATTTAGCTTCCACACATCAATTTTATGTTTTTAACTCTTAAAGCCACATATTATATCCATTTTAAATAAAATTCTGTCAGTCAGTATGTCAGTTTTTTTTAAGAATAAATAATGACGTTATTAAAATTGTCTAAATCAGTTCAGATTTAGATAAAGCTCCCACACAAATATGTTTATCCGATTTTGTGTGTTTAGTTCTAGGAGCCAAATCAAATTTTGATGAAATTTAAGTCAGTTTTGAACCGAGGACCGCAGTTATGGAAACTGAAGGTAATCGGTTTAGATTAAGATATAGCTCCCACACATATATTTAAGTTTTTAGTTGTAGAAGCCACATAAAACATTCAATTTTGAAAAAATTTGGCCCAGTTCGTTACGATCGAAAAATTACCAGAAACAATTTTTCTTCCCATTTTGGCTTAATTCTGGTGACAGACCCTAGAGCCGAAAGGTTTAACCCATTTTAACATGGACATACGAATATAAAAAAATAATGTCATTTTCTCACATATGACATTAGTTTTAAAATCTGGGTCAATGTCATCAATCAAATCAATGTCACTTTGCCATTTTGTTAAAAACTTGTATTCTATTTAAATATAGAAGCAAGAGGTCTTGAGCCGGTTTAATCCCTGTTCAATCTGGGTAAATTTTGAACCCGTCCAAGGGAGTTCGAAAAACTTTCTTCAGATGGCTTTTCTGAAAATCCAGAAGCTCAGTAAGCCGCGGCCGCTTTTTTGTTCTGATTATTATTCACTCCACCATAGGACGGGTGTATATAAGATTGTCAGCCTGTTTTGAACATCTCGTAATTCGAATATTTGAACCTATAAAACATATACGAGTATATTATTGATCGTCGCAGAATTCTAAAAATTTCGCTCTCTGTCTGTTCTAAGGACGATTAAGTCCGAACGAGAAGGCTAATAAATTTCCAGATATATGTCTTATATTTGTAGATTGGTTGGAATTGAAACGGACCAAGTCGGGAAAAAGTTCCCCTTTAAAGGACTAAACAAATCCATCCAACAATTTTTTATTTTTATTCTATATAACTTAAGAATTAGATTAAAAAAATAGTTGTACTTGGAAATTGTAACTGTAGAGCCATTTAATGTCCCAAAAATGTAATTTTTTCAGTACATTTTCGATTTCTTCGTCACATGTGGGTTCAATGACTTTAAAGATTTTAGGTACATTTTCTATAAATTTATCCCACACCACTCTGGCGATAAATCAGATTTAAACTCTCAAATCGGAAAGGACCTTTGTATGGCTTAAGGAAAACACCCATATGGTCCAGGCTCTGTTATGGAAAACGCATTATACACTATTCTAAATTTTAGAAAGATTGCATTTAACATGTGGCTTCTACAGCGACAGTTCTTCAAAGTGGGAGGGACTTTTGTATGGGACCTTTCAGTCATCTGTTTATTCTAGGACTTCATGTTCTGAAAGCAAGAAAGGACTTTTTATTGTATTATACAGGGTGGCCCAAATAAGACCAGCTGATGTGAAACCCAAATAACTTTTTTATTTTTTTAACATAATTTATTTTTTCTTTTTGCAGATTATAACTGAACTCTTGGAAATTAAAAATTAATACGTACAGTCCACAACAACGCATTAAAATTATCGATTTTTATTATTCTTCTCAACGATCAATTGTTCTGACGCAGCGAAATTATCGCCGTTTTTATACCCTCCACCATACATTGGAGGGTATATTAGTTTTGTCATTCTGTCTGTAACACCTTGAAATAATCATCTGAGACCCAACAAAGTATATATATTCTTGATCCTCGTAAAATTCTAAGACGATCTAGCCATGTTGTCCGTCTGTTGAAAACAGGATAGAGCTTGCATGAAAACAGCTAGGGAGCTGAAATTTGGCACAAACATGTATAGTTAACCTAGCATAGTTGGAATTGAAAATGGGCTACATAGCTCTACGGGAAGTTGGTGTTGGAGACCCTCAACCGACACTACCTCATAAAAATTAGTGTTTTATTTGGAAATATCTGTCCAGTTTCAAATAATAATCTCTATATAGGCGCAATCATCTATGTAAAAATGATTTAGATTGGGCCACCATTTCTTGTACCTCCCATACAAACGGCCTTATGGGCCTTGAGAAATAGTATGACTATAACTCATCACAAACTTGACCTATCGAAATGAAATTTTACACATCAAGATTTCTATATACAACACACTTCTACGCTGAATTCGGTTGAGATCGGAAAAATCCTACTGGTACCTCCCACACTAACGGTCTCATGGGCCTTGAAAAATAATATGACAATAACTCACCACACACTTGACCTATCGAGACGAAATTTTCGGCACTAAGATTAATATATAGAATAGACCTTTGCGTAAAATTTGGCTATGATCGGAAAGGCCCTACTGGTACCTCCCTCACAAACGGTCTCATGACGATAACTCACCACAAGCTTGACCTATCGAAATGAAATTTTGCACATAAAGATTTCTATATACTTGTAGAATACACTTCCACACCAAATTTGGTTTTATTTGGGAATCTGGTGGAGGGTATCCAAAGTTCGGCACAGCCAAACTTAATATTTTTTACTTGTTTTAACGTAAGATCAGCGCCCACATCTTCCATGATTACATGTTTAGTTCGCCGTTTTGAGGAACTGGGTTCAGTTGCCGACCGTCCAGGAAGAGAACGTGGAAGCTGTGCAGCAGAGTGTTGCAAATGATCCATCTGTCTCAACTCGTCGCCGTTCCGCCCAATTAGGTATACCCAGAACAACATTACAGAGAATCTTAACGTTGGATCTTAATATGTATCCATACAAAGTTCAAATTGTGCAACAAGATGGAGCTACTGCGCATACTGCTAGGCAAACTATTCACATGCTGCGTAAAATTTTTGGTGAGCGCATAACTTCAAAAAAATCAGATTTCTTTTGTCCTCCATGTTCACCAGATTTAACTGCGCCCGATTTTTTTATGGGGAAATTTTAAAGACAAAGTTTATGCTAACAAACCACAGACACTTGGACAGCTCAAGCAAAATATTCGAGACGAAATACGGCGCCTGCAACCAGAAACATTACGCCGTGTAATGCAAAATGCGCTAAAAAGAGCCAATGCCTGTATCGAGCAAAATGGCCATTTGCCATTTCGTTTGCCACCGAGAATTTTTTTTTAAATTTGGAAACAAGAAATAATCAGAAGGAGCTAAATCTGGACTATATGCTGAATGCGGAGCAATTTCAAATCGTAATTCGGCCAGTTTTGGTTGAGTTAAAAATGCAGTGTGTGAAGGAGCATTATGTTAATGAAAAAGAACTTTTTTTTCTAAATGCGGTCGTTTTATCATGATTTCTACACTCAACGGATCCAATAATGCACAATAATATTCACTATTTATAGTTTTTCCTTTCTCAAGATAATCAATAAATATTATACCCCTTGCATCCCAAAATACTGTGGCCATTACTTTTCCTGCTGACTTAACAGTTTTCGCCTTCTTGGGACCACTTTTACCAGCTTCTATCATTGTTTTGTTCTTTGCATTCTGGGATGTAGTGATGGGTCCATGTTTCATCAACAGTTATGAATCGGCGCAAGAACTCTATTGGATTACGCTGATAAATCGCTAAAAGCTCCTCGGAATTGGTCCAACGGAGCAAAGTCAACAAACGCGGCACACATCTTGCGGATAGCTTTTTCATGTGGAGTTCATCATGTAAAATACTCCAAACTTGTTTTTCGTGTATTTGAACAATATCAGCAAGTTCTCTGAGCTTTATTCGTCTATCTTTAGTCACTTCATTAAATATTTTTCTAATGTTTTCAATAGTAGTAGCAGTTTTCGGTCTTCCAGAGCGTTGTTCATCTTCCGTACTTGAACGACCCATTTTAAATTGTTGAACCCAGGATTTCACGGTGGAGTATGATGGTGCATTATCACCATGAACAGAATCCAATTTATCTTTGATTAATTGTGGCGTATAACCTTTCATATAAAAGTGTTTAATTACCGCACGAAACTCTTTATTTTCCATTTTTCAAAAATTATAAAACTTGTTTACTTCAATCACCTGTAACAAAGAAAATAATCATTAAATATTTCGGAAATTTTGACAGATGGCTTATTAAAGATTGCTTTTAAAAAGCAAATAACAAAATTGCTATTAAAACAGAAAATGTGCCAGGCCAGTTAGTTTTGCGGTCGCCCTCGTAGATTCTGATTTTTTTTTTTTTTTTAAATAACCAACACTCAGGGGATGCCCCCTATACATGCGGTGCATTGCGTTGGCGAGTGGAAATTAATGGATCGGAGGGGGGAAAGAGGGAGTAATGTTTGTTGACGCTTACCTTGAACTTCTGGATGTCGCAATTAGTGGGAAATAAATTTGCCGGAAGTCGATTCCACATACGGACTGTACGAGCGAAAAACGAATTTGATCTGTAGTGTATAGTGCGGTCAACTGGCCAATCGATAACAAACGGGTGTGAATTCCTAGAAAGTCGCGTATCCCTGCCGAACATCCTCACGTCAGGAATAAGGCGACGGATGTCTGATGAACACACACCATGAAAGTAACGATAGAACAGCGTCACGCAACCCACATTCCGACGATGCTCAAGAGAAACAATAGAGTTGGATTCCCTACTGTCACCTATCAGCACCATCGCTCTCCTTTGAACACGGTCAAGTAGCTCCAAGGATGATTTTGGAGCACCTGCCCATATATGGGAGTTGTATTCCATCTTTGGCCTGATGTAAGTTGTATAGATATTGAAAAGATCAGAAGGAGTGAAATATTTCTTGCACCGCTTTAAAAAGCCTATGCACTTGAGTGCTTCTTTCGACACTTCGAATACATGTCTCGCCCAACGAGCGTCACATTGTATTTTCATGCCCAGAACATCGAGAGCTTCTGATTGTTCAATATCCGTACCATCGAGAGAGATTGATGATATTGTTGGGTCAGCGCTTAACTCACTTTTCGGACTTTCTATAATTAATAATAATGATAACAATGATAAGTTGAGATTGGCTATTTAACTTAATTTACAAAATGGATTAATATAACCTGCTTAAAAAGAGACAATTCATAATTTCTACGAAGACATTATTTGATTTTACACACAAAATTTTGTTCAGTATATGTTTAACGTTGTGGTTTTCTATAATCCTTTTAAAAATCAATACTGTTTGCGTGCAAAATTTAAAAAAAAGTATGGGGAAATGATAAAAACCAATGTGCGAAAGTGTTCCGGAAATTAATGATGATCAATTACAAGTGATTTAGGAGAAGTAATCGGCTTTTAAAAAGGATTTATTTACCTTTTAAATATCCCAAATACTTAAAATTTTATGAGCAAAGAAGTTGCGGTTTTTTTATTTAAACTATTTCTATTTTCTGCCTTAGACCCACCGTCCACCATCATTAAAGGCGGCTCTTGTCGTCAGAGATGTGAAATGTTTCTAACGGGCGTTTAAACTTGTTATATCCTACACCATACTTGGTACATCTAAAACTAGGCTAGACCTATCTCATGTTTACTATACGGATCGACTTACGATGGCTGCTAAATATATTTCTGGCCTAATAATGAAAATGCGAATATTTATAATCAAAAATGGTTTTATTGTTTTTCAAAGTATTCTCCAGCATGATTTATACACTTTTGCATGCGCTCAAACCAATTGTGGAAGCACTTTTTCCACTCCGAATGAGTCACCTCCATGATTTTGAACGCTTCAACAGCATCTTCTGGCGTGAAAATCGTTGACCACGCATTTTTTTCTTGTGCGGGAATAAAAAGAAGGTATTGGCTGCCAAGTCAGAGCTGTCCTGCGGATGACCCATCAATTCGACGTTTTGGCCAGTCAAAAAGGCGCTGGTTTCAGCCGATGTGTGAGAGCTCGCATTGTCATGGTGCACAATGATTCGTCTTCTCTTGTTCGTTTTTCGAATTTCTCCGAAGACTTCAAGCAAATAAATTGTGGTGTACCACTCAGAATTGACCGTCCTACGTTGCTTAAGTGGAACAGTCGCCACACGACCAGTTTTGCCGAAGAAACAGGCGACCATTTGCTTCGAAGTGCTTCTTCCACGAACAACTTTCGTTGGATTTCAGTTAGGCCGTTTTGGCGCTGAGCGCCACACAAGCCGAACAATCGCCACATGACCAATTTTGCCGAAGACACACACGGTCGATTGATGTTTTGTTTCGGGTTCATACGCATAGATCCATGATTCGTCTCATCTGTGACGATCTTATAAACGTCTTTTGAAGCACTGCGATCGTATTTTTTCAAAATTTCTTTGCATCAGTCGACACGAGCTTTTTTTTGAGCGATTGTCAAATTGTGCGGGATCCAACGAGAACAAACCTTTTTTACGGCCAGGTGTTCATGCAATATCGAATGTATGGTGGTGGAAGAAATGCCTAAGGGTGCCCTTATCTCACGGCATGCCACATGACGATCGTGCATTATCAGTTCACGCACGGCATCAATGTTTTCTGGCACAATGGCCGTTATTGAATCGGACCTTCGTCTTTGAGCGAACGTCGGCCACTATTGAATTCATTAAACCAGTTTTTCACAGTGCTTGAGAATGGTGCTTCATCGATGCACTCTTGTCGTGATAATCCACGTCGAAAGTTGTGAAAAATGATCGCACGAAATTGTTCACGAGTTAAATCCATTATTTTGCCAAATTGATTTTTTCAAACAACACATAGGATGGTCGTACGTCATAGTGTTCTGAGTACGTTTATGCTAAAAAATGTCAAACCTTCCAATGGAAATGTCAGATGGTGCTAGGCAACACTTAGTATTGCCTGGGCCAGAAATATAAATATCAAACGTCGTAGAACCACAATCTGCGTCCATGAACGGTCGTCCGTCTATGCGAATATTGTTGTAATCAAAGTACAGATCAGAAATATGAACAGAGACGAATCCTTTAAAAACTGGTCCATATCGTTTAATGTTTTTATGTAATAAATGGAATTGCAGACCCAGTTGATCTAGAGGGTGGTCCAACTATAATGCACGATGTTAATTGTGAGGCACACCTTAAAGTCAAGTTTGCCTAACTTAATTTGACATTTCATTATTTCAGTGTTTGACAAGTTCAACCATGGAGTAGTACACAATTGAGCAGCACGTAAAAGATGTTGAAGCCTTTTACGAAAATGGGCGTTCAAAACGAAATGTATTTCGTGCACTTGATTTCGTGATTATTTTGGTCTGCATAATCGACCGAATCTGTCTACAATCTTGAGAACTGTGGAAATATTTTAGCAAAGCGCCTCTGTAGGAAACGTGAAAAGACATTTTCTAGCCCAGTTCGATCTGCCATCGTTTTGTCATCGCACCGTACATCTCCTGAAAATGAGGTCGACCAATCAGTTACTGCGAATCACACAACCAACAAAACTAAAGGGTGATCCATCTAGAGGTATTATTTCAGAACAAAAAAAAATAAAAAATTCAAATCAAGTGTAGAATATTTATAGGTAATTTGAAAGGACATTTTATGGCATTTATTTTTTGAAAATAATTACCTTCAAATGTTGGCAACTGTATTATGGAAATGAGCGTTCGGTGAAAAACGGGAAGATTCGCTGTTTTTGACCATAATTTTGTTCAGTGACGAGGCCCATTTCTGGCTCAACGGCAAAGTCAATAAACAAAATTGCCGCATTTGGACTGAAGAGCAACAAGAAGAGGTACAAGAGGTGACATTATACCCAGAGAAAACCACGGTTTGGTGCGGTTTATAAGCTTATGGAATCATCGGTGCATTCACGTAACCGTGAATGGTGCTCGCTATCGCGCCATGATATTGATCTTTATGCTACCTGAAATTGAAGCCCGCAATCTTGACGACACTTGGTTTTAGCAGGACGGTGCCACTTGTCCTACAGCTGCTCAAACAATGGATCTATTGAGAGGTCATTTCGAAAAGTAGCTAATTCCACGTTTTGGACAGCTGAGTTGGCCGCCTAGATCGAGTGATATAACACCTTTAGATCTTTTTCTTTAAAGTTACGTAAAGTCCAAAGTGTATGCTGACAAACCAGCTACGATTCAGGTTTGGAAGCCAACAATACGCGTGTCATTAAAGTCATACCGGTCGAAATGCTCAAACGAGTCATCCAAAATTGGACCCTCAGAATGGAAACCCTAAGGCGTAGTTGCGGCCAACATTTGAAGGAAATTATATTCAAAAATTTAATGCCATAAAATGTCATTTCAAATGACCAACAAAGATTCCACACATGATTTGAATTTTTATATATTTTTTTCTGCAAAAATACCTCTAGATGGATCACCTATATACTAACTCTTTTGCGCGAGAAAATTAATGGCCATGTTATCTCATGTAGTGGCTGACCCTATCATGTGATTTGACACCGTTGGACTTCTTTCTTTGAGAATATTTAAAAGATAATGGGTCATTGAAAATTTGGACAATCAGAAAGGGGTACGAGGGTTTTATTAATATTTCGGGTCCTGACAATACTAGTGTTCCCAGATGCAAACTGGAACTTCCATTGGAAACTTTAAGATTGTTTAGCATATCTTCCTTCACTCAGAACGTTTTGTCATTTGATGGTGAATTGTTTTGTTTACAGCTTCGTCTCAGTGAAATTCATCTTAGTCAAAAAATGGAATTATCCCGTGAACATTTTCGTGCGATGATTTTTTACGATTTTCGGCGAGGGTTATCGAGACAAGAGTGTTTAAATCAACTTGTATCGACTTTTGGCGATTAAGCACCATCCATTAAAAACCACTGTTAATCGCTGGTACCAAGAGTTCAGTCTCGGACGCCGTTCGCTCAAGGATGCATTTAGTGAAGGACGTCCAACTTCGGTCACTTTGCCAGAAACCGTCAATGCTGCTTAAGCAAGGCCGACATGTGACACAGTATGACAAGCATCAATAAGATATTGCATGTTCATTTGGTCGTGAAAAAAATGTGTTCTCGTTAAATCCCACATAATTTGACTAATGCTTAAAAAAAAGATTCGTATTGATTGGTGCAAAGAAAATGTTTAAATGCGGTTGCTCAAAGGCAGTGTATAACATTGTCACCGTTGACGAATCATGGATCTATGCATGTGAACCCGAAACATAACAGCAATTGACCGTATGGGTCCCAATCCAACAAAAGTTGTTCGTGGAAGAAGTACATCGAAGCAAATGATTGCGTTTTTTTTCGGTATAACCGGCCATGTTGCCACAGTGGCTTTAGTGGAACGTAGGAGGTCAATTCTGAGTGGTATACAACCATCTGTTTGTCAACAGCGTTCGAAGAAATGGAGAAAGATAATAAAAGAAGACGGATTGTTTTGGATCACGACAATGCGAGCTTTCACACTTCAGCTGAAACGATGAGCTATTTGACCACTCAAGATGTCGAATTGTTGGGCCATCCACAGTACAGCCCTGATTTGGCACCCAATTACTTCTCATTCCCCAGCATCAAAAAAATGCGTGGTCAACGTTTTTCATATCCCGAAGCAGCTTCAAAAAATCATGTTTTGGAGGTGTCTCAATCGGAGTGGAAAAAGTGCTTCGAAAATTGGTTTGTGCGCATGCAAAAGTGTATTGATTTTAAAGGAGAATATTTTGAAAAACAATAAAACAATTTCCAATTATAAATTATTGTGTTTTTATTGCCGGACCCGAAATATAAATAGCAACCCTTGTACGTCACCGAAGCCATGGCGAGCATTCGGCCCATATTTTGTTCACACATAGTTGTCATAGATCCTTCTAACATAATAAAAATATTAAGATAATTCTCTGAAAACGTTTAATTTTATTTATAATTATTCGTGCATTTAAGTTGGGCCACCCTATAGAAACCACATTTTAAATGCAATTCAGTAAAATTTTGCATAAAATGTAAGGAGTGAACAACCCACCCTAGTGAAACTGGACTTTATGGCTCTTGTAATTCAATAGCCCACTAGGGGATCCACTATTGTTTGTGTTCGCGCCGCTCTAGATGCCACGAAAACTTAAATTTAGTAAATGACATCAAAAAGACTGGTGTACTTGGACTATATCGATCAATTTTTTATATATTGTCCCTAGCTGTTCTAAAAGAACCTAATTAAATCTAATAGCGCCCAAATTAATCATGATGTTACTAAAGCATAAGTAACAGCATGTTTTTGGATAACCCACCTTGCAAATACACTCACGATTTGAGATCACGCCTTTCTACAAGTAACCATCTATAAGCAATCATCTATAAGAAATTGGATCGTAACGATTAGTGTTTTCAATTAGCCCCCCCCCCCCCCCTAACAAAGGGCTCTGATGTAAGACTCAGTCGTTATAACAGCAACATTTTCAGGCCGACCTTGCCCAACTTAACCATTGACCTATAACCAATCCTAGTAAAATAGGATGATATTGGTCCTTGTTTTCATATGCTAGATTCTATTAATAAGACCTTCAAGATCTACATTGAATTGCGTACAGCAAACAATTACTCTTCTGTAGGCCACAGTGGTGTTGAAAACCATACAATCTGCCTTTTATGCATTGTGGTCGATTTGACAACGTCTTGGTACTTCTCCCACTCACTCATTTTTCTCTGTGTACATAGTGGCCAGAAGTTTTTATGACACGTCCAAAAATTGCGGAATTCCAACAAAAATGAAAGGGAATCAGACAAATACCCATACACATTCACACATGCACACGCATCTACATGTGTGCGGGCACAAGTATTAAAGTAAATATAGTAAAATGTTAGTCTATGTATTAGGAATAAGCTGAAAGTCCTAAAGCAGAGCAGACACGAGTAGGTGGTCGACCATTCTTGAGACGTTGGTGTGTCATTTTCAATTTGTAACTGCCATCTTTTAGTTTGCCAGCAACAACCTCAAGTATAGTGCGGTCCTGCATTAGACCGAAACGATTTTGTACGGATTTAACTCGAACAATAATTCCATATTATCCCGCAAAACTTTGTTCTTCTTATTACTGTTTGCATTGCCAGGTAATGACCTCTCATTACCCTACTCATTATTTTGATACTAAAAATAAGTACTTGCTGATAATAGATTAAATAAGTACTTATTAGCATTAAGTTTTGGCTAAAGTCAAAGCAAATCTTTAAAAAAAAAGTTTGTTATTCAGTACATTTGAAATTAAAACAAGTGAAAAAATCAATTTCGGCCGTGCCGAAGCTTATATACTCTTTATTATGGATTACAGTACAATATGTATATTTTTTTAAGTGGTCGTGGCACCGGCTTTCTTTCTAAGGAGGTGTTTTTTAACATACCAACTACTATTTTCGTAGAATTATTAGTTCACGAGACTTTCAAAGTTCAGGGTTGTGTAAGCGGGACCACGCCCCTTGCCTAATATTACTATAACACAGTCTACATTAACTTGCTACTCATTGATTTTATTCTGTTAAAATTTTATAATGTTCAGTATATTACTTTGGCCATAAATTTGATTTTGTAAAGGGGGCTTGGCACCGCCCACGTTTTCTTCAGAATGCTCCTCAATATGTTCCACATATTATCGTGACATTTTGGTCAGAATATTAAATTTGTACCTAAATTTTTATAAAACACCCTCCATCGAACAGTGGTTGGTATACTAAATTTGTCATTACGTTTGCAAAACCACGCAATATAGGTCTGAGATTTTTCACTGTCTAAAATTTCAAGCGTTGTCCGTCCGTTCATCCGTCCGTCTATGTATCAGTTTTGAACGCTTAAAAGCGGTCAAACGAATCAGCCTAGGATCCTGAGATTTTGCATGATGGTGGCATATGTTCATTAGTTGATTGGTATTGTAAATAGCCGAAATTGGCCCAGGGAAACTAAAATTTCCCTTAAGGGGACTAAAGGTGCCTCTGTAAAAATACTCTAGTTTGAGTCGTTGCATAACAAATCATATTTTTTTGTGAACGGGCAATGGTTAAAATGGGAATTGTTATATGGGAAGCACTTAATACGTCAAAAAAGTCATAGTTGCTGGGTTTTTTGGCTCATGTGACCCAAAAACGATCCGCATGGTCAAAACGGGGATCAATAGTCAATTTGGACACATGGGAACACATATTAAAGCAAATTTTGCTAACAACCCAAATATAGAGTATTTTGAAAATTTAGCTGAGATGAGGCACGGACGCATGAGCCGAAAGGGCCCAAAATATGGAGCCTCTTTTCTAAGCTTTAGTAGAATTTGGACGGTGGAGGGTGTATAGGGTCGGCCTCCTTAAACTTAATAAGGTTTTTACTTCTTTTTGTTTGAAAAAAATTTAGAATGCTCCTATATAATCTTACAAATGGTTGCTGTAATTTGTATAAGTGTACCCTCCAGCGAAGAGTGGATGGTATTTTAAAATTGTCATTCAACACAATGGAATACTGATCGGTGATCCCTTAATGTATATTTGTTACTCGTTTAAAGTATATAACGGGAATCATGGAAGAATTCGCTTACAAGCAACGTTTGGAAATCATTAAAAATTACTACTGAAATTTTGAGACAGTGGTCGCAACTTTAATAGCGCTTACTCCAATTTTCGGCCGTAATTATCATCTTCAGCGATGAAGCTCATTTCTGGCTGAGGGCTTTTGTTAATAAACAAAATATGCGTTATTGGACAGCAACAATCCCACATGTGCTTCAAGAGACACAATTGCATCCGCAAGAACTACTGCGTGGTGTGGTTTTCATGGCGAAGGTGTGATTGAGCCGTATTTTTTTGGCGATTAAAGGCAAATGGTGATTTAACGCCATTGGATTTTGTTTTCACGGGGCCACATCAAGTCATTGGTCATGCCAACAAGCCAACAACTTTAGACGAGCTCAGAGACGCGAAATTGCCAACGTTCCGATCAAAATGTGTGCAAGAGTGATGGAAAATTGGATCCAAAGAATAAATCGCTGTACACGGGCTTTTGGTGGGCATATGACCGAAATCCAATTTCATTGTTAAAATGAAACATTTGCACTATACCTGAAATAAATTTGAAATCTATATCCTAAATATTCTGTGTTTTATTAATATATAAAATTGTTATGTCCTTAATGAAAAACCCTGTACATAAAGGTACCTCGGTAAAAGGGACACCGTTATTAGTATTTGCTTAATTGCCACCTAGAGGCATTTTTTCAGAACAAAAAAATATAAAAATTCAAATCAAGTGTGGAATCTTTATTGGTAGTTTGAAAGGACATTTTATGGCATTTATTTTTTGAATATAATTTCCTTCAAATGTTGGCCACAGGGTTTCCATTCTGAGGGTCCAATTTTGGATAACTCGTTCGAGTATTTCGACCGGTTTCCCTTTAATGACACGCGTAATGTTAGCTTCCAAAACCTTAGTCGTAGCGGGTTTGTCAGCATAGACTTTGGACTTTACGTAACCCCAAAGAAAAATGGCTAAAGGTGTGATATCACTCGATCTAGGCGGCCAACTCACCTGTCCAAAACCTGAAATTAGCTGCTTTTCGAAAGGACCTCCTAATAGATCCATTGTTTGTCCAGCTGCATGGCAAGTGGCACCCTCCTGTTTAAACCAAGTGTCGTCAAGATTACGGGCTTCAGTTTCCGGCCATCATCATTTTTGAAAAAATATGCACCGATGATTCCAGCAGCATATAAACCGCACCAAACCGTGGTTTTTTCTGGGTATAATGGCACCTCTTGAACCTCTTCAGCCCAAATGCGGCAATTTTGTTTATTGAATTTGCCGTTGAGCCAGAAATGGGCTTCATCACTGAACACAATTTTGGTCAAAAACAGTGGATCTTTCCGTTTCTCGCCGAACGCTCATTTCCATAATACAGTTGCCAACAGTTGAAGGTAATTATTTTCAAAAAATAAATGCCATAAAATGTCCTTTCAAATTACCAATAATGATTTCACACTTGATTTGAATTTTGTTGTTCTGAAAAAAATAGCTCTAGATGGATCACTCTATACAATGCATAAAATCGGTACTGTTATTTGGGACGCACTACATACCCCAAAAAGGGGATTGTTGCTAGATTGTTTGTGTCGTTTGTGGCCGTTGGTACTATATATGTGTGGTGCCGACTTCGGCTCTACTCATTTAACGATCTATATAGGGACCTAAGGGTAAAACAAAATCAATTTTCATTTTTTTTCTTCTTTTTTTGATGTGGACAACATCTGAGCATCGAATAAGACCGATCCCATGCCCCAAAAGTGTTCCCTCCCAGAGATATGCGCGTTTTATGAAAGTGAAGTCGACGATTCTAAGCGCAAATAGAAAGGGACCTAATCTTTAAAATGGCTCTCCTTAACAAAACTGGTTTTTAACCTTAGGTCCCGTTTTATTTTGCGCGTCACATATATGAAACATTGCAAGAAGTCGAAGAGTAAGGACACAGGCGACTCACTAAAACAATTCAAACCATATTGACAGACTGTCTGACTGACATTTTTCAGTACAAGAACATTTACATTCGTTCATACACACATCTTTTCCGTAAATCTCGTACAGAGATCCCACCAGCTTGAATGATCTGTCGTTCATTAAATCTTGCTCAGATTTAGCACATGGGCGTTATGGGCGAATTATTACCAATCCTAACTAATATCGATTGTTAAGGTTCCTCCTTTGATTTAGCCTCTTATAAAGGCCCTTTTTGATTTAGGATACTGGGTACGTTTTAATTCGATCTAGCTTAAATAAAACATGGTGCTTAATGTGCAACCCATAACTAACCCCGGCGAAATCTGACCATATTCTCCCGTCCTTTTGTTCTAGATGTTTTAGATTAAGGCCGGCCATGGTCAAATTTCAGATAGCACAATCGAATAGGATACCACATAGTCAGTACAGACCGACATTGGCAGATTTTACTTGTTAGCTTAATATCGATTTCGTTTTGGACACAATTCTATTTATATGGCAGCTTAAAAAAATTACTAAGACGAAGTCGTATGTAAAGTACACTCCGCACTAATTTTTAAAATGAATTTCATCATTCTACTGGCTGAAAGACAAACTTTTGCAGTTCAAATTTTGCAGTGATAATCAAGTACAAGAAAGTGTACAGTTTTGTGAAAGTTGGCCCTCTGATGCTGGTAGTCTACCCAGTCTAATGTACATACACATATGTACATTTTCCGGCAACAACAGTTTTGTATTGAATCGTAGATGTTTACCACTTCACTTAACTCACTAACAATGAAAGACACGATTCTGCGTTTCCTTTTGTCAGTTGTGAAGATGTTATTACAAACCTATATGTGAATTTTCGATTTTCAGTATTTTTTAAAAAAAAAAACTGTAATGTACAACCTTTAGTCAGGCGATAAAACGTTTAAGGTGGCTTAATTATTTTTAGAATAGATAGCATTTATATAGAATGTACCAAAAGGGGTGTATTGCCAATTTATAAACCTATTGGCAGTTTTTTTATAAATACTTGTTAGTTCATTTCGTCTCCTATACACTTTTAAACGGAGCGGAGATATATATTCATTAATATATTTTTACAAGAACTCCATTAATTTACTAAAAACTATCTAACTCAATCTTATAATAAACATGAAAACATTCCATTGACGCCGTCTCCGGACGGCTAATGCTTTTTATTTGATGTTCGTACCCGGGATCGTACCTGCGTTTACAAGTATGAAGGTCGTGCACACTTCAGCCACACCACGGCGGTCTACAAACCAACACTGCAAAGATTTATCGCCGTGTCTTCTTTTGCTTGACCATTTTAAAGAAACGTCAGTTTTATGACACAAAATACAACTCAAAAATACTACGACGTGCGAAATTTTAAAACGATTTAAATTAGCAGTCTCGCAGAATTATGAATCGAATTCAACTAGAATAAACAACTTTGTTCCAAATGTACATTTGTCGCAGCGCCGCCTATTTCCAAGTGTGATTGTATGGAACTGGTGGCGTATAAGTTATATCACAGGGTAGATCATACGCAGTTTGCAGTTATATCATATACTCGTATTGGCACTTCCACCGAAAGATCAACCAAGATGAGAAAAGCACTTGAAAACACTTTGTTGAATCAAATTTTCGTAGGAAAACAATCAAGTTTAACTAATGGAAACAATAATAATGTAAACAATTAAACATTAATTCATAGCCCATATTGAAATTTTCGAATGCAACGTCGCGTAAAAGCAACTTATCTTATTTTGATATTGGCTTTTTACTAGTTTAATTTAGCACGTTGTAATAAGAGGGTTGCTGTTTATATTTCGGGTCCAGAATAAAAACACAATAATTTATCATTGCAAATGGTATTATTTTTTTTAAAATATTCTCAATACACTTTTGCATGCGCACAAACCAATTTCCAAAGCACTTTTTCCACTCCTATTGAGACACCTCCAAAACATGATTTTTAACGCTTCAACAGCTGCTTTGGGCCATGAAAAACGTTGACCACGCTTTTTTTTCTTGATGCTAGGGAATAAGAAAAAGTCATTGGGTGCCAAATCAGGGCTGTACGGTGGATGGCCCATCAATTCGACATCTTGAGTGGTCAAATACCTCATCGTTTCAACTTATGTGTGAGAGCTCGCACTGTCGTGATGCAAAATGATCTGTCTTCTCTTATTATCATTCCTTATTTCTTTGAACACTGTTGGCAAACAGATGGTTGCATACCACTCAGAATTGACCGTCCTACGTTCCACTAAAGGCGCTGTGGCAACATGGCAGGTTATACCGAAAAAAACGCAATCATTTGCTTCGATGTACTTCTTCCACGAACATCCTTGTTGGATTTGGCTCGTCTTGAAAGACCCATACGGTCGTATGTGTTTTGTTTCGGATTCATATGCATACACGCAGAAAAAAAGTATGGTTGGGGTGACAATATTATGGTATATGGTTGTGACACAACAATATTATGATCCTCACAACAATAGTATGATTCACACATAACCATACTATGATCCCCACAACCATACTATGATCCTTACAACAATAGTATGATTCACACTCAACCATACTATTATCTTCACAACCATACTATGATCCTCACAACAATAGTATGATTCACACTCAACCATACTATTATCTTCACAACCATATTATGATACTCACAACCATAGTATTTTTCTCATACAACCATAGTATGATCCTTACAACTATGGTATGATTCACACGCAACCATACTATGATCCACACAGCCATAGTATTATTCACACTCAACCATACTATTATCTCCACAACCATATTATGATCCTCACAACCATAGTATGTTTCTCATACAACCATAGTATGATCCTCACAACCATAGTATGTTTCTCATACAACCATACTATGATCCCCACAACCATAGTATGATTCACACTCAACCATACTATGATCCCTTAAATTATGATCCGATTGTTGTTGTTGTTTTTTTAATGGGCAGCAACCATTCACTGTATCGTGTGTATGTGTTTTTTTGTGTATCGAAAAAACAAACGCACATACACACATACATGCATGCTCTATAAAACCCTTTTTGTTATGTTCATAGTCGCAACCATACTGTATGATTGTCGTAATCAAATTATTGTTAACGTAAATTTTAAACAACAATACTTTTGTTGCACCAACCATGTTTATATGGTTACTACAACCATATTTCCATTTATAAATTTGGCAACAATACTATTGTTACATTTCAACAATAGCAATATTGTCGCAATCATACTATTGTCAAAATGAAATTCAAAAAACAATACTATGGTTGCGACGAACATGCTTTTATTGTAGAGAATATATTATTGTTGCGGTAACCATAGTGTAACCATATATTTTCTCTGCGTGTAGATGATTTGTCACCTGTGACAATGTTGTACACTGCCCTTAAGCTACCGGAGTTATACTTTTTCAACATTTTTTTGCACCAATCCATACGAGCTTTTTTTAACCATTCGTCAAATTATGTGGGATCCAGCTAGACCAAATTTTTTTCAAGGCCAAATGAACATGCAATATCTTATTGACACTTGTCATACTAATACCCAAGGATGCTTCAATCTCACGGTATGTCACATGTCGGTCTTGCTTTATCAGTTCAAGCACAGCATCGATGGTTTCTGGCAATGTGACTGAAGTTTAACGTCCTTTACGAAATTCATCCGGCGTCCGAGACTGAACTCTTGGTACCAGCGATTAACAGTGGTTTTTGATGGTGTTTCATCGCTAAACGTTGAAACAAGTTGATTTAAACACTCTTGTCTCGATAACCCACGCCGAAAATCGTAAGAAATCATCGCACTAAAATGTTCCTGGATAATTCTATTTTTTGAGTGAGAAAATTTTTTCAACACACTGTAAACAAAACAATTCGCCCTCAAATTATATAACGTTTTGAATGAAGTTATGCCAAAAAATTTCAAAATTTCCAATGGAAGGTCCAGTTTGCGTCTGGGAACACTAGTATTGTCAGTACTCGAAATATAAATAGCAACCCTCGTAATGATCCTATTCCAGAGGTTAATTCACTCCTTATGTCCAGAAAACTTTTTCCCATTCTACGTCTGGCCCATTTTCAATACCCACCATTGTCAACACATATTTCTGCAACCAAGCTATTATAGTACGACCTGTAGGTCGCTTGCCACAGACAGAAACAGACGAAAACGGCTAGACCACTTAAGATTTTAAAAACAATTTAGAATTTGTTATCTTTATGGGGCCCCCAACTAGTCTTTTGAGGTATTTTGATTTTGTAGAAAAATATTATGCGACCATAAAACATACCATTTACATGGGAGATACCACAATGTGGCATTTCATTGGAGTAGAGACATGCTCATTATAAAAATCTTTCTATTAAATAGTTCTATGGCGTGCAATATTTTGCCCATGCCGGCATTTATGCTACTCTACCTCGGTTTGTTTGCCCGCACATGAAATACAAGTGGCTTTCGAGCACATACTTTCCGGCAAATAGAGAAATCTATTTGATTTTATTCCTTTGATTGAGTTTTAATTGCTTAAGTTGGCTTGATGTCACATTCACTTCGAAATTCTATCCTGAACATTTTTCGCAGACATTCTCCGGCTCCAATTCCTTTCGGTCTCCTTCTGTTTATTTCGTAGAGTGTGAAGGCGACTTAAAAACGCCAACGGCGAAAGCGTTTAAATGTTTAATGCCCTGGTACGCAGTACAAGAAGACAGTTTTACACAAATATCCATTTAGTTATTTTAATATTTTTATGAAATTAAAATGATTTCGCCGGGATAATAAAGAAGCACTTAATTGAATAAACGGATTAAGTGGAAAATACGAAAACAACAAAAATTAACATTTTTTAAAATAGCATTAACGTAAATACCCTTAAACACATGTGAACCTCTCATAATTTTGGTAATTATAAGCGAATACGAGAAATTAATAAATAATAGCCAGCCAGCCAGCCAGCAACGGCAACTGCACGAGTGCCATGGACTGTAAGTGCCGTGGAAAGAGACAATAATAAATGAAGTCAGATTAAATACGGCTGCGGTGTGAACATGCCAGAGGCTATAAAAAGAATTTGAAGAAATGACGGTTTGCCGGAATGCGATATAAATTGAATTGATATTACACTGAGTAACGACGTTCTTCACCGCCATATAGGGACGCAGGTTCAATAGGCGTAATGCCAAGCTTTATTTTTATTCATCCTTAGAGGGAATTTGACTTAAGCTGTTTGCTTAGTCCAAAAGTAGCAATTCTTTGTCTAAATGAGTCTTCTTTATCTTCTAAATTTAGGAACTGGCTAAAGTACATAAATTGTTTTTTTTTGCCACGATTTCTTTGCTGTCTAATAGATCAGGTAGACTGAAGCAGCGCAAAACTTTTTGATAAGTTGTTTTTGTTGTAGCGACAGCCCTTGGCCGAAGAATTCCTCCTTTGGGTCGATCAGTGCATAGAACCGGCTGTCGTGGGATCGTTTTTGAAAGGTAATAAAATTAAAAATGAAAAAGGTAATAAAGTAATAAAGTTTTAATATGTCAAACTCAGCAGCTCTTAAGATATTTTGATGAGCAAATATGCGTTCGAAAGGTACTGCAGCTATGGAAGCCACAAATTATACCCGATATATATTTCTGGCCTAGGAAACACTTAGTGCTGCCTGGCGCCATCTGACATTTCCATTGGAAAGCTTGACATTTTTTTAGCATAAACCTACTCAGAACGTTTTGACGTACGACCATCATTTGTGTTGTTTACAGCGACTTGAAAAAATCAATTTGGCAACAAAATGGAATTAATTCGTGAATATTTTCGTGCGATTATTTTTCACAGCTTTCGACGTGGATTATCGGGACAAGAGTGCATCGATGAACTTAAATCTTTGTATGGCGATGAAGCACCATCCTAAAGCACTGTGAAAAACCAATTTAATGAATTCAATCGTGGCCGACGCTCGCCCAAAGACGAAGGTCGTGAAGGTCTTCCAAAAACGGCCGTTGTGCCAGAGAACATAGATGCCGTGCGTGAACTGATAATGCAAGATCGTCATGTGACATACCATGAGATAGAAGCATCCTTGGGCATTTTTTCCACCAGCATACATTCGATATTGCATGAATACCTGGCCGTAAAAAAGGTTTGTTCTCGTTGGATCCCGTACAATTTGACAATCGCTCAAAAAAAAAGGCTCGTGTCGATTGGTGCAAAGAAATTTTGAAAACATACGATCGCAGTGCTTCAAAGTCGTTCATAAGATCGTTACAGGTGACGAATCATGGATCTGTGCGTATGAGCCCGAAACAAAACAGCAATCGACCGTGTGGGTCTTCGAAGACGAGCCAAATCCACTGAAAGTTCTTCGTGGAAGAAACACTTCGAAGCAAATGGTCGCCTGTTTCTTCAGCAAAACTGGTCATGTGGCGACTGTTCCGCTTGAGCAGCGAAGGACGGTCAATTCTGAGTGGTACACCACAATTTGTTTGCCTGAAGTCTTCGGAGAAATTCGAAAAACGAACAAGAGAAGACGAATCATTGTGTACCATGACAAGGCGAGCTCTCACGCATCGGCTCAAACTAGCGCCTTTTTGACCGACCAAAACGTCGAATTGATAAGTCATACGCCGTACGGCCCTGACCTGGCACCGAATGACTTCTTTTTATTCCCGCACATCAAGAAAAAATGCGTGGTCAACGATTTTCGTCGCCAGAAGATGCTGTTGAAGCGTTTAAAAACCATGTTTGGAAGGTGTCTCAAACTTTGAAAAACAATAAAAACATTCTTGATCAATGGCTACTTAGTAGGGGCATAAATACTACTACACATGTTTTATTCTGTAAAATAAAAAGAATTGAATGTTTTTAGACCAACTATTTTTTAATATATTTATTGATGTATATTGTATCCAAAAAGAATCTACTCATTCGAAATGTCCGTCTTTTGTCTTTACATACGCCTTAAGTCGCACTGGCCAATCGTCAATAGCTGCACGAACCTCGTCCATTGGAAAATTGGCCAAGCTCGAACCAAAGCAGCAAGAGATCCAATGTTTGGGTATATTTTGTAACAAACCTTGTCCTCTAAAACCATCCATAATATGTAATCCAATGGGTTCAAATCTGGACTGCCTGAGGGCCATTCTTCAGAGGAAATGAACGCTGGCAAATTGTTTCGAAGCCAGGCCTGGGACGTTTTAGCCTTATGGACCGGCGCAGAATCCTGCTGGAAAGTCCATGGCTGGTTTTGGAACAGAGAATTTTTAAGATGCTTCTTAACAGCTTCCAAAACGGTTTCTTGGTAAACTTTGGCCGATATTTTTTACTCCTTGTTCGCAGAAATGCAGGTCAGTGACCCCATCGTAAGAGACACCCCACCAAACCATGACTGAAGCTGGGTGATGACCCTTTTCCACCCTTGGGATCAGTTCAGATGCTTCCTTAGATGACCGCGCATACACTCAATCATTTTGCTTGTTAAATTTTTCCTGAACGGTAAAAATTTTTTCATCGGCGAACAAAATTTTTCTGTGCAAGTTATCAGCGTGCTTCACCAAAAGACGTTTGCTTTGTTTAATCCAATTTTTTTTAAAGCTGCAGTCAATAAATGTCCAGTACGTCGTTTAAAAGTCCCAAGTCTTTTTTACTGATTCGACTCATGGACTTTTGCGTGATATTCATCTCACGGGCCATGATTTTCTGTTTTCGGAGCGGATTTCTGTGAATTCTTGATTTAACGGCTTTGGTGACATGCGGTGTTCGAACATAGCGTGGGCGGCCACCGGTAGGTCTTTTACATCTCCAGTCTCCTCAAACAGTTTTATGCATCGGTAGACGAACATGCGGCTAATCTCTAGTGGCCGGAGCGTTTTGAAAATATCGTTTTTTTTTCATTTCACACTTGAAAAGCGCTATTACAGCGATATGGTTCGCTTTATCTGACCACTCCATGATGAAAGTTAAAACAATTTTAAAATCCCGTTACAGAATAAAGCTATTGAGGTTAGCTTTCAAAACCCATATGTATGTTTCATGTTTTAAGCCCTGTCGTGGCAGGAGGGATGGGTACAGCCTGAATCAAAGGAAACCAAAAATCCAAGATAATACGTACAGTAGGAAATATTAAAGCAAAGTAGTATTTATTTCACAGTTTAATATAGCCTGCACCACCAGAAAAGCAGGGTATACATGTGACGCGCAAAATAGAAAGGGACCCAAGGTGAAAAACCATTTTTGTTCAGGAGAGCCATGCGCTTAGAATCGTCGACTTCACTTTCATAAAACGCGCATATCTCTGGGAGGGATGGGATCGGTCTCATTCGATGCTCAGATGTTGTCCACATCAAAAAAAAGTGAAAAGTTGATGAAAAGTTTTGTTCAGGAGAGCCATTTTAAAGATTAGGCCCCTTTCTATTTGCGCTTAGAATCGTCGACTTCACTTTCATAAAACGCGCATATCTCTGGGTGGGAACACTTTTGGGGCATGGGATCAGTCTCATTCAATGCTCAGAATTTGTCCACTTAAAAAAAAAATGAAAATTGATTTTTTTACCCTTAGGTCCCTTTCTCTATGCGCTGTCACATATAAGCTGGTGGTTAAAGTTTAAGGGCCGATGTTGAATGTGAACCACACCTAAACGTCAATTTTTTTTCTGTATTTTATTTGATATTTCTCCATTTTAGACTAACTCATGCCCATCATCATCAATGGTCAGAATGGCGGCAAGAAATGGCAACAGAGGATGCTCAATTTTCGTAGAAAATCATCTTCAGTGATGAGGCACATTTTCACCTCAGTGGATTCGCCAATAAGCAGAATTGCCGCATTTGGGCGAATGATGATCCAAGAGTGGTTGACGAAAAAGCAATGCACCCACAAAGATTGACGTTTGGTGCGGTTTATGGTCTGGCGGCATCATCGGGCCGTTTTTTTTTCCAAAATGAGGCCGGTCAGGCAGTTACTGTGAATGGTGTTCGCTATCGTGAGATGATAACGAACTTTTTAAGGCCCGAATTTTAAGATATGGATTTGGACGATATGTGATTTCAACAGGACGGTGCCACTTGCCACACAGCTAACGAAACAATGTCTCTTTTGCGCGACAAATTCATGGCCGTGTTATCTCACGTCGTGGCGATGTTAATTGGCCGCCAAGATCATGTGATTTGACACCCTTGCACTTTTTTCTTTGGAGTTATTTGAAAGAAAAGGTGTACGTCAATGAGCCAGCCACACAATTCAAGAGCTAAAAAATGAGATAATTTGGCACTTGAATGGCATAGACCCACAATTATGCCTCAGCGTCATCGAAAATTTGGACCATCGGATGGAGGTGTGCCGCCGAGGTCGCAGCCGTTATTTTGTTCCATAAACATAATTGAACCATACCAATATTATCATAATAAAAAGATATGACAATAATTTCCTAAATAATTTGTGTTTTATTCAAAATCAAAATCGGCCCTTTAAATTTAACCACGCTTTAATTTGTGTGACCCGGCCTATGAAAAGGTGGCGTATGACTCATCTTAAACTTTGGCTTATGACTCATCTCTTTAACTTTGACCTTATCTTTAACAGCTGTTTCTCGCAATTTCCTTTTTGAGTCATAAGCCATCTTTTCATAGGCCGGGTTACATACTCGTATAGTCGACCACGCCTGACTAGCTTTTTTTCTAGTTTTGGTAGGGATTTTTGTGTGGTTAGTGTGCACAACTATCAGATATGGAAAAGCAGCTATAAATCCGGGTAAGAAGATCTACCCAAAACTTGAGCGGTGACATTCGACCAGAAGTACAATTCTAGTCCATGTTAAAGTATCTTTATCAAATGCTCTAGCCGTTTTTTACAAACTTGATCTCATGGTTTCGTAATATCACAACAATTCCCTCACGCCTTTATCTAGGCACTAAAAACCGCTATTTTCAAATGGATTTCACCAACGAATTCTTGCGGCCTTTTGTATACGCATCTTTAGCGTCTTTAATTGGTCTACATACTCCAAATAGCTGCAATAAATTTCACTGTGGAGGTGTGTATATTTAAAAATTTTACAGAATCCCCAGGATATTAACACTTTAAATTTGCAAACGAAAAGTTTGTTTAAGCTCTCACCGAAGCCCTGAAATTTCTCATGTGAATTTTGACGCGTACCAATGGAGAAGAAAATTTCGACAAGAAAGCGAAACTTTTTTTGGAATTCACAAATGTCTGAAGTGCAAATGTGGGTATGTGTGCGTGCGTGGGTGTGTGTTTGGTTTGCTATGGAATTGTTGTTGGTTTTGTTTCTACATCGTAACGAACACGAAGCTAACATTTATTTTCGCATTCGTTATGAAAGCTGTTAAAGAACCACAAAACTTTTCTCCCAACTCTTCTAGGCACCCATACGACGACACGTGTGTATGTACGAGTACATGGCCACATACGCAGCTAGACTAAGAACTGTTCGTGTATTGGAATTAACTTTAAACTATATTTTCTAACACATGCTCAAGTGATTTGTAGTTATGGCACAACATACTCAAGGCACACACACACACACACTCGTAGTCACACAGCTGAATCGTGAGTATGTGTTACGTGGATTTCCTTTCCTTAACTTCGCACAAACGGAAACTCATAATTAGTGAATATCCTTGTAAAACGTATTTACACCCCATTCATGTGTATGTATGAGTTATATTGTATGTATGTGTATGAATGTGCTGCTTCTCCGCTTTGCTCGCACGCAGATGTGTTCTGCTATAAATATACGCGTGTGTGGGTGTGCGCAGATATCTTGGGATTTGTCGCAGCGCCATACCGTTGAATTGCGACGATACAGAGGCTTTTCACAGTTATGAACGGTTGAATCATATCAACCTTCATTTTGTTGTTAACAATGGCTCTGGAAGTAAGCCAGTAAGGGGTTTTTAAGAGACTCTGCCCAATTGTTATAAGGCTTATAGAAATCCCAAAGTTCGAAGGTCTTATCCTATTCGGTAGGATAAGACCCAGGAAGTTGGTCAGGAAGGAGTGAGGATAATCTTAAGTCGGGCGAGACCAACTACCTGAAAGCCTCAGCGCACGCTCAGCCTCCATATGAAATATATAGGGTGGTCCATCTAAAGGTATTTTTTAAAAACAAAAAAAAAAATATAAAAATGCAAATCAAGTGTGGAATCTTTATTGGTAATTTGAAAGGACATTTTATGGCATTTAATTTTTGAATATAATATCCTTTAAATGTTGGCCGTAACTACGCCTCAGGGTTTCCATTCTGAGGGCCCAGTTTTGGATGACTCGTTCAAGCATTTCGACTGGTGTGGCTTTAATGACACGCGCAATGTTGGCTTCCAAAACCTGAATCGTAGCTGGTTAGTCAGCATAGACTTTGGATTTACGTAACCCCAAAGAAAAATGTCTAAAGGTGTGATATCACTCGATCTAGGCGGCCAACTCACCTGTTTAAAACTTGAAATTAGCTGCTTATCGAAATGACCTTTCAATAGATCCATTATTTGAGCAGCTTTATGGCAAGTGACACCGTTGAAACCACTGTTGAAACAACTGTTAAAACCACTGTTGAAACCAAGTGTCGTCAAGACTACGGGCTTCAATTTCAGGTAGCATTAAGATGGATATCATGGATGTGGATATCAAGGCGCGATAGCGAGCACCATTCACGGTTACTTTCCGGCCATCATCATTTTTGAAAAAATATGCACCGATGATTCCACCAGCTCATAAACCGCACCAAAACGTGATTTTCTCTGGGTATAATGCAAACTTTTGAACCTCTTCTTGTTGCTCTTCAGCCTAAATACGGCAATTTTGTTTATTGACTTTACCGTTGAGCAAGAATTGGGTCTCATCACTGAACAACATTTTGGTCGAAAACAGCGGATCTTCCCGTATCTCACCGAACGCTCATTTCCATAATAAGGTGGCCAACATTTGAAGGTAATTATTTTCAAAAAAAAATAAATGCCATAAAATGTCCTTTCAAATTACCAATAAAGATTCCACACTTGATTTGAATTTTTATATTTTTTTTTGTTCTGAAAAGATACCTCTAGATGGATCACCCTATATATCACCACTATCTTCTCCGATCGTTACCAATGTTATAAAAAAAGAAGGCGTGACACCGCTCACACAACACTGAACTTAAAAAAACCATATCTCAAGAACTATTAGAGATATGACGACTATATTTGGAACATATGATATTGGCATGGGAAAAAACACAGCCTAGAGGAAAAGTGGGCGGTACCACGCTCTTTAAAAAGTACGGCAAAAATAATATGATTTGTCATAAAATTGTAATAGAATGAAATCGACGATTAGCATATCGTTACAGGATATGTTAAGTTAAAATTGGACAAAAGGGCGTGTCACCGCCCATACACTTCTGAACATTGAAAAGCTTACCTCGTAAACTTATACCAATAGGCGAGCAGGATATCGAAATAATTGAGGACTTTCTCTGCCAATGCCCAGCTTTCGCGAGTGCGAGACTACAACATCTTTCGGCCAGTGTGACAAATCTAGAGCTCCTAGAAGGGAAAGGCTAAATCGTCTTAGAATTTTACTAAAATCAATACTATTTATGTATACCTTATAGGATCGCATATTTATATTTCGAAATATTAAAAAAGGAATTACAAGTTTATACATACTAGGGCGGCTTCTTAGTCTAGCACAAACAGCGCGGTATAAACAGAAAAAAGTTAAGTGTTTTAGAAACTTCCATCTCTGCTATTAACACAGGTTAAATTAAATCTGGCAACTCCTTCATATAGAAACAGGTGTTAACAAAAGACGCATCCGCGATTTTTTTACAATGGAAAAATTAGAAATGCTTGGTGTCATTAAATATTTACATAAAAAAGGTTTATCGGGACAAGAAATTCATAATGATATGGTGAATGTGTTAGGTGAAAGTGCTCCTTCATATGCAACAGTAAAAAATTGGGTTGCTGAATTTAAACGTGGTCGTACAAGCATTGAAGATGAACCACGTAGTAGACGTTCAAAAACAGCAACAGCAACAGAAATTGTAGCCAAAGTGCATGATATGGTATTAAATGATCGACGAATAAAAGTGCGTGAAATAGCTAATATCATGGGCATCTCAAATGATCGAGTCCATTTAATTTTGCATGAAGAACTACAAATGAAAAAGCTTTCTGCAAGATGGGTGCCGCACTTGTTAACAGTCGACCAAAAACGCATAAGAATGAACATTTCTCAAGCTTGTTTGGATCGTTTTCAGCGAAATAAAATGGATTTTAAGCGTCGTTTCATAACTGTTGATGAGACATGGATCCACCACTATACTCCAGAGACAATAGAACAATCCAAACAACGGACTGAAGCTGGAGGAAGTGCCCCAAAGAAGGCAAAAACAATTCAATCGGCTGGTAAGGTTATGGCAACGGTTTTTTGGGACTTCAAAGGTATTTTATTGATTGACTATCTGCAGAAGGGTAAAACAATAAATTCAGTGTACTATTGCAACCTTTTAGATCAATTAAATGTACAAATTCGAGAAAAACGTCCAGGCTTACAACACAAAAAAATAATTTTTCATCAAGACAACACACTAGCGCACAAGTGTTTTAACAATGGCTAAAATCAGGAAAACTATTTTAATCAAGGGATAGAATTGCTAGATAAGCGTTGGACTAAGTGTATTGAATATTCAGGAGATTATATTGAAAAATAAAAATATTTTTGAAAAACTAACTATTCTCTTTCATTGATAGGCTAAGAACTTTCCGAACCGCCCTCGTATATATCTTTCGTCCAATGATGGGCATAATGTAATACAGCTCCTAGTAAAAAAAATAATATTGGACACCTCAATCTATAATATAAGCTTCGCGGGTTTATAAGCTTCGAATCGACACTTGTACCAATTGCTTTCAGTTTGCAGCCAAATATGAAATTTCAACAACGTTTGTTGTGATGCAATCGCCGGTGGCCGTACATCCATCGTACATAAGGCGGAGAAATAAAAACTTTTCTTTTCACTAATTGTGCGCAAATATTGTTAAAGACAATATAAGTATTAGAAAAATTACATGATGATGTTGTTCTTGTGCGTGATGAAGCAGATGATGCTCATTCTTTTCCTTCTCCTTCCTGTTCCTTCCTTCGATCTTTCTTCATTTGTTTTATATTTCGTGTTCATTCGCTAAGAACATGTTCGAAGATGACTGAGAATGGCTGCAGAATGTGTAGGGACAGAACAGCGGCAGAACTGAAACATTAACAATAAAAGTTGAATTTATGTTTTGAAAGACAATTCCAGTTATTTAATGAGTTACATTTATTATCCCTTAAGAAATTAATTGTTCGCCAAATGAGAACAAAAGAATGGCAACTGTCTATGTATGCATGTATGTACATGCTCCAGTGAATGGTTGAAAGCAATAAGTTTCGTTTTTTAGATTTCCTGAAGGACTAGTCAATAGAGCATGTCCTTTCCTTTCAGAAATAGATATATTTAATAGAGTTTGGGAATAGAGCAGGCACGCTTGTATATACAGCGAATTCTTGAAATAGTGTGACCACTTACTACACGCAGAAAAAAAGTATGGATGTGGTGACAATATTCGAAGAGGATAATACTATTGTTGGGTATATGGTTGTGGTAAAATAATATTATGATCCTCACAACAACAGTATGGTTCAAATACAACCATACTATTATCCTCACAACAATAGTATGATTCACACATAACCATACTATGGTTCCCACAACCATAGTATGATTCACACTCAACCATACTATGATCTCCAAAACCATAATATGATTCACACGCAACTATGTTATGATCCCTACAACCATAGTATGGCACACACAATTATACTATGATTCCCAATACAATTAATTAGAATTTGTTTAAGTTGTCGACAATAGATTTGAATTATGAAAATTATTCAAAAAATACATTAAATTCAAAATAATAGGAGTGATTTATTTCACAGAAGAAAAAATAAGTTTAAATAAACGTCAGCGTTTTTATTGAAAATAATTCAGTTAAACAAAACCAAAGCAGCTCGCTTAAAAAATTTTAATTTCTATAAAAAAGTACTATTATTGCATTAGATCCGTACCAATAGCATTTGTTCTTAAAAGCATATTAAAATGAAGAAAAATCACAATCATACAGTATGATTGCTGTAATCATATTATTGTTAACATAAAACGCACCAACCATATTTTTGTCGCACCAACCATATTAATATTGTTGCTTTAACCATATTTTCATTTTTTATATTGCAGCAATTATACTATTGTCAAAACTAAATTCAGTTAACAATGCTATGGTTGCGACGAACATACTTTTATTGCGGATAACATTTTATTATTGCCGTGACCATGTAGTAACCATGTTTTTTCTCTGCGTGTACCTAATAGCCGATTTTGAGAAAAGGGGAAACTTTCAAGAATTCTGAGTCAGTTAAAGACTTTTGCCCGATCGAAATTGATTGTGGACCACTGTCTGTCGTTTTCTTGAAACAAAAGCTAGGATCGATGTTGCCGAGCTCTGACAACCGCAAGTTAGTTAACATCGCTCTCTACCGAGGACCATTGACGGGCATTATGATATTTATAGGCCCGATGATGCCGCCGGGTCATAATCCTCATATAATAGTAAATCTTTGAGGTTCTAGTAATGCTTGGTCAAATATCTGTGGATTAAGTTCATTCTAAAGGGTGATCCAACCATAATGCAAGTTGTTAACTATGAGTGACACCTTACAGTCAAGCATTTTGCCCAACTTAATTTGAAGCCTTTTACTAAAATTGGTGTTCAAATCAAAATGCATTTCGTGCACTTCGTAATTTTTTTGTTTAGCATAATCGACCAAATGTGTCCACAATCGGAAGGATTATGCGCAAATTTCAGCAAACCGGTTTAGTAAAAAATAATTGTCACACATTCTTCTATCATTAAAAAAAAATACTCGTAATAATAAAACTTTTTGTTTTATTTACAATCAGCACCGTGCGTTTAAGTTGAACAACCCTTTTTTTACAGTACCCAAAAAATATTCAACATCAGCACAATTACTGAACTTAGGGCGTTGTCTTTATTCATCCGGCTTCCATTCTTGCCTCAGCCCAATCTTATACAGTGTAGGTTGTAGGGCCTAAAACATCCGGGTCCTTGCGCTATCGAAATTTCTGGGTCTTCATCGTTTCTATAACAGTCAGAAACAAAGAGTGGTTTGTTGCTACCAACCATATTTGAGCTACAACCATCTCTAAGTGTACCGATCGACTCAGAACTACCACGATTTAACGATGTGTGCCTGTACTTCCGTTCGTCTATTTAAAACTTGTAATCAGGTAGAATTTGTTGTGCGATCTTAAAATTCTGTTAAAGTATTTTTTTTTGGACTTTTAGGTAAATCATTCACACATACACACAGAGAAAAAAATCAGTTGCGTATCGGTCCTAACTTCAAACATTCGGTTGGCAAAAAACGCACTTTCTGTTGCAATCACAGCATAACATGGTATTGATATATACGTGGTTCCACTTATCATAAGATGGTAGCAACGATAATATTACAGTACTCGCAACCTACAAGAAGGCTATACCTACCGAAATCAGTTAAACTATGGTTTCTACAGCTTTTGGTTACAACATTCTACGAATTATGTAATAAATGTTACTTAAGTAACAATTTTTTTTTACTTTAGTACCAATAAATGGTGGTGACAAAAGATAAGTTCACTGTAGCAACCAAACCCCGTTTAACATATTACTGGTTATCATTTTGACAAAACTATTGTTAGCCACAACCACCAGTTATGGCAACTAAATACATTTTATGGGCGTCGTTGATATGACCGATCAATTAGTTGCGTCCACAATATTTATCATCTTGTGGTATTTCGAACCGAATATCTATTACATTGGTGATTGCAACCGAAATTCCTTATAGTGCAACATAATTTTAGTAGTTCTCCAGCTAATTTTTTCTTTTTTGGAAATCTTTTTTTTTTCAAATAACTTAGTAAGGACATAAATACTGTTACAACATTGAACACGCCCATTTCAATAGTAGAACTGAACATACCCCGTTAATGTCATATGGGTTTTGAAAGCTAACCTCAATAGCGTTAGTCTGTAACGGGATTTTAAAATTGTTTCAACTTTCATCATGGAGTGGTCAAATAATGAGAACGGTATCGCTGTAATAGCGCTTTTCAAGTGTGAAATGAAAAAAAACGATATTTTCAAAACGCTCCGGCCACTAGGGATTAGCCGCGTGTTCGACTACCGACGCATTAAACTGTTTGAGGAGACTGGAGATGTAAAAGACCGCCATCGGTCGGGACGCCCACGCTCTGTTCGAACACCGTATGTCATCAAAGCCGTTAAATCAAGAATTCACAGAAATCCGCTCCGAAAACAGGAAATCATGGCCCCTGAGATGAATACCACGCAAAAGTCCATTAGTCGAATCATTAAAAAAGACTTGGGACTTGGGGCTTTCAAACGACGTACCGGACATTTATTGACTGCAGCTTTAAAAAAGAATAGGATTGAAAAATTCAAACGTCTTTTGGCGAAACACGCTGAAAACTTGCACAGAAAAATTTTGTTCACCGATGAAAAAATTTTTACCGTTCAGGAAAAATTTAACAAGCAAAATGATAGAGTGTATGCGCGGTCATCTAAGGAAGCATCTGAACTGATCCCAAGGCTGGAAAAGGGCCATCACCCAGCTCCAGTCAAGGTTTGGTTGGGTGTCTCTTACGATGAGGTCACTGACCTGCATTTCTGCGAACAAGGAGTCAAAACATCGGCCAAAGATTACCAAGAAACCGTTTTGGAAGCTGTTGTGAAGCCTCTTAACAATTCCCTGTTCCAAAACCAGCCATTGACTTTCCAGCAGGACTCCGCGCCGGCCCATAAGGCTAAAACGTCCCGGGACTGGCTTCGAAACAATTTGCCAGCGTTCATTTCCTCTGAAGAATAGCCCTCAGGCAGTCCAGATTTGAACCCATTGGATTACAAATTGTGGACGGTTTTAGAGCACAAGGTTTGTCACAAAAGATACCCCAATATTGGATCGCTTAAGACTGCTTTGGTTCTAGCTGTGGCCAATTTTCCAATGGACGAAGTTCGTGCAGCTATTGACGTTTCGCCAGTGCGACTTAAAGCGAGTGTAAAGGCAAAATGCGGACATTTCGAATAATATTAAAAAATATTGGGTCCAAAAACAATCTGTACTTTTTATTTTACAGCATAAAACGTGTGTAACAGTATTTATGTCCCTACTAAGTAGTTAAATCATACACACAGAGAAAACATCAGTTGTAAATCGGTTCAAGCCACAAAAATTTGGTTGGAACAACGCACATTCGATGGTATTGATATATATATGTACGTGGTTCCACTTACCGTAGGATGGTAGCTACAATGATTTTACAGTACTCGCTATCTATAGGTCGGATATACCTACCGCAATCTGTTAAACTATTGGTTTTCACAGCTGGTGGTTAAAGCAACTTCCCAATTATGAAATACATACATGCTATTTTAGACCAACAACACTGCACATAGAGAAAAAAATAGTTGAAAATCGGTTGGAACTATAATGATTCGATTGCAAAAAAGGAATTTCGGTTGCAATTAACAAATGTTTATAATCATAATAGATATTCGGTTCGAAATACTATATGATGATAAATATGATCATCGAACGAGAGTTGCTATATATATTTCTGGACTGGGCATCACTAAGTTTTACCTGGCGCCATCTGACATTTCCATTGGAAAGTTTGACATTTTTTAGCATAAATGTACTCAGAACGTTTTGACGTAGACCATTATCGTATTTGCGATGTTTACAGTGACTTGAAAAAATCAATTTGGCAAAAAAATTAAATTAACACGTGATCATTTTCGTGCGATCATTTTTCACAACTGTCGACGTGGATTATCACGACAAGAGTGCATCGACGAACTTAAATCTTTGTATGGCGATGAAGCATCTGGTTTTATGCATTCAATCGTGGCCGACGCTCACTCAAAGACGAAGGTCGTCCAAAAATGGTCGTTGTTCCAGAGAACATTGATGCCGTGTGTGAACTGATAATGCAAGATCGTCATGTGACATACCATGAGATAGAGGCATCCTTGGGCATTTCTTTCACCAGCATACATTCGACATTGCATGAACACCTGGCCGTAAAAAAGGTTTGTTCTCGTTGGATCCCGCACAATTTGACAATCGCTCAAAAAAAGGCTCGTGTCGATTGGTGCAAAGAAATTCCGAAAAAATACGATCGCGGTGCTTCAAAAGAAGTCAATAAGATCGTCACAGGTGACGAATCATAGTTCTATGCGTATGAGCCCGACACAAAACAGCAATCGACCGTGTGGGTTTTCGAAGACGAGCCAAATACAACGAAAGTTGTTCGTGGAAGAAGCACTTCGACGCAAATGGTCGCCTGTTTCTTCGGCAAAACTGGTCATGTGGCGACTGTTCCGCTAGAGCAATGTCGGGCGGTCAATTCTGAGTGGTACAACACAATTTGTTTGCCTGAAGTCTTCGGAGAAATTCAAAAAACGAACAAGAGAAGACGAACCATTGTGCACCATGACAATGCGATCTCTCACACATCGGCTCAGACCAGCGCCTTTTTGACCGGTCAAAACGTCGAATTGATGGGTCATCCGCCGTAAAGCTCTGACTTGGTACCCAATGACTTCGTTTTATTCCCGCACATCAAGAAAAAAGTGCGTGGTCAACGGTTTTCGTCGCCAGAAGATGCTGTTGAAACGTTTAAAAACCATGTTTTGGAGGTGTCTCAGTCGGAGTGGAAAAAGTGCTTCGACAATTGGTTTGAGCGCATGCAAAAGTGTATAAATCATGCTGGAGAATACTTTGAAAAACAATAAAACTATTCTTGATGATTAATATTCGCACTTTCATTATTGGGCCAGAAATATATATAGCAGCCCTCGTAGTTATTGTTACGGATCTAATGCAATAATAGTATTTTTTATATGGCAATACTATTGTTATGAGGATCATACTATTGTTTTACCACAACCATAAACCCAACAATAGAATGATGCTCTTCGCATATTGTTATCCCAACCATACTTTTTTCTACGTGCATAAACCGCACCAAACAGTCACTCTTTGTGGGTGCATTGTTTTTTCGACAATCACTCTTGGATCATCATTCGCCCAAATGCGGCAATTCTGCTTATTGACTAAATCCACTGAGCTGAAAATTAGCCTCATCACTAAAGATGATTTTCTTCGAAAATTGATTATCCACTGTTGCCATTTCTTGCCACCATTCTGACCATTGACGACGTTTGGACTGGTCAAGAGGCTTTACTTCTTGAGTCAATTACACCTTGTAAGCTTGTAAATGCAAGTCTTAATGCATAATGTTCATCAACGACAAGCGTGAGGTGCAATTGTTGGGCACGATGACGAGTTGAGGTGGACGGCTCTTCAGCAACACTATCGCTAACAACAGCAATGTTTTCTGCAGTACGAGCTGTACGAGCATGCACTGGTGTTTTCACATCTCCAACAGACCGGGTATGCTCAAATTTTTGCACGATTTTTCCGGTTGAATGCACATTTAGACGACTATATTGTCCGAAAAAATCACGAAGTGCACGATATGCATTTTCATAATAAGCCTGCATAACTTTAGGGCGTTGCTCACTTGTGTATCTTTCCATAGTTTAATTTGAGTTGGTCTGAAATTGAGAAATATCAAATGAAATGGAGAAAAAAACTTGACGTTTAGGTGTGGTTCACATTCAACATCGGCTCTTAAAGTTTAACCACCCTTTATTTAATTACATGTTTTGCTTAAGTAAAATTTTCTTAGAAAATGTTTGCAACGCCTTTTAAAAAATACTTTTAATGGGCCACTTTTTTCAAAAAGGTTTCCTTTTTGTGCCACTTTTCAAAGTTTCTCATCAGTTACCCCGTCTATGTGCATAACATTATTCTGATTTATTTGACTCTTCTACGGATTTTCATAGTTGTTTTACTAACCAGCCTTCGTTTTATATGATAGCTTTCCTAAATATTATCTTATTACTTCCGCATAGATTTCCATTATCGCAAACCTAGTTTTCGCATATTACGACCAATCAGTAGCTAAGAGATTTAAGGGCAACAAAAGTTATTAGCATACTTCAAAACTCTTTCGAGAAAATAAATATTTTGCATTGCCTACTTATGGCCCATAACGACTGAATTTTGTATTGATTCTTTATTCGATTTGTGTATACGACTAAGTACGACACAAACGTATATGTGTATATTCGCCTATTTTGCTATTATTAAATTACTTTGCTCAAGTTCAGTTCTTCTCAATTCCAAGTCCCCAAAGATGCTGCACTCAAGTGCAGCGAATTTTTTTCAAAGAAATATTTTGCCACGACAAGAAAAAATAAAATGCGAAACTTTTCAATACAATGCCATAATTTAACTACAGCTGCAGTACAAACTTTTAATGATGCCACCAAACACCAGGCAACAACAGAAGCACCAATTTCAGCATAATGCCACATCATGCAAACAAACTGCGCATTGCCTGATATTTGTTGCCATATGAGAGGCGAGGTGGTGGGCAGGACGGGGCGGAGCGGCTGCTGCAGGATGTTGGAAATGCTCAACAAAGGCAAAAATTGGAAACAAGATTCACAATATGACATAATCGAAGAGGAAGCGGAGACGTAAAAAAGTAACCTCTAAAGAGTACAACAAATAGAAGCGAAGGAGCAAATGACATTAAAGTTCGCACATAAATCTTCTCCGGGAAAAAAGGACCGAATTTGAAGTACATGGCAACGAGTTGGAGAAGCTGAAATTAGAGTTGTGAAAAAAGTATAATTTCAGCACTACTTTGTCGAAGCGCTTATAAATATCAAGCACAAGTATTTAAGTCATCAGAAGAGGGTAATTCGTTTGGCGCGACAGGACTTTGCACTGTAGGTTGTGGCGGCACTGTTAGTCGAATAGAGTGAAGAGTGTGCATTAATCTATCTTATTACTCCATTCATCTAATTACTAATTTTTAGCAAAATCGAATGAATAGTCTAACCATTATTATGGAAATACAAAAAGTGGCAGAAATTTGCTTTTTTGCACCGCAGGCTGTGGCGGCACTGTTGGTCGAATAGAGTGGAGAGTATGCATGGCTTATAGTGGCTGATGGGAGATTTGTGTTCGTCTGCCTTTCAGTTGACATTATGCATTGGACACGTGTAGATAGGTCATTTTGTGTTGAAGCGTATTTTTCAAATGCGCACTCGATCATTGCAGTGCAGCGTGCTTTGCGTTTACGATTCGCTGTTCCCCTACGCATACGTGTTCCTTTACGGCAATCAATTGTAAATTGGGTAACTTCATTAAGAACAGCAGGGAATGTGTCATGTGTACGAGGGGGTCCTGAGAGCAGGATTACAACACCACAAAACATCGTGAGAGTTAGAGCAGCAGAACTGCAATCTCCGAAAGGCTTTGCTAGGAAGCAATCACTAGCTCTTGGCATTTCCTGGATTTTTTTCAGACGGTTCTTGAGGCAATGCAATTAGAGGATACAAGGTTCCAACAGGATGGTGCCACTGCACACACAGCGTGGGTAACCATGTATAACCATGTATTGTTTGAGGCAAATGTTTCCTGGGCCACTTATCTTTTTGAGGGCAGATGTATACTGGCCGGTACGCTCAACAGACTTGGCCCCATGCGATTTTTTCCTTTGGGGTTACCTGAAGTCGAAGGTGTATATCAACCGTCCCAACACCTTGAAAGACCTAATTAAATATATTGAGGCTGAAACTGGCAGAATACCAGTCGAAATGCTTGTTAGAGTTCATGAAAACTTCAGAAAACGTATGCAGCAGTGTGTGAAGAGCGAGATACACTATAAACCAGATACACTATTTAAAATGATGTAATTTAAAAATTCCTTTACTGTTCAGTATAATTAAAATATAAAATAAATTTTTTCAAAGGTTAATAATTCTTTTATTTCATTCCCAAATAAGCAACTTACCGCGCTCCACCCGGTTTTCCCCTATATGTGACAGCGCATAGAGAAGGGACCTAAGGGTAAAAAAATCAATTTTCATTTTTTACTTTTTTTGATGTGGTCAACGTCTGAGCATCGAATGACACCGATCCCATTCCACAAAAGTGTTCCCTCCCAGAGATATGCGCATTTTATGAAAGTGAAGTCGACGATTCTAAGCGCAAATAGAAAGGGACCTAACTTTAAAATGGCTCTCCTGATCAAATCTGGTTTTCAATCTTAGGTCCCTTTCTATTTTGCGCGTCACATATGAAGATGGGAATCTGAACGTGTGTTCATTGAAGACCAAGGTCAAGAAAATGAAATGACCGAATCTTATGTCTACTACATTAAAAGGGCGGCCCAACCATAACGCAGAAAGCTAGCTGTGATTCACACCTTAAAGTTCAATGTTTTTGCCCAACTTAATTTGACATTTCTTTGACATCAGTCTTTGACAAATTCAACCACGGTACACAATTAAGGAGCGCTTTAAGATTATTGAAGCCTTCTACAAAAATTTTAGGTTCAAATCAAAATACATTTCGTGAACTACGTGATTTTTTTTTTTTTTTTGATCAGCATAATCGACTAGACGTGTCCACAGTAGATTCGTTAACAAGCTGAATTGCTTTATTTAGGCAAATGAGAATCCACGTGAGATTGTTGAAAAGCCGATGCATCCACAAAGAGTGACTGTTTGGTGTGGTTTATGGGCTAGCGGCTTCAGCGGGCCGTTCTTTTTCGTAAATGAGGTCGGCAAAGCAGTTGTCGTAAATTTGTGTTCGCTATCGCGAGATAATAACGGAGTTCTTGTGGCCAAAATTGAGGATATGGACCTGGACGATATGTGGTTCCAACAGGATGATGCCACAGCCAATGAAACAATGGCTCCTTTGCGCAAGAAATTCAATGACCGTGTTATCTCTCGTCGTGGCGATGTTAACTGGCCCCCAGATCATGTGATTTGACACCGTTGGACTTCTTTCTTTGGGGATATTAAAGAGAAAAAGTGTACGTCAATAAGACAACAACAATTTATGAGCTCTAGGATGATATAAATCAGCGCATAAACTACTGTGAACCTCCATTACGACTCCGAAGCACTGAAAATGTGGACCATCGGAAAGAGGTATGCCACTAAAGCCTTGGCGAGCATTTGGCCGATATATTATTTCACACAAAATTGTCATAGATCTTTTGATCATAATAAAAAATGCTAAGATAATTCCCTGAAAACTTTTTTATTTATAATTAACATCGTGCGTTTTAGTTGAAATACCTATCGAGCTTCAGAGTGTAAAAAAGCGTTAGAAGATTTTTTCCCAGCAGAAAGATGATGTCCTCTTAAAGCCCTCTTATATAATTTTTTAAAATGTACTATTAATGGTTTATTTATCAACGTTTGACCTTCTATCAATAAATGAAGAAGATGAAAAAAGAAAACAAAAAACCAACATTTCCATGCTAAATATTAAAAAATTAAAATCTTTAAATTTTACCTTGAATTCCTCAATAGCTATTGTAACCGATTTTATTGAACTGAATACAAAAAAATACTAAAACACCGCTAGCGATCCACAATTTACATAGTTTTATTCTGAACCACTGTTCGCCCTACAATCCTGACTTGGTACTCAATGACTTCTTCTTAATCCCGCACATCAAGAAAAGCCTGCATAGTCAACGTTTTTCGTTCGATACCTTTGTTTTGGAGGTGTCTCAATTGGAGTGGAAAAGGGCCTCAAACATTTGTTTGAGAGTACACGCAGAGAAAAGACATGGTTACTATATAGTCACGGCAACAATAACATATTCTCTACAATAAAAGCATGTTCGTCGCAACCATAGTATAGTTTTTTTGAATTTTACTTTGACGACAGTATGCGGCAATAATAATATTGTTGAATGTAACAATACTAGTATTGCTAAATTTAGAAATAAAAGTATGGTTATAGCAACCATATAAATATTGTTGGTGCGACAAAAGTATTGTTGTTAAAGATTTACGTTAACAATAATATGATTACGGCAATCATACTGTATGGTAGAGACTATGAACAAAGCATGAAAGGTTTTAAAGACTACGTGTGTGTGTTTTTTTGGTATATAAAAAATACATACACACACGATACAGTGCATGGTTGTTGTTCATTTTAAAAAACAACAACAATCGGAAGGCAGTGTGAGGCATTTTTATTGTGTTTACTTTGTTTGGTGGAATACTCTACTGCCGACTAGTTCTCGTTTATTTAGAATCAGCCTGCACTTAAGTATAGAGCCATTGATCATGGTTTAATCACGTTCATATCTTGGGATTTACCATGGTATAGAAGCATTCATTCTCTGCAGTCACCACTGCTTGCAACTAAAAGTCTTTTTGGACTGCCTTTTGAATACATATATTTTTGTTTCTTATATAAAATGTTCAATCGAAACATTGTCTCAAATCTGGCTATGAACTAATTTTAAAAAAATGCTTAATAAGAATCTCTAATGTTGAATAATACATAATCCAATTCTAAAAAATAAAATTAGGGATCATAAAATGGTTGAGTGCAATCATATTATCATATAATATGGTTGCGTGTGAACCATACTATGGTTGTGAGGATCATACAAGGGTTGTATGTGCGAGATAATATTGTTGTGAGAATCATAATATGGTTTTGGGGATAATAGTATGGTTGAGTGTAGCTCATAACATGGTTGTGGAGATCATAGTATGGTTGTGTGTGAATCATACTATTGTTGTGAGGATTAAAACATTGTTGTACCACAACCATATACAGCACAATAGTATGATCCTCTTCGAATATTGTCGCCATAACCATACTTTTTTCTGCGTGCATGAAAAAGTGTACGAGGGCGGTTCGGAAAGTTCTTAGCCTATCAATGAAAGAGAATAGTTAGTTTTTCAAAAATATTTTTATTTTTCAATATAATCTCCTGAAACTTCAATACAGTTAGTCCAACGCTTATCTAGCAATTATATCCCTTGTTTAAAATAGTTTTCCTCAAGGTCTTCAAAATAGGGGTTTACAATTGTAATTGCATCTTCATTTGAGGTAAAACGCTTGCCAGCAAGGAATTTTTTTAGATTTGGGAACAGGTAAAAGTCACTGGGAGCTAAATCAGGAGAATAAGGTGGGTGGTCAAGCAACTGGTACTTTAATTCGTTGATTTTAGCCATTGTTAAAACACTCTTGTGCGCTGGTGCGTTGTCTTGATGAAAAATTATTTTTTTTTGTGTTGTAAGCCAGGACGTTTTTCTTGAATTTGTACATTTAATTGATCTAAAAGGTTGCAATAGTACTCTGAATTTATTTTTTTACCCTTTTGCAGATAGTCAATCAATAAAATACCTTTGAAGTCCCAAAAAACCGTTGCCATAACCTTACCAGCCGATTGAATTGTTTTTGCCTTCTTTGGGGCACTTCCTCCAGCTTCAGTCCATTGTTTGGATTGTTCTTTTGTCTCTGGAGTATAGTGGTGGATCCATGTCTCATCAACAGTTATGAAATGACGCTTAAAATCCATTTTATTTCGCTGAAAACGATCCAAACAAGCTTGAGAAATGTTCATTCTTATGCGTTTTTGGTCGACTGTTAACAAGTCCGGCACCCATCTTGCAGAAAGCTTTTTCATCTGTAGTTCTTCATGCAAAATTAAATGGACTCGATCATTTGAGATGCCCATGATATTACCTATTTTACGCACTTTTATTCGTCGATCATTTAAAACCATACCATGCACTTTGGCTACAATTTCTGTTGTTGTTGCTGTTTTTGGACGTCCACTACGTGGTTCATCTTCAATGCTTGTACGACCACGTTTAAATTCAGCAACCCAATTTTTTACTGTTGCATATGAAGGAGCACTTTCACCTAACACATTCACCATATCATTATGAATTTCTTGTCCCGATAAACCTTTTTTATGTAAATATTTAATGACACCACGCATTTCTAATTTTTCCATTGTAAAAAAATCGCGGATGCGTCTTTTGTAAACACCTGTTTCTATATGAAGGAGTTGCCAGATCGATACAAAATTTAACATGTGTTCATAGCAGAGATGGAAGTTTCCAAAACACTTAACTTTTTTCTGTTTATACCGCGCTTTTTGTGCTAGGCTAAGAAGTTTCCGAGCCGCCCTCGTATTGATCTTCACTGAGAATATCTTGAAAACAATAAAACCATTTCCAGTAATAAATATATTTTTTTATATTTTTATTGCTGGACCAGAAAGATAAATAGCAACCCTCATAATAATATTTTTAATTTTAATTGTGTTTTTATTAGTTTTCTCGGTCAAAAAGGCGCTGGTTTGGGCCGATGTGTGAGAGCTCGCATTGTCATGGTGCATAATGATTCGTCTTCTCTTGTTCGTTTTTCGAATTTCTCCTAAGATTTCAGGCAAACAAATTGTGGTGTAGCACTCAGAATTGACCGTTGCTACGTTGCTCCAGCGGAACAGTCGCCACATGGCCATTTTTGCCGAAGAAACAGGCTAAAATTTGCTTCGAAATGCTTCTTCCAAGAACAACTTTTGTGGGATTTGGCTCGTCTTCAAAGGCCCATACGGTCGATTGCTATTTTGTTTCGGGCTCATACGCATAGATCCATGATTCGTCACCTGTGACGATCTTATAAACGTTTTTTGAAGCACCGCGATCGTATTTTTTCAAAATTTCTTTCACCAATCGACACGAGCCTTTTTTGAGCGATTGTCAAATTGTGCGGGATCGAAGGAGAACAAACCTTTTTTACGGCCAGGTGTTCATGCAATATCGAATGTATGCTGGTAGAAGAAATGCCCTAGGACGCCTCAATTTCACGGTATGTCACATTACGATCTTGCATTATCAGTTCACGTACGGCATCAATGTTCTCTGGATCAACGACCGTTTTTAAACGACCTTCACGACCTTTGTCTTTGAGCGAGCGTCGGCCACGATTGAATTCATTAAACTAGTTTTTCAAAGTGGTATAGGATGGTGCTTCATCGCCATGCAAAGATTTAAGGTCATTGCATTACTCTTGTCGTGATAATCCACGTCGAAAGTAGTGAAAAATGATCGCACGAAAATGTTCACAAGTTAATTCCATTTTTTGCAAAAATATTTTTCCAAGTCACTGTAAAGAATAGAAATGATGGTAGTACCTCAAAACGTTCTAAGTACGTTTATGGTAAAAAATGTCAAACTTTCCAATGGAAATTTCAGATTGAGACAGGCAACACTTAGTATTGCCTAGGCCAGAAATATATATAGCAACCCTCGTATGATGGTTCGTCCGTCAGCCTCTCCATTCGTTTGTTGTTCATCTAAAGCACGACCTAATTGCACTTTAGGTCGAAATTGTGTCCTATCTTAATGAAATTTGGCTGAAATAAGTTTTCAGAACGAGCGGTAATAAAATAAGAGAAAATCGGCTCAGATTTAGATATAGATCGCAGTCATATGTTAAACCGATTTATGGCTCTAGCTGCAAAAGCCACAAACTTGCCTCCTATCTTGACGAAATTTTGCAGAAGTGCACGCAGAAAAAAAACATATTTGTGGTGACAATATTCGAAGAGGATAATACTATTGTTGGCTGTATGGTTGTGGTACAACAAAATTATGATCCCTACAATATAAGTATGATTCAAATGCAACCATCACAACCATACTATGATCCTTACAACAAAAGTATGATTTACACATAACCCATGGTATGGTATCCCCACAACCATATTATGATTCACACTCAACCATACCATTATCTCCACAACCGTATTATGATCCTCCCAACCATAGTATGTTTTACATACAACCATAGTATGATCCTCACAACCATAGTATGATTCACACGTAACCATGTTTTGATCCCTACAACCATAGTATGATCACAAATATAAGTATACTATGATCCCCAATATTATTTATCAGAATTGGGTTAAGTTGTCAACAATAGATTTGAATTATGAAAATTATTTAAAAATACATTTAATTCAAAATTATAGAAGTGATTTATTTAACAGTAGAAAAAATTAGTTTAAAAAAAACATAAGCGTTTTAATATGTCAGTGAAACAAAGCAAAAGCAGTTTGTTTGAAAATTTTTAATTTCCATATAAAAAGTACTATCGTACAATTGCATTAGATGCGTAACAATAATATTGTTCTAAAAAGCATTTTTAAATAAGGAAAAATTACAATCATACCGTATGTTTGCCGTAATCATATTATTGTTAACATAAAACCCAAATAATAATACTTTTGTCGCACCAACCATATTAATATAGTTACTATAACCTTATTTTCATTATTAAATTTTGCAACAATACTACTGTTACATTTAAACAAAATTAATATTGCGGCAATCATACTATTGTTAAAATTAAATTCAGTAAACAATACTATGGTTGCGACGAACATACTTTTATTGCGGAGAACATATTATTATTGCCGTGACCATATAGTAACCATGTTTTTTCTCTGCGTATGCGTTCTTTGGACAAGGGACGGACGTTATCGCAACTGAAGAAACGACCATTTCCAATTACATTTGTTAGAAATAAATAGGAGCTACCGCCATTTTAAACGGACATTTTTAAGATCTATCCTTCCATACAGAAGCTACTTTATTTTAAATGCTGTGCTTCCTTCTTTTTTTTGAAGTAAAATAGAAAATGGAGTATAAATTATCGTCGAGAGCATAACTATCAAATACAATTTCGATGATATGGTCTCGCGTTACAACAAGTCGTCATACATAAACATACGAGTATAGTTCATACTTTTGCCCACTTTTCGAGTACTTTCCCTGTATGTCGATAGAGCGCGGTACACCGAGACGAATGAATGAAATGAACACAAGTAATGATAATATTCAAAGTTATATTTGATTGAAATGATGCAGAAAATACGATTTACTTTTGCTAATTCGATTAGTTTCGCTAAGTGAAGCAAAATGACGGTTTTTTTTCCTATTTCTTGTGCGAACAGTCGAAAAGTCGAATATAATTTGTGTGGTGACAATGTCACGTAAGTGACTTCGACTGAAAGAACTGTGAAAGTGGCTTTAATGCCAAACAGAAGAACAAACTCGCTCGTTCAATTCATAATTTATTGCAGAAAGTTCTCGTTTTATGTAAATGACATTTGCATATATTAAACAAGTTCAATATGGGTAGGTTTTTGTAATGTAATTTAAGGATTTCGACAGATCTATAGACAGGAGAATGTTTTTTTTGGATTGTGTTCTCCAAGAACTTTACATTTTTACGATTTATTTTATGATAGACAAATTTAAAGGAGCTTAAATTGTATGTACGCTTTTGATACGCAGGTTACATCAATGATTTCCATGAAATTTATTCATTACACACAGAAAACAGTTGACAGAAACGATTTTTTTTTGCAATTGACTGCACACTGTAATTTTCAGTAAATGGAACTGAAAGTACAGTTAGAATTGACAAAACTTTTCCGAAACTTTTTAAATTTGTTCTGGGTACAAATATCCATATATCGTAGTCGATTTAGATCATAAGTAAATTGAAATTAGTAGAACATGCTAATGTCGGACGTGACCGACTATACTTATATAATAATATGCACTTCTGGATGTTAAGAAAAAAAATGTATCCTGATTTCAAAAATTTTTTTTCATTTTAAATTTAAATTTTTTACATGTATTTAAATGAGGCGCTTAGCGCCAAAACGGCCTAACCCTCGTTTTCAAAAAAATCAAACTGACTATGCTGATCTAACCGAAACCTTTTGCAATAAATACTAAAAAAACTCCTTACTGCATAGTATAACACTAATGGAACTCTGCGTGAGCAAACATTTTGTCGACGCTGTGTTGTTAAGCTGCACAATAGCTTTTCGTGGCAAAGAAGTTATTATAATGTCGTTCTACAGGTCTCCAAAATGTGTTTTGAACAATTTTATGGATTTCTTGGAAGAAGTTTTCAGTCGATTTGGGTAATTACCAGGTATATTCCTGGGTGATTCAAATTTGGATACATTGCACAGTAACTGTTTACCTGATCTTTTGGAACTTCTGTTTTGCTATGGCTATGCCAATTGCCACAACCTTATTACGCGCCCATGTAGTGCTACGTCAATTGAACATGTTTATAGTAATATGCAAGACGCGTTGAAAGTTGACTCCGTTGAATTTCATATATCAGATCACAATTTATTGTTTTGCAAGTTTGAATCTACTATTGAGAGAGGTGAAATTATAGAAGTGGAAAATCGTCACTGCAATTATGACCGATTAAGGGAATATCTTCACAGGAATTTAAATACTTCTAGTTTAATGGGGATTCCATCAGTAGATACAAACAATCTGTTGGCATGCATATCCGATGCTATTACGGCCTCTACAACGATTTCAAGAAAAAAGAGGTCATTAAAGCAAGAAATAACTCCCTGGATTACTGGAAATTTACTGGCGCTTATAGAGTACAAGAACAATTTGTTGAAAAGAAAAACAAAGAGACCAAACAATTTCAATATTGATAGTAATATAAAAAGAATAAGTCGTATTATAAAACTTGCTACTAAAGAGGCAATGAGTGCATTTTACCGCGAAAATCTTAATAAAGTTCAAAACGAGCCAAGGAAATGTTGGAACTTTATAAACAAAACACTTGGAAGAACCGCAAAACCTGAAATAAAACTTAGAACAGATGATGGTGGATATGTCTACAGTGATCTGTTAAAAGCTGAAACATTTAATCAATATTTCCATAATTCTGTAATTGAAACAAGATCGCAAATTGAATATTCGATATCGGAAAATTGCAATTCTCTAAGAACACTTTGTCGCCATTACAATATTTTTGAATTTAAAAAAGTTATGGATCATGAAGTCATAAATGTCGTAACAAATATGGCTGAATCTAATAGTACGGCCAATGATGGTATAAAAAACTACATTAATTATTAAATGCGTAGAAGAACTTTGTCCCGTTTTAGTTAAAATTTTTAACTCTATTATTGATACGTCTTCATATCCTGATGCATTAAAAGTACACAAAATCATTCCGATTCCAAAAGTATCACGTGCTGAATCTGTGGACCAGTTCAGATCAATTTCTTTGCTATCGGCTGTGGATAAAGTATTTGAAAAAATTATATTCTCTCAAATGTCAAACTACTTTGAAACCGAAAATTTGATAATTGATAATCAGTATGGATTCCGAAAAGGATGTGGCACGGAGGAAGCTGTGGTTAATGTGCTTAATTATATCTGTGATGGCTTAGATCGTTGATTTAAGGCAGTTGGCGGCGTTTTCTATGATTTTTCGAAAGCTTTTGATCTTGTAGATCACTCTGTTTTGTGTAAAAAGCTGTGGTTTTATGGTACTCGTGGCAAAAGTCTGGCTTTAATTGAGGACTACTTTAAACGGCTCATTGGAAAGCGTTGTATGCGGTGTTCCTCAGGGCAGCATTTTAAGCCCTTTGTTATTTAAAATATATTTGAATGACATTAACAATCTTGGCTTGCATAGAAAAGTGTTTATATATGCTGATGATGTTTGTATCTTTTATCCATATAAGCACAATATCGTGTTAAAGACGTTTATTGAACGTGATGCTGCTTTGATTTTTGAATATGCAAGAATAAACAGATTATTTCTGAATTCTGAAAAAACTAAATTTTTACGATTTATGTCACGCCCAACACTTGAAGTAGACAGCTGTGCAATTTTTAATGATGGAAACATATTGAGTAAAGTGTCAAGCATAAAGTACGAGTACTTAGGAGTTTACTTGCAAAATAACTTAAGATGGCGGCTTAACATTGAAAAGCTGAGGGCAAAAATAGCTCCATCGGTCGGAATCCCATATAAAGTAAAGAACAAATTGGATAAAAAATCAAAACTGTGTATTTTTCAAGCCTTAATTCAAAGTCATCTCAATTACATGGCTCTAGTTTATGGTTACAAAAAAACTTCTGATTTAAAGTCTTTACAGATCCTTCAGAATAAATCATTAAAGATCATTTACAATTTGCCCAGATTATTTTCAACACGATTGCTTTACAAAGATGTTGCAGTAGGAATTTTACCAGTTTTTGGTTTGCATAAGCTGCAGTTGTTACTGTATGTATATAAGATTGTAAACAACATTGGCCATCACACTATTTCATTAACTAGATTTCGGCATAATTTTAACACAAGAAATAATTCTAATCTGAATGTAGCCAGATGTCGTTTGGAGATTACAAAGCGGAGGATTGAATACGTGGGCCGCGTGGAATTCAATAATTTGTCGCAGTTTTTTAAAGACTCACTTTCCATATCTTTATTTAAGAAAAAAGATAAAAAGAATATTTTTTACAAAATGTAGAAATGCTTCAAATTTAAAATAAAAATACTGTAATATTGATTTAAGAATTTATGTATGTTATAGTTTTATGAAAAAGATTTAATCTAATTGTTGCCACTAGCCTCAAAAAAGCCCTAGAGGCGCTGAGGCATAAGAATATGAAATATTGTTATTATGAATTAAATCAATAAACACTAAAAAAAGCAGGTCAGCTGAACGAGATATCGAAGTTGAAAGCAGCAAAGAATTGAAAATATCTACTAGAAAACGGATTGCTATGAAATCTAACTAGAAAAAAACACGTAAGAAAAGTTCAGGAAAATCCGGAAAATCTTCTAAAACTGTTAAAGGAGTTATGAAGCCAGCTAAAACACTTAATGTACTTGAATGTCCATGTCCGTTAAAATGTCACCAGCATTTCAGTGAGAATAATTTGCGAAGTATTTTTGAAAATTTTTATAAAATTGGTGATCATGATTTGCAAAATGCTTATTTATGTGGACAAATTGCAGTCATTGAAACAAGTCTATTGGCGAAAGCCGAAGATCTAGTACAAGAATTTACAGACTTCCTGGAGTATATAATGTCGGAATGCATGTCTGCAAAAGATATTTAAAGCAGATCATACAAATAACCGATGGTCGTATTACACGTGCACTTAAGAGCACCTGAAAGTGGCAGAACTACACCAAAATTGGGCCAAAGAAGACAACTACCTCATAGTAAGATCAGCGTTGAAGCTACAGAAATCGTAAAAGAATTTATCAATAAATTTCCGAGGTATCTCACACTATTCAAGAAATAAGAATATTCAAAGAGAATTTCTCGCACCTACCTTAACATATCGATTATGTACGAGCTGTATCGTGGAACTGTAGAAATGGACAAAGTTGTATCTAAATTCGTTTTCAACAACATTTTTTTTAGAAAACTTTAATTTGCATTTTCGAGCTTCAATTTCCGTCAGCTACAAAAAAGTGATTCCTTTAAAGTAAAAATCGAAGCCGCAGGTGATCCTTCTGAAAAGGAAAGGATTACGAGCAAAAGAGATTTACATCAGCTAGAACTTGGATGCAGTTGGACTCGAAACTTAACAAGGAAGAATATGCAGTTATAACATTCGATCTTATGAAAACTCTAACGACACCAGTGATTTCCAAAGGGGAAGATTGCTACAAAACACAGCTATGGACCTATTGTCTTGGTATTCATGACATTATCACGAACAAGTCATTCATGAAATTGGGTCTTGCATTATGCATTACGTGAAAGCCAATGTCAAATGTAAGAACTTAATTATGTATAGCGATCAATGTGGTGGCCAAAAGCGAAACATACGAATGAGAACTATTTGCACATACATGGTCAATAATTCCCAGTGGAACAGAAAGACCAAAAATTTTTACTATCTGGCCACTCATTCCCACCATGCGATTATGATTTTGGTCTCTTGAAAAGGAAAAAATATTATAAGGACATTTTTACGCCAGATGATTAGGATCGTGTAATCATCACGGCAAAAAAGGGAACCATTTCACTTTGTAAAGATGACGGCAGATGATATTAAAAGCGTATCCTTAAACGAGAAACTAGTGACAAACAGAAAAATCTCCGCAGACAAGACTTCAAAAGTTGAATGGCTTAAGATTCAGTGGCTTCGATTCCAAAATGTGAAGTCATTTATAATTCAATACAAATATTCAAATAACATACATTTTTTATTTCAAGAAGTTTATATTTCAAAGAGGAACTCTGGCATGTTCGTAATTTTTGAATTGGAACCGCTTTATCCTGGAGGAAGATTCATTGAAGCTGCAAAGTTTAAGCATTTACAGAAACTCAATGTGTTCATACCTTATATAAAGCATGCATTTTATAATAATTTAAAAACAAATTCAGATATTCAGGAAGAAGACGAATAATTATTATTATTAATTTCTATTATTTAAAACGCTAAAAATTATTTTTATTATTTATCTGAAGAATTTTTTATGTTTTTATAAATGGAGCCAAAATGGCCTAGCCCTCAGTTCCCATCAATATAGTTTTTTTAAATGGATTTCAAAATGGCCTAAGCCACTTTAATTTTTTTATTTACTGTTTAAAATAGTCTTTATCTAAGTTAATTAAGACCTAATGATTAACTAAAAACAAATATTACAACTAATATTTATTTACGATTAATAAAAAAAATAAAAATATTTTAAAAACTTATTTTCTTTTAACTTCGTTTTTCTCAGAACCATTTTGGCCGTTTTGGCGCTGAGCGTCTTAAATGTGTTGTCAAATCAGTTTAACGTATATGTGGGTGCTACATAAAACGCTGAACCGATTTTCTTTAATTCCAACAGCGTCCGTCATTGGCACAATGAATTTACTTGTGCAAAATTGCATCAGGATTGGTTGTAATATGTGGCTTGTAGAGCTCAAAACATAGAAATCGGATGAACCTAAGTGTGGGAGCTATGTCTAAATCTAAAACGATTTGCTTCTACGAGGGCAACCGCAAAAGTAACTGGCCAAACATAAAAAGAATCGTTTTTTTGGAATTATTATTATTTATTTTTCAACAAAATCTCCATCCAACTCAATACACTTCATCAAACGTTTTTCAAGTTTTCAAAATATGTCTCAGTTTCAGCAATAACCTCGCTATTGGACGAAAATTTGTTGCCACCGAGAAATTTTTTAAAATTTGGAAACAAGAAATAATCAGAAGGAGCTAAATCTGGACTATATGGTGGATGCGGAGCAATTTCAAATCGTAATTCGGCCAGTTTTTGCTGAGTTAAAAATGCAGTGTGTGAAGGAGCAATATCTTGATGAAAAATAACTTTTTTTTCTAAATGCGGTCGTTTTATCTTGATTTCTTCACTCAACCTATCCAATAATGCACAATAATATTCACTATTTATAATTTTTCCTTTCTCAAGATAATCAATAAATATTATACCCCTTGCATCCCAAAATACTGTGGCCATTACTTTTCCTGCTGACTTAACAGTTTTCGCCTTCTTGGGACCACTTTTACCAGCTTCTATCCATTTTTTTGACTGTTCTTTGCATTCTGGGATGTAGTGAAGGATCCATGTTTCATCAACAGTTATGAATCGGCGCAAGAACTCCATTTGATTACGCTGATAAATCGCTAAAAGCTCCTCGGAATTGGTCCGATTTTTTGGAGCAAAGTCAACAAACGCGGCACACATCTTGCGGATAGCTTTTTCATGTGGAGTTCATCATGTAAAATACTCCAAACTTGTTTCTCGTGTATTTTATCAATATCAGCAAGTTCTCTGAGCTTTATTCGTCTATCTTTAGTCACTTCATTAAATATTTTTCTAATGTTTTCAATAGAAGTAGAAGTTTTCGGTCTTCCAGAGCGTTGTTCATCTTCCGTACGACCCATTTTAAATTGTTGAACCCAGGATTTCACGGTGGAGTATGATGGTGCATTATCACCATGAACAGAATCTAATTCATCTTTGATTAATTGTGGTGTATAACCTTTCATATAAAAGTGTTTAATTACCGCACGAAACTCTTTATTTTCCATTTTTCAAAAATTATAAAACTTGTTTACTTCAATCACCTGTAACAAGGAAAATAATCACTAAATATTTCGGAAATTTTGACAGATGGCTTATAAAAGATTGCTTTTAAAAAACAAAACAAAAAAGTTGCTAGTAAAACAGAAAATGTACCAGGCCAGTTAGTTTTGCGGTCGCCCTCGTATTTCAATAGCCTGCGTCCTTGGTCAACAAACTTACTTTTGTCCTAATTAAAGAAGATCGGACAACATTACAAGCTGTAGATTGACGGATGAACAGACAGGCAGACATCGTTAATTAGACTCAGCTGGTGATTATACGTCGATCGGTATACCTAAAAGTCTAGCTCAAATATTTTTGGTAGTTACAAACATTTGCCATGAAACTAACGTATATTAACTAACTTAAAATAAAAATATAATAACTTAATATAGGGTGATCCATCTAGAGGTATTTTTTCAGAACACAAAAAATAAATAAAAAAAAAAATTCACATCAAGTGTGGATCTTTATTGGTTATTTGAAAGGACATTTTATGGCATTTATTTGTTGAATATAATTTCCTTCAAATGTTGGCCGCAACTACGCCTCAGGGTTTCCATTCTGAGGGTCCAATTTTGGATGACTCGTTCAAAAGCCATACACCGGTATGGCTTTAATGACACGCGTGATGTTCGCTTCCAAAACCTGAATCGTAGCTGGTTTGTCAGCATAGACATTGCACTTTACAAAACCCCAAAGAAAAATGTCTAAAGGTGTGATATCACTCGATCTAGGCGGCCAACTCACCTGTCTAAAACGTGAAATTAGCTGCTTTTCGAAATGACCTCTCAGTAGATCCATTGTTTGAGCAGCTGTATGGCAAGTGGAGCCGTCCTGTTAAATCCAAATGTCGTCATGATTACGGGCTTCAATTTCAGGTAGCATAATGATCGATATCATGGCGTGATAGCGAGCACCATTCACGGTTACGTTCCGGCCATCAACATTTCTGAAAAATATGCACCGATTATTCCACCAGCTTATAAACCGCACCAAACCGTGGTTTTCTCTGGGTATAATGGCACCTCTTGAGCCTCTTCTTGTTGCTCTTTAGCCCAAAATGCGGCAATTTTGTTTATTGACTTTGTCGTTGAGCCAGAAATGGGCCTCATCACTGAACAAAATTTTGGTCGAAAACAGCGGATCTTCCGCTTCTCACCGAACGCTCACTTCCATAAAGGTAATTATTTTCAAAATATAAATGCCAAAAAATGTCCTTTCTAATTACCAATAAAGATTCCACACTTGATTTGAATTTTTATATTCTTTTTATGTTCTGAAAAAATACCTCTAGGTGGATCACCATTTATAAGCCTGTTTCACAGAGTGGTGAAGGGTATACAAACGTTTGCTAATGTACCTGAAGTACTCTAATAGGCTGTTTCCACTACGGTCGCGTCCACGTCTGCGTCAACGATTTATCGAAAATTTTTAATGGTGTTTTCATTGTGTTTTGCGTCCTCGTTTGCTGTTTGTGTTTATTTGTTTTTTTTGCGGTGCGAAAAGTTAAATATTTTTGGGTTGTGACATTATCATGGAGTTAAGTGATATTATTTTGCTAACCGCAGTGGAAAATAAGGATCAAATGGTATTGCGCCTAATGGAAATGTGCAGTAGCAGCAGCGCTTTATGTTTATGCTGATAAACAGCTGTTTTAATAGGGATGTGCAATTTGCGGTGTTGCCATTAATAGGTATGGGTGGGTTTCGATTGCAAAAATAATCGAATTTATAGTAAACGCGACTTATCGGAAAACGCGTCCAATAAGAACGCGACTTTTTCCCATACCTAACTGCATATGTTTTTTCTATAGGCTTTAACGCGCGTTCATTGATTTTTGGACGCGGACGTGTACGCGACCGTAGTGGAAACAACCTATAAAACATATGTCGTTTTGTTGATAAAAGACTGAGATAATTGAGATTGATTTTAATAGAGAAAGCTGGAAAAATTTAGATATATCTTTGAGTACCTATACACAGAAAACAAATCAAATGGAAATCGGTCCGAAATACAAAAATTCGGTTGGATAAAACAAATTTCTGTTGCAATAAGCAACATTCCATTGTATTGAATGTTGCTTATTACAACCATTATACAACCATAATACGGTATTTACAGCCAATTACACTGTTATACAAACCGAATTCATCCTTACTATTGGTTGCGACAACTTGCGGTTATAACAACCAACCAATTGTAATGTTCTTGTTACTTTGGTACCAATATTTGGTGGTGACAACAGATTAGATCTTTGAAGTGACCAAACCCTGTATAGTTTCCCAAAAATAGAAACATGCTTAACTGTATTTTGGCGAATGCAGACCACCTTATTATTCAAAACAACAACCAATTTTTGTTGACAATAAATATTGTTTTATATCTTAATTAGTTCTTTTCAGATTGGGGCATCAGCGATTGGGCAATGCTTATTAAAATATCTATCCAAAGACGATTTTTTTACTGATCAGTTGACACATTTTAAGGCGTAAAATATTAAGTTTTTTTAAAAAAGTACTTATAACCAACAATTAATAACAACAACCAATACATGTACAAATTTAGTTCCATCTTAGTCTGTTAGGATTACCGATAATTGTTTTCTCCAACCGAAAGTGTCAGTTTCTTCTACAAAGATTGCTGTCTTCCCAATCAATATTCGGTCGTAACGATGGAAAACATAGATCGTACGTGCAACCACCAACATTCGGTTGGCTAAAAATTCGGTTGTGGCAATGAATGTGTTCTCTGTGTGTATATGGGAAAATATTAGTAGGAAATCGCTTCGAACTGCAACAATTCCGGTTGAATAAACACACTTTCTGTTGCAATTATCAACATTCTATGGTAGTGATAGTTACATGGTTCGACATATTATAACATGGTAGCTTTAATAACATCTAGGTACGCACAGCTAATTAATCAGTTATACCAACCAAGTTCAGTAAACCTAATGGTTCCTGCAACTGCTGGTAATGGAAACCAAACAGTTATGAAGTACAAGTGACTTCGGTTTCTAAAGAATGGATCAACCATAACACAGTACAACACATGGTTTCGGGACTCAATTCTAATAACTGTTTGTGAAAGTAGCCCCAAAAAGAAGAACTTCTGTATCATTCATTTGGTCAGTATCGTATAGGGAAATTTGCCACGTTTTAGGCTTTTTTGTTTGTCATAAATCGAGAACCACGTGACTAACTTTAAATTAATGTGGGTCTAATATTTCATTTATTTGATATTTATTTAATAAAATATGTAATGTTAGAAATGTATTTGAAAAAGGAATAAAATAATTTGTATTTAAGAAAATGCTCGTTCAACTGTTGTACGTCTTTATGTCGTCGCTCTTTCTTGTTGACAGAGTTACAATCGTTTAATATTCAAATCCCACATTAATTATTAAATGATGTACCTTGACCAAACGAATGATGCAGAACTTCTTTTTTTTGGGGGTACTTTCACAAACAATTATCAGAACTGAGTCCCGAATCAATCACTTGAAAAATGTTGTACTGTGTAATATACGACGTTAATTGTGAGTCACAGCTTACCGTCTAGTTTTTTGGCCAGCTTAGTTTGACACGTCTACGTTTTAGCGTTTGACAAATGCAACCATGGAAAGGTACATAATTGAGCAGATTGTTAAAGCCTTTTGCGATAATTGGTGTTCTCTAAAAGTGAGGTCGGCCAAGCAGTTACCGTGAATAGTGTTCCCTATCGCAATAACGGACTTTTTTGGCTCCAAATTGAGGATATGGACCTGCTCATTATGTTGTTCCACCAAGATGGTTTCACTTGCCACACATCCAACGAAACAATGCACAGTGGGAAAATTACGAAAAAAATTGGAAATAATTCGGCCATTTCGTTTGTAATGGTCCGATTTAAATGAAAATTTACATTGACCTTCTTGAAGTGTTACTGAGCTTAAGTTTTGAATTTCATGCATCTGTGTTTAACAGGTGCTGCACAGTGGGCCCTCAAAGTTGGTCACCTCGAGTTAAAATTTTCTTTTTCAAGCCGCCAAAAGCGTATTTGTGGTCCGATCGTAATAATTTTTTCTTTAGTGAAATCTGCTGGACAAACCCAACCAAAAATGTTAGTTATTACAAATTTTTTCATATCTCGTACAATAAAAAAGATATCGGGACTTAAAGTTTTTTTTTCGAAAAATTTGCTTTGGATTTTCTGGGATTATTTTATTTTTGGGAATCAGTTTTAGGTGAATCGGGGAAAATTTAATCCTGGTTTAAAGAAAACACTTTGGTTAATGTTTTAAAAAAAGAATTGTAGCAAAATCACCAATAATATGAAAATGCCAGCTGTTCAAAGTCAACTATTGCGAAGAAAGTGGGATTTTGAGTGTTTTACGGCGAAAAGGTACCTTTACTCTTATGTCAATAACTTTAATGTTTCTTAAGTAACATACAAAAAATTTGCATTTATTTCAAAGAAAACTTTATGCTTAATACAAATAATAAGCAATTGTGACCCTAGTCGGTACTTTTCTTGCTCCAGGCGTCTTCAAATATGGGCATTTTTTTCAAAAAAAATTGAGTTTGAGCTCAAATAAAAAAAATCGCCACACTGCTGGCCCAATTTGGTGCTATAAGTCAGTTAACTACATATGTTTTCTAAAATCCCAAGCAAAGAAATTTTGGGGGAGGCCATTTCTAGGACAAAAAAAATGAGTTTTTGTTAAAAAATCCCATTTCTGGGATTTTGTTTTCCCCTGTGTCAAATTTTAGAAAAGTGGCAACTCCAATTTTTTTTTTGAATAAGTTTTTCATTTTGTCACAAAAATATTGATACTACGTAAAAAAATCAGGTTTATATCTCCAACCAGCAAAATTTTACAGTGGTCTGAAATATTGACTTTTTTTGCTACCTTCACAAAAAAAAAATTTTTTCTCGTTTTTATCAATTATTATTCAACATATTGAGTTAATTGCATTCTTTTTTATAATCTGTTAAAACTAGAGGTAATTACCTTTCCATTGGTATATAAAAAGTATATCCTTTTACCTACACTTATAACAGCACGTGCGCTGGAATAAGACCCCTTTGAGTAAAGTATGAATTTTATAGGTAAGAATACCAATTTTAAAAATTCTCGTACCTATCCATAAATAGCAAAAATATATATTTTTACCATTATTGTTTACCTATTGTGTAAAAACGGAAAATGGGTAGTATTGTATAGTATGGATCTAGGTACCTAAACATTCATTCTTATATGTTTTGGGGGAATACCTGTCCCCTATGTCCGGAATATTGTGCAACATTTTAGGCGAATGTACCTGGGTACATAAAAATTCATTGTTATAAATGTATTTTTTGGGGAATACCTGGTATTTTAGTCAAGTATTAATTGCGGATATTATTGTGATTACCTGTAAGTATTACTCATTGATATAAGAACCGCCGATTTTGTATGGGTTTATCATAACAAATTAATCCGCCATGACGATAACACTCCTTGTTCAAGAACTTGTTGAATTTTTAAAAAACACCAAACTTCGGAAAATGGAGAACAGAGTAGCATATTTAATAGAGTGCATAGAGTCAACATATAGCGAGATAACACAATCTAACGAAAGCAGCAAAGTATTAAATTTTTTGAAAAAATTTGACCGGCTCATGGAGAAGTATCACAGGAATTATTCAAGATTACCAACTGAGTGGCTCGACAGTATAATTGAATTTAAAACTGTCCCTGCTTTAGTGGGTGCTCCTACTAAGGAATACGACGATCTATGTCCAAAGGCAAAGAAACAACGGTTGTCGGCTGAGATGGCAAATCATTCACCTTCAAAGATTTGTGATACATTCAAGGAATTACTGACGGTGGAAAATCGGCCATCTAGCGCAAAAAGAATTGCAGACGTGTTAACGGAAGCATCACCAAGGCGGCTCCAACGCATTGAAAGAAGTATTGCAACACCATGTCCTGGTTTTAGCGAGGAAGAAGCATTAGCTTTAATCATCGAATTGGGATTGAGTAAGAACAAGTACACTCATTTAAGAAGAATGCTGCTTGATAAAGGATGTGACATGTTTCCCGCATACAACCGAATAAAGGAACGAAAAATGGAAATTTTGCCAAACCCAGTGATAATTACAGAAAAGGCCGGCAGCGTTAGTTTGGAACTACTTCTCCAAAATACTGCCAGTAGGATAATAACAACATTGAATGAGGAACAACTAAAAAAAGTCAACAACAGCCATCTTCAATTAATATGCAAGTGGGGATGTGATGGTTTGTCACCACTTTCGGAATACAAACAATGCTCTGATAGCCAATCTACCCAGATCGAATTCAAGAGCGTATTCATGGCATCTTTGGTTCCTCTGAGGTTAAATTTAGACTCTACCTTACCTTCAACTTCGCGCAGAAAATCAAACCCTACTGAAGCAATATGGCGTAATCCAACACCTGGCTCCAAAATTTATTGCAGACCAATCTCCTTCGTATATCATAAAGAAACGAGTGATTTAACTAAAGCCATCACAGACAAATTAAAAGATGATATTTCGAGATTAGAAGATTTTGCATTTAAATTCGACAGGTATTCTATTACAATATCTTTTAAAATGTTCCTGACAATGGTAGATGGAAAAGCCGCAAACGATATTACAGGAAACAAATCTAGCTGGAAGTGTTTCATTTGCAATAAAAGCAAAGTTAATTTTTCAAACGCTTCGAATAATTCAGTAGTCAATGAAGATACCCTTGAGTTTGGAATAGCACCGTTACATGCTCGAATCAGGTTTCTAGAACACTTTCTAAACCTTGCTTATGACATTAAGTATAAATCTATACCAGGAAATGAAAGGAAAAACATTCGAGCTAACAAAGAAATGCATGAAATGAGAGCAAGTGAAAAAAAAAGAATTCAAGATGCATTTAAACAACAAACTGGCCTAAATATTTCTAAACCACGCTCGAACTTTGGGAATACAAATGATGGAAACACTGCCAGAAGATTCTTCGCAGACTATAATACAGCTGCAGAAATAACTGGAATCAATAAGGAGTTGATTCGAATGGTTAATATATTGCTTTTAGCTCTGAATTCCAAACAAAAGATTAATTCCGATAAATTTGGAGTTTACGCCGAACGAATTTTAAAAATGCTTGCTGATCTCTATCCCTGGAAAGATCTAACGCCAACTATACACAGAGTCCTGTTCCATGGGAAACAAATAATCGAGTCTCACCTTCTCCCTATAGGCGAGTTAACTGAAGAACCACAAGAAGCTAGAAATCGAGACTTCAGATATGTTCAACAATTTTCCACAAGAAAATGCTCAAGAATAGCACAAAACGAAGACTTACTTAATAGTTTATTATTATCTTCAGATCCTTTTTTATCCTCCATGAGAAGTAAGTTGACTTCGTACCACGAAATGACGCATGGAGACGAAGAAGAATTTTCTGATTTATTAGATATGCTGGACGTGGAATAAAATCATTTAAGTTTAATGTTTTTTAATTATAAGATTTATTTAAATGTTAATTTATTTAAAAAAAAGTTTTTCACAAAAAATGAAGTCAATAGCATCTTTTTATTCAAATTTTCTATCTGCAACAAATAAATTACTTTTTTGCGATTGGAAATGTGTAAATTTGATTTTTTTAAATGCAACAACATTGATCTCTCACAAAATGAAATTGCTATTTACCAAAAAAATTAATATTTTACTCAAAGGGGTCTTATTCCAGCGCACGTGCTGTTATAAGTGTAGGTAAAAGGATATACTTTTTATATACCAATGGAAAGGTAATTACCTCTAGTTTTAACAGATTATAAAAAAGAATGCAATTAACTCAATATGTTGAATAATAATTGATAAAAACGAGAAAAAAATTTTTTTTTGTGAAGGTAGCAAAAAAAGTCAATATTTCAGACCACTGTAAAATTTTGCTGGTTGGAGATATAAACCTGATTTTTTTACGTAGTATCAATATTTTTGTGACAAAATGAAAAACTTATTCAAAAAAAAAATTGGAGTTGCCACTTTTCTAAAATTTGACACAGGGGAAAACAAAATCCCAGAAATGGGATTTTTTAACAAAAACTCATTTTTTTTGTCCTAGAAATGGCCTCCCCCAAAATTTCTTTGCTTGGGATTTTAGAAAACATATGTAGTTAACTGACTTATAGCACCATATTGGGCCAGCAGTGTGGCGATTTTTTTTATTTGAGCTCAAACTCATTTTTTTTTGAAAAAAATGCCCATATTTGGAGACGCCTGGAGCAAGAAAAGTACCGACTAGGGTCACAATTGCTTATTATTTGTATTAAGCATAAAGTTTTCTTTGAAATAAATGCAAATTTTTTGTATGTTACTTAAGAAACATTAAAGTTATTGACATAAGAGTAAAGGTACCTTTTCGCCGTAAAACACTCAAAATCCCACTTTTTTCGCAATAGTTGACTTTGAACAGCTGGCATTTTCATATTATTGGTGATTTTGCTACAATTCTTTTTTTAAAACATTAACCAAAGTGTTTTCTTTAAACCAGGATTAAATTTTCCCCGATTCACCTAAAACTAATTCCCAAAAATAAAATAATCCCAGAAAATCCAAAGCAAATTTTTCGAAAAAAAAACTTTAAGTCCCGATATCTTTTTTATTGTACGAGATATGAAAAAATTTGTAATAACATTTTTGGTTGGGTTTGTCCAGCAGATTTCACTAAAGAAAAAATTATTACGATCGGACCACAAATACGCTTTTGGCGGCTTGAAAAAGAAAATTTTAACTCGAGGTGACCAACTTTGAGGGCCCACTGTGCAGCACCTGTTAAACACAGATGCATGAAATTCAAAACTTAAGCTCAGTAACACTTCAAGAAGGTCAATGTAAATTTTCATTTAAATCGGACCATTACAAACGAAATGGCCGAATTATTTCCAATTTTTTTCGTAATTTTCCCACTGTGCAATGGTTCTTTTGTGCGAGAAATTCAGTTTGCCATGTCATCTCACGTCGAGGCGACGTTAATTGGCCACCACAATCATTTGATTTGATACCGTGGGACTTTTTCCTTTGGGATATTTAAAAAAAAGTGAACGTAAATAAATAACGTAAAATAATAATCCAAGAACAGTTCAATAGCTAAAGGATTAGATAATTCGGCACATAAACGACTTAGAACCTCCATTATGTCTCAGAGTCATTGAAAATATAGACTATCGGATAAAGGTATGGCACCGAAGCCGTGTCAAACATTTGGATCATATTTTGTTTGACACATAATTGTCATAGATCCTTCTATTATAAAAAAAAAAAATATGAAGATAATTCGAAGAAAACATTTTATTTAATTTGCAATTAAAATCGTGCGTTTTAGTTGGACGACCCTCTACAATTTTAAATAGAAGAATTTATTTCTCAATGCATTGTTTTTATCAACTTGATGTACAACTATTGAAAAATCTTTTTCAATGATTTTATGTACATATTTTTTACAGTGTTCAGTTAAAAATCCTCGTATAGAGGTATATAGACCCCAAATAGGTGTACTTACCTAGGCTGGCTACACAACATCAATAAAGTATTGAAAAGCACTTCGGTCTTGGGCGTGCTTCCCCTAATTTCCAGCCTTTCTGGCTGGAGCGTTTGATTCCATTCGACTGTATTATGTGCTTGACTACAGCCATGTCGGGATACATCTAGTACAGCTCACAGCAAATTAGTTAAACTCCAGATAAATCTTAAATCGCTTCAGAAACCACTTGTTCAGTTCACAACAATTTATGTGTGATGACTAAGGCAGACTCTATCATACTCCAGTATTGTGTGCAATTTAAACTTATTCCTTTCCTTTTCTGGAATTATGTGCATCGTACGTAGTTCTGTTTTATCTTCGGGCGCACACATTAATCGGAATTGCGGAAAATATGGGTAATTGACTTCCTGTTGACTTAGGCTCGTTTTTCCATTGGCACCACAATTGACACACATACATCACTTGACGCACGCCTTTATCACATCTCACATTGATTATGCGATTTCTCTCGGAGGTTTTTTGTAAGCCCATAATAATCGCTTCATCTTCGGATTTTGCGAATGGTTATCTGCATTTCTGAGGTGCTCTCTGTGGGGGGATGGCGAATATTTTGTCAGCAAGACCATCTATAGAAAGAAAAACATTCGATTTATCCTTGTTCTGATAATCATGTAGGGGTATGGAGGCGAATATTGGCTGAGAACTAAAAATGTCAGTGTGCAATTTAGTTTTTATGCCCTCTACCAAAGGATTGTATGTATACTATATTTGTCATTCAAGTTGCAACGCATTTGAAATCAATCAATTATATATACATGGTGGCTGATGAATATTGCTACATTAAGACACTCAAATAACTTATTTTAGTGTAAGGAATTCATTTTTCTTTAACTCATGTTAAAGCTCATTCAGTTTTATAAAAAGTAGCATAATCAATTATCCATTTTTGTTAAATCTAAAAATCATTCTGCAAAATAAAAAATTAAACAGATTCATTAAATAGAAAAAAGTTATTAATATTTTTTGGTAGCGGCTTTCATCAGCCACACTGTATACTCTCGATAATTTGAAACTCAAGGTACCAAAGAGAAAGTTTCAATTATCGGGAGTTTCAAAAAAGCAAAAGGGGGAAATTTAAATATACAAGAATTTAATTAAATAGTGATTATTTAATTCAAAAAATTTTGGCGAATTTAACAAAAAATCAATTAGAAATAAATAAAAACGTCGTTTCCTAAGGTATTAAGCGTAAAAGCGTAAATTATTACGATCGGACCACAAATACGCTTTTGGCGGCTTGAAAAAGAAAATTTTAACTCGAGGTGACCAACTTTGAGGGCCCACTGTGCAGCACCTGTTAAACACAGATGCATGAAATTCAAAACTTAAGCTCAGTAACACTTCAAGAAGGTCAATGTAAATTTTCATTTAAATCGGACCATTACAAACGAAATGGCCGAATTATTTCCAATTTTTTTCGTAATTTTCCCACTGTGCAATGGTTCTTTTGTGCGAGAAATTCAGTTTGCCATGTCATCTCACGTCGAGGCGACGTTAATTGGCCACCACAATCATTTGATTTGATACCGTGGGACTTTTTCCTTTGGGATATTTAAAAAAAAGTGAACGTAAATAAATAACGTAAAATAATAATCCAAGAACAGTTCAATAGCTAAAGGATTAGATAATTCGGCACATAAACGACTTAGAACCTCCATTATGTCTCAGAGTCATTGAAAATATAGACTATCGGATAAAGGTATGGCACCGAAGCCGTGTCAAACATTTGGATCATATTTTGTTTGACACATAATTGTCATAGATCCTTCTATTATAAAAAAAAAAAATATGAAGATAATTCGAAGAAAACATTTTATTTAATTTGCAATTAAAATCGTGCGTTTTAGTTGGACGACCCTCTACAATTTTAAATAGAAGAATTTATTTCTCAATGCATTGTTTTTATCAACTTGATGTACAACTATTGAAAAATCTTTTTCAATGATTTTATGTACATATTTTTTACAGTGTTCAGTTAAAAATCCTCGTATAGAGGTATATAGACCCCAAATAGGTGTACTTACCTAGGCTGGCTACACAACATCAATAAAGTATTGAAAAGCACTTCGGTCTTGGGCGTGCTTCCCCTAATTTCCAGCCTTTCTGGCTGGAGCGTTTGATTCCATTCGACTGTATTATGTGCTTGACTACAGCCATGTCGGGATACATCTAGTACAGCTCACAGCAAATTAGTTAAACTCCAGATAAATCTTAAATCGCTTCAGAAACCACTTGTTCAGTTCACAACAATTTATGTGTGATGACTAAGGCAGACTCTATCATACTCCAGTATTGTGTGCAATTTAAACTTATTCCTTTCCTTTTCTGGAATTATGTGCATCGTACGTAGTTCTGTTTTATCTTCGGGCGCACACATTAATCGGAATTGCGGAAAATATGGGTAATTGACTTCCTGTTGACTTAGGCTCGTTTTTCCATTGGCACCACAATTGACACACATACATCACTTGACGCACGCCTTTATCACATCTCACATTGATTATGCGATTTCTCTCGGAGGTTTTTTGTAAGCCCATAATAATCGCTTCATCTTCGGATTTTGCGAATGGTTATCTGCATTTCTGAGGTGCTCTCTGTGGGGGGATGGCGAATATTTTGTCAGCAAGACCATCTATAGAAAGAAAAACATTCGATTTATCCTTGTTCTGATAATCATGTAGGGGTATGGAGGCGAATATTGGCTGAGAACTAAAAATGTCAGTGTGCAATTTAGTTTTTATGCCCTCTACCAAAGGATTGTATGTATACTATATTTGTCATTCAAGTTGCAACGCATTTGAAATCAATCAATTATATATACATGGTGGCTGATGAATATTGCTACATTAAGACACTCAAATAACTTATTTTAGTGTAAGGAATTCATTTTTCTTTAACTCATGTTAAAGCTCATTCAGTTTTATAAAAAGTAGCATAATCAATTATCCATTTTTGTTAAATCTAAAAATCATTCTGCAAAATAAAAAATTAAACAGATTCATTAAATAGAAAAAAGTTATTAATATTTTTTGGTAGCGGCTTTCATCAGCCACACTGTATACTCTCGATAATTTGAAACTCAAGGTACCAAAGAGAAAGTTTCAATTATCGGGAGTTTCAAAAAAGCAAAAGGGGGAAATTTAAATATACAAGAATTTAATTAAATAGTGATTATTTAATTCAAAAAATTTTGGCGAATTTAACAAAAAATCAATTAGAAATAAATAAAAACGTCGTTTCCTAAGGTATTAAGCGTAAAAAAAGGTGGTCCTGTTTTGGGCTTCCCTCCACTATGCGTCCACCCCTAATACCCACCAATCTATATTTGGATTGGCAGCATAACTTGCTTTAATTGAAGTATCTTCATGTCCATACTGATCGCCAGTTTTGACTACGAGTATGTCGTATGTTTTCCCAGTTCCCATTTTATCCATTGTGCGTCCACAAAAAAATTACGATTTGTTAATATACTCAAAGAATTGTAATTTTTCCAAGGTACCTTTTTTTAGTCCCTTAAAGGGAAACATTGTAACGTTCTGCCGATTTTGCCCATTTACAATTCCGAATAGCTTATCATCATGAGTCATAATCTCGGCAAATATCCGGATCCAAGCTTGATTCATTGAACGCTATCGAGCTTTTAACAGACACACGGACGGAAGAGCTTGCGTAAGTCGTTTAAAATTTTACGATGATCAAAAATTTGTAAACCTTATAGGGTCTCCGATTAATATTTCTCGATGTTGCAAACGGAATGACAAATTTAGTATAACATTCAATCTTCGGTGGAGGGTATAAACAGTCAGTACGATTCTTAGACGATTTAGCAATGCCGCTTTTCGTGTCAGTTGAAAGCACCATAAAAGCACCACACAAATTAATCTAGGACCCTGATATTTTGCACGACGATGGCTTAAAGTCGTAAGCTGTTTGGGTAGTATCAGGTCAGGGGAAAACAACTTTACCTTTAAGGTACTAAAGGTAACAACCATATATGTAGTTGTAACTATAATATATGTAATGGGTGATCAATCTAGAGGTATTTTTTTCAAAATAAAATAATACAAAATTTCAAATAAATTGTGAAATTTTTATTGTTCATTCGAAAGGACATTTTAGGCTAATTTCCCTTAAATGTTGGCCGCAACTACGCCTCAGGGTGTCCATTCTAAGGGTCCAATTTTGGTGACTCGTTCGAGCATTTCGACCGATATGGCGTAATGTTGGCTTCTAAAACCTAAGTCGCAGCTGGTTTGTCAGCATAGACTTTAGACTTTACGTAGTCTCAAAGAAAAAAGATTTAAAAGGTGTGATTGCACACGATCTAGTCGGCTAACTCACCCGTCTAAACCGTGAAATTAGGTGCTCTTCGAAATGACTTCTCAATAGATCAATTGTTTGAGCAGCTGTGTGGCAAGTGACACCGTCCTGTTGAATCCAAGTGTCGTCGAGGTAGCAAAAAGTCCGATAACATGGCGCGATAGTGAGCACAATTCACGGCTGCGTTACGCCAATCATTATTTTTGAAAAACTATAGACTTATGAGTCCACCAGCCCATAAACCACACCAAACCGTGGTTTTCTCTGAGTATAATGACAAGTCTTGAACCTCTTCTGGCTGCTCTTCAGCCCAAATGCGGCAGTTTTGCTTATTGACGTCGCCGTTGCGAAAGAAATGGGCCTCAAAACTAAACAAAATTTTAGTCGAATAACATTTCTCACCGAACGCTCATTTCCCTAATACAGTTGCGCAATTTGAAGACGTTGTCTTTCCATGATGAAATGGCAACCAATACTGAAAAGAAAGAAAAATGTTTAACACAACTCACGCGTAATCTGTGAAAAAAAACCCTATTGAAAAAAATACCTCTAGATACTGAAAAGTATTGAATGTTTTTCGACCAAATATTTTTTCATATATTTTTTGATGTTTATTGTATCCAAAAAGAATCTACTTATTCGAAATGTTCGCCTTTTGCCTTTACACACGCCTTAAGTCGCACTGGTCAATCGTCAATAGCTGCACGAACCTCGTCCATTGGAAAATTGGCCACAGCTCGAACCAAAGCAGTCTTAAGAGATCCAATGTTGGGGTATCTTTTGTGACAAACCTTGTCCTCTAAAGCCGTCCACAATTTGTAATCCAATGGGTTCAAATCTGGACTGCCTGAGGCCATTCTTCAGAGGAAATAAACGCTGGCAAATAGTTTCGAAGCCAGGCCTGGGACGTTATAGCCTTATGGACCGGCGAAGAATTCTGCTGGAAAGTCCGTGGTTGGTTTTGGAACAGGGAACAGCTTTCAAAACGGCTGGCCGATGTTTTGACTCCTTGTTCGCAGAAATGCAGGTCAGTGACCCCATCGTAAGAGACACCCCACCAAACCATGACTGAAGCTGGGTGATAACCCTTTTCCACCCTTTGGATCAGTTCAGATGCTTCCTTAGATGACCGCGCATACACTCTATCATTTTGCTTGTTGACTTTTTCCTGAACGGTAAAAATTTTTTCATCGGTGAACAAAATTTTTCTGTTCAAGTTATCATCGTGCTTCACCAAAAGACGTTTGCGTTTTTCAATCCTATTTTTTTTAAAGCTGCAGTCAATAATTGTCCGGTACGTCGTTTCAAAGCCCCAAGTCCCATGTTTTTTTTTAATGATTCGACTCATGGACTTTTGTGTGATATTCATCTCACGGGCCATGATCTTCTGTTTTCGTAGCGGATTTCTGTGAATTCTTGATTTAACGGCTTTAATGACATGCGGTGTTCGAACAGGGCGGCCCGACCGGTGGCGGTCTTTTACATCTCCAGTCTCCTCAGTTTTATGCATCGGTAGACGAACATGCGACTAATCCCTAGTGGGCGGAGCGTTTTGAAAATATCGCTTTTTTCATATCACACTTGTAAAGCGCTATTACAGCGATACGGTTCTCATTATCTGACCACTCCATGATGAAAGTTGAAACAATTTTAAAATCCCGTTACAGACTACCGCTATTGAGGTTAGCTTTCAAAACCCATATGACATAAACGGGGTATGTTCAGTTCTACTATTGAAATGGGCGTGTTCAATGTTGTAACAGTATTTATTTTCCTACTTAGTATCACCCGTTAGTTGTAACAACAAAATACGAGTATGTACTTTTGTATTGTCAGTCTTGTTTGTTTATGGGGTATCTGCTTCGAAGTGCTTCCTGGTGATGGAAACGCACTATTTAACCAGGATGCGAACAAAGTCAGTTCAGTGGACTTGGCAGGACTATTGTAGAGGTGCAGCACGTCTTATGGTCCCTGATGACAAGCAAGACAGACGTCCGAGACGTTGCGGCTGCACAATCCAGATCTTAGCTGAGCCAGAACCACGCGCGTCTCCCGAGGTTGCGACTTCTCCTCTGCTAAAATCTCCGAGAAATGTTACACATGCACTACATTCTCGCTAAAGCTGGATACTACCGCTGCGACTTCATCAGGCTGAATGTCGTTCAGACCTGCCTAATAGTTTCGATGATCTTAAATTTATCTATTCTTACGCTGGAACACACTCTCTAGATCCTCTGGCAGCCTTGCCATGAGATGGTGGTTGGGATGACTACGGCGAAGACACCCAAGCAGGTACTTCTGCCACTGTGACTTCTTTAGGCTGCATGTCGTTCAGACCTGCCTGTAATTTCACGATCCCTGGGGAACTCTGCGGGACTTTGACTTTCTGTCTCTAAATTCTACATATGACGCCCACATATATAATTTACGACCCAATGTTTCAAACCAGGCGGAAGAGCCGTGTCTAGGATTTCTTCAAAAAGAGTGGCATGATTGACTGTGTCGAAGGCCTTGGTTAGGTGAGGAGCCACGAGGTCCGTCCTGTCGTTGTGCATGTTCTGGTTAAGGCCGCGACTTATAACAGAGAACTTGTGGTGATGGCGTGTAAAACAGTTGTTGTGCTGTTCTTGCGGAACCCAAGCTGATGATCAGCACAAGGAAAGTATTCGATCAGGCTGGGAAGGAAAAGTGTCTCAAGCGTCGTTGGTAGTGGCGAAAGCAAAGACATCGGCCTGTACGATTAGCCTTTGCCTGGCTTCAGTAGCATTACCACTCTGCTTATTTTCCAGGCATCGTGAACTAAATGAGTGATTATAGGTAGATTTAGCAGATTGGTCAAGTACTCCACTCCCGGCGCATCCAAGTGCTTCAACATCAGCATTGAGATTCCGTCTGGCCCCAGCACCTTCAATAACTTTGCGCTGTGGATGACATTGGAAACTTTGCCAACGGTAAATTGTGGTGGTGCATCTTTGACTAGGAGAGCGAGAATACAACGCAATACCCTTCTAAAAGCCGGTAAAAGTTACTTGAGCGCCGCTTCGGATCTGTCACCGGCTATCCGACCATCCTTCCTTCCAGGGTAAGATAGCAATTTGTTCACAATTCATTAATTCCGTAACTCTAGTTGCACTGCTTTAAGTGATGCAGTCACTTTTTTTCGCTTGTATTCCTTGACCAACCTACTGATCTCAGAGTTGAGTAGGGTTGGAGCGAGCTCATCTGCAAGTACCGCTGCCTCTGCTGGGAATTTGGTCGTATCTCGGGTATTCGACAAGCAGGAATATGTCGAGCGGCTGCTGCATTAATGATCGCTCGAGACTTTTTCTCAACTACCCTAATCTCATCTGCGAGTCCCACTGCCTCTGCTGAGAAATTTGGTCGAATCTCGGGTATTCGACCAAGAGTAATATGACGAGCGGCTGCTGCGTTGAAAATGATCCAGAACTTTTACCGGTTACCCGAACATCCGAGGGAATGGGTTACCCGAACATCCGAGGGAATGGGTCGATTACTAAAGCTGCGGTTGGTGGCTTCTCTGAAAGCATCATAATCAGGCTTTTTTGATTGAGATACGTAAGGCATTCAGAGATTATGAAATCGGATGGTCTATTTATGGAGAGAGTTGTGGGAAGGTGGTCAGAACCTAGCGAAATGATGGGTTGCCAGTTGACATCGTTGATCAGGTCTAGCGATGCCATAGTTATACGTATATGTGGCAATCACCCATAATCCATGCGAGGGCTTCCTCATTCACTGTGCAGAATGTAGGGGATTAAAGGAAGGTGGTCCGATCCTAGTGAGATGACGGGTTGCCAGGTACGTCGTTGATCAGGCCAGGCGATGCAATAGTAATGTCTGGCGAACTATGGCAATCGCCCATAATCCGCGTGGGGCGTCTTCATTCACTGTGCATAACATAGAGCTACCAATTTGCTCTGCCAAAGCTATGCTCCTCTAGTCATTATCTATGAGCGAATGCCACAATACGTGATGAACATAAAAGTCTTCTAGGACCAAGCGGTTAGAATAACACGGGCACACTTTTTTGTGAATTACCTTAACATAGTAGGGTATATAAGTTTCGACTTGGCCGAACTTTACAACGTTTTCACTTGTCTTTTATCGCCTTTTTATCATCTCTTTAGCCTGAAGGATTTAAAGTGCTTCCATTACTTTTTGCTGTTGTCGCAAGACGTAGTAAAAAAATCATGCCGTAGGAGAAAATCGAACTAAAATTGCTCTCATCGAATGACAACGTTTTTTTTGTCGGTATGACCTTACTCCTTCCTAGGCGCCTGTATGTTCATGCGATGATTGCTATTGCCAACTTCTATAGATTGCATGTGCAGTATCATTATTTGACTGTAATGACATGATAAATGCGATTCTCCTTCATTTTGCTTCGATTTAGTTTTTTCAGTTCCCCCCGTTTTTCGTTTATGAAAATTGAGTGTTTTTCTGTCTGTCTTTCAGCAGGTTTGCGTACTATATTTTTTTGTTTGTTTGTTGTTTGATGGCATTTAATTCAATAAGCTCATCCTGGCAGCAATTATTGGAGTATTTGTATGGATTACTGTGAAGGAGAGCAGATTGCACGGCAACTAGTTCGTTATTGCCACCACAATTGCAGTTGGTTTTTTTTCTTGTTACAGCAGATTATTGTGGGATAATGATTTTATTTGATTTTCCAATTTGTATTATCAGTCAAATGGAAACGATTTCATGAGAATGCTTACTTCTGTCCTTTGTAAGCCATGGCACAAGGATGACATAATGGAGTTTTAATTGTACAAATATGACTTCTAGAAAGGACATTTTCTTGTTTCTTTAGATCGCAATTAGAAGTAAAGCTCGTACGAGTATGAATAAACATTTGAATTTGTGCTTTTTCACTCCATTGTGGTAAATGACCAACATTAACGGGTGATCAATCTAGAGGTATTTTTTTCAATAGGGTTTTTTCACTGAGTACGCGTCAGTTGTTTTAAACTTGATTTTTTTTCTTTTCAGTATTGTTTGCCATTTTATCTTGGAAAGACTTACACCGCGAAAACCATGGTTTGGTGCGGTGTATGGGATTGTGGAACCATCGGTCCATATTTTTTCAAATTAGTAACGACTTATCAATCCATCAAAGTTTTTTAATAGGGGTTTTCACCGATAACGCATAAGTTGTGTTGAACTTTATTTTCCTTCCTTTCAGTATTGTTTTCCATTTTATTATGAAAAGACTTTCACTAGAAAGACATTACTGGGGAAATCATCGGTCCATATTTTTGCAAAACTTATGATGGCCGGAACGTAACCGTGAATGGTGCGCCATGATTCCAGACTTATTGCTACCTGATATTGAAGACCGTAATCGGGACGACATTTGGTTTCAACTTGTACGACGACACTCAAACAATGGCTCTATTGAGAGGTCATTTCGGAGAGCAGCTAATTTTACGATATGGATCGGTTAGTAGGCCGCCTAGATCGTGTGACCTAGACCATTAGACATTTTTCTTTGGGGTTACGTAAAGTCCAAAGTCTATGCTGACAAACCAGCTACGATTCAGGTTTTGGAAGCGAACATTACGCGTGTCATTAAAGCCATACCGGTCGAAAGTTCCAACCAGTCCTCCAAAATTGGTCCCTCAGAACGGAGACCCTGAGGGCAATATTTGAAGAAATTATATTCAAAAAATAAATAGTTATTTTATAAAATTATTTTTCGGCTTGAGGTGATGTATTTAAACTCTGTGTTCTATGTGTTGTTTAATTTTTATTTATCCCAATATTTCGATTGAGTTCGTCAATCATCTTCAGGGGTTGTTAATTAACAAAACAATGTTGTCCGTCTAATTATAATAATAAATAGTTTTGTGCTTTCAAATGAACTATAAAGATTTCATACTTAATTTGAATTTTTTTTTTAATTTAAAAAAAAAAATAAAATTCAGTTTAAAGGGTGATCAATCTAGAGGGATCACCCTTTAAACTAAGAATTAGAGCGTTTTACCAAATAAGAGCGCCAAGAAATGTTAAATGTACTACCATTTTTAAGCTTTAAAGTATACAGGCGAGTGATTTTTAGAAATTACTTTAGCAAACAAGTGAGCAAGTTTCGACTAACCCATAGATGAACATTCAGACAAAACCTACGTGGCTCAAAGGTGATTGGCCACACACAGAGAAGAACTTCGTTGCCGCAACCGAACTATTTTGACAACCGAATGATTGAGGTTACATGCACCTCGAGTATTCCATCAGTACAACCGAATTTTAGTTGGTGCTCTGTAATTTTCAGTTATTGAAGCTGCAGTATCAGTACAACATACCAAGTATCCAAACCTACAGAGGCAAATATTTTTTTCAACGAAAAAAAAAATAAATTTTACTTAGAGGCAAAACAAAGTTTGTTTTGTTTGCAGAATTAAAATATTTGGAGTGCTCATAAGGAGGGTCATGTCGAGGAAAAAGATGATGGATAATTTTTACTGCCTTAAAGTCAGTTATAATCAAAATATTATATTTTTTAAAAAATACCATTAAACAATCTTTTTTTGGCTATGATAAAGTTTAAGTTATCGTCACTAATAATTGGTTACAACACCAAAATGTTTGCAAACCTATTGGTTGTGAAAACCGTCAGTTTTGGCATTAACTTAAACTTAACTTAAACTTTATCATAGCCAAAAAAAGATTGTTTAATGGTATTTTTTAAAAAATATAATATTTTGATCCTATATATATCAAAAATAAAGTTTTAGGATGTAATTTCAGCCGCCATTAATGTTTTGCCCTGTGTAATTTTTGCGCTTTCATACTTTGAATGGACACATCCAATTATGAGTTAAAAATTGGAAGAAACAAAAATTGTTTAGTTGAATTTTATATTGCTAACCGACTACATTCCTTGGTTTTCGCGGTTAACTGGTCGACAACGAATTACCACCGAGTGAACTGTTTGAAGGAGGAAAATTAAAAATCTGCACACAGAGAAGAAATTAGCTTGAAATCGGTTGGTATTAGAGGTATTTTTTCCGAACAATAAAAAATATAAAAATTCAAATCAAATTTGGAATCTTTATTGGTAATTTGAAAGGACATTTTATGGCATTTATTTATTGAATATAATTGGTGCAAACAAATGTTCAAAAAATACGATCGCAGTGCTTCAAATAACGTTTTTAAGATCGCCACAGGTGACGAATCATGGATCTATGCTTATGAGCCCGAAACAAAGCAGCAATCGACCATCTGGGTTTTCGAAGACGAGCCAAATCCAACGAAAGTTGTTCGTGCAAGAAGCACTTCGAAGCAAATGGTCGCCTGTTTTTTCGGCAAAACTGGTCATGTGGCAACTCTACTCGTACACCACAATTTGTTTGCCTAAAGTCTTCGAAGAAATTCGAAAAACGAACAAGAGAAGAAGAATCATTGTGCACTATGCCAATGCGAGCTCTTACACATCAGCTCAATGCAGCGCCTTTTTAACCGGCCAAAACGTCAAATTGATGGGTCATCCGCCGTCGACTTCTTCATATTCCCTAGCATCAAGAACAAAATGCGTGGTCAACGTTTTTCATCGACCAAAGAAGCTGTTAAAGCATTCAAAAGCCATGTTTTCGAGGTTTCTCAATCGGAGTGGAAAAAGTGCTTCGACAATTGGTTTAAGCGCATGCAAAAGTGTATAAATTATGCTGGAGATTACTTTGAAAAGCAATAAAACCATTTTTGGTGATAAATATTCGCAATTTCATTATTAGGCCAGATATATATTTAGCAGCCCTCGTATTATATATTATTTAATTGAAGTAAAGTGGAATTTGAAGCCTTAATATTTCCGGCTTCTTAAACGTTAGTATAACGTAAAATACCTCAAACGAATGCTTGAAGTCTTGGCTACAGGTGTGATAAGAAACATATACTTTCATGTCAGTCATATTTTGCAGTTTGTTTTTTTTTAAAAAGTGGGTGGATAAATATTATTATTTATATCGTCCCTCGATTTGGGTTTCCTTTCTTAACATAATTTTATAAATTAAACTTTATTAAAAAATTTACTTTTTTATTGAAAAATGGACGAAAGGCTTATTTTGATATACTGTTTTAAGTTTAGACGCTCTATACTGAAATGATAATATTAGCAATGTACAGATTAAACAAAAACGACCATTTTTTAAATCATTTATAAAAAATTTCATTAAAAAGGACACGCTGAAATTTATCAGCCAACATTTTGGTAATTTTCTCACTTTTCGAAAAAGGATAAAAGAAAACACAAATCTAAATGTTCTACGATATTAAACTCCATACAATTTCACTTAAAACATATCATAATGGAATTTCGCTAAAACGTAGGAATATTTTTCCACTTTTTAACTTATTTTATATGGTATAGCATAGCGAAATTAAAATTTTCTCGAACCATAAAAAATAACCATGACCTACCAGGGCCGTCATATTGGAAAGTTACTATTTCCAGAAGATATCATCCACCCCCGAAAAAGTCCGAAATTTTGTTGCACAGTGTTATATTTTACAACAGCGATCTAAACGGAGTTTGGAAACTACAGGGTTTCATTAAGGACATAACAATTTTATATACTTATTTTAATAAAACACAGAATATTTAAGATACGAGTATAGAATTCAAATTTATTCCAGGTGTAGTGCAAATGCTACACTTTAAGAATGAAATTCGATTTCGATCATATGACCACCACGAGCCGATCTATTCTTTGGACTCAATTTTCCACCACTCTTGCACACATTTCGACCAGAACGTTGGCAATTTCGGCAAATACGTTACAGTGTGGGTTGAGAGATGCCCAAATACTGAGAACGACGTGGTGAACTTTACCATGTTGAAAATGTTGACTTAGACTAACGTTTTGACACTGAAAGATCATTAAAAATGTTTGAGGGTGCGTTGACATAAGGATACGAAATTTGTATGTCCCTATTGGAAAACCCGTTACAAAGAATTTATCGGTTGTCACTAACAATTATAATTATACCACAGTAACATGTACTACATAGTTGGTTGGTTGTCATAACAACCAGTTTTGGCAACCAATAGTTTCACAGAATTCGGTTGTTATAATCGACTTATTGGCTGTAGGTATCGTAAGATTATCGTAGCTTTTATCTTGTGGTAAGTAGAACCATGTAACCATTAATACCATGGAATGTTGGTTTATACAGAATGTATGTTTATTCAACCGAATATTTGTTGCTCGGACCGACTTCCAAGTGTTTTTTTTCCTGTGTGTGCAATCCGTTAAGGCTGCTACAAACAGCAGCACTAAGTTTCTATACCCTATACCAAGGCCTGGTGCAGAATATATTATTTTAATGACAATTTTAATTTATTAGAGGCCAACAAATTAATTGTTTCAGGTTATGTGTAATTTCCTTTAGTGGTTCATTTAAACCCTTTTCGAGTACATTCATTGGTGAAGTATTTTAAGCCCGCTATTACTTCTAGTACTATACTGCTATAACTGGAAATAAGTGATTAAATACAGGGTGTTCGTCGGAAAGGTATTCTACTTTGCTTGTTTATACTTTTTGATTAAATGAAAGAGAATGGATCTTATATTGATAAATGTTTTATTTAATGTCGGCAATTATGTATGGAATATAATATCAGATAAATGTCCGCCCATGTTAGCCTCACAGATGCGAGCACTTTTGAGCATATTTTCTCATACTTTCTCATCGTCACAGTAATCGATGATTGATTTTGATAAAATGTTTAACGATTTATCGAATATCTTTCCACAATAAATTTGCCACGTCTCTACTTCACGACCGCCAAATATGAACAGACAAGACTAACGTTTACCAAAATGGCAGCAGAACAAAGAAGTATACCTTCCCGGCTGACACCCTGTACTTAGTTACCTTCACGCAAAAATGTCTGATTTTCTTATGCACATTTAAGCCTAGTTCTGTTGTGTGATACATGCGCACACCACCCACGCCACAACGACCGTCCCCCATCACGGTCGGAGCATGTACACAAAACTACATCCAAATCGCAGACTTTACAAGCAATTGGTGATCACTTTAATATTAAATTGGTTGCACGATGTTCTTTTCATGGATATTTAATGAAAACCTTCATCCATTCATACAGCCACTGTCTGCTTAGGCCAAACATCCTTTTCTTAAATGTTTCACTTACTTATTCATTTCGTTTCAATCGAATCAACCGTGTTCGCCTCGCCGTAACTGATAAATAATGTAAAGCTAATGATGTATTTTAAATCCATTATTCGGAAAAACAGCTTTAAATAAGAGTTTGAAAAAGTACAAGTACAGAAATAATCAGAAACAGAATCCTTGCCGCACACTTAATCTCAAACGTAGTGCAGTCATAGTTTTTAAGCCGACATGTGTGCCCATTCACATAACGCCAATACATTTTCTCTTCCAAGTCAACAGCCCAAGCGGAAGCACATAAATGAAGGACGCCACTTGGGCAAAAAATACCGTGACGAACACAACCGCCGCGGTGATTTATGAACACACTAAAAGTGTTTCCGAGAGTGTAAACACCCACAGTTACTGTAAAGTGCCAGCAAAAAAAACAATCAAAACAAAAAGTGTACGTAATTCACATATGAAACAAGTCACATGAATTGTGGCGGCATGTGCCGACATTCACATAACCTTACACACAGAGAACAGAACCGAATTTGTTTGGCTACTGAAGGATTGATATATGTCCGAAGGAATAATGTGGTCTGTAATTTGCAGCAAGTAAAACTAAAGTAGAAGTAAGAAGTATCCGAACTAGAGGGAAAGATATTAAATCAATTAAAATTTTTTTTATTCAGTATGATACGAAGACTGCTATATATTTCTGGCCTAATAATGAAAATGCGAATATTTATCATCAACAATGGTTTTATTGTTTTCAAAGTATTCTCCAGCATGATTTATTTATACACTTTTGCATGCGCTCAAACCAATTGTCGAAGCACTTTTTCCAATCCCATTGAGACACCTCCAAAACATGGTTTTTGAGCGCTTCTGAGCATCTGAGCATCTTCTGGCGACGAAAATCGTTGACCCCTCATTTTTTTCTTGATGTGCGGGAATAAAAAAAGTCATTGGGTGCCAAATAAGGGCTTTACGGCGGATAAGCCATCAATTCGAGCAAAAAGGCGCTAGTTTGAGCCGCATTGTCATGGTGCACAATGGTTAGTCTTCTCTTTTTCGTTTTTTGAATTTCTCCAAAGACTTCAGGCAAATAAATTGTGGTGTACCACTCAGAATTGACCATCCTACGTTGCTCAAGCGGAACAGTCGCCACATGACAAGTTTTGCGGAAGAAACAGACGACCATTTGCTTCGAAGTGCTTCATCCACGAACAACTTTCGTTGGATTTGGCAAGTCTTCGAAGACCCACACGGTCGATTGCTGTTTGGTTTCAGGCTCATACGCATAGATCCATGATTCGTCACCTGTGTCACCGCGATCGTGTTTTTTCAAAATTTCTTTGCACCAATCGACACTGGGCTTTTTTTGAGCGATTGTCAAAATGTGCGGGATCCAATGAGAACAAACCTTTTTTACGGTTGTATGCTGGTTGAAGAAATGTCCAAGGATGCCTCTATCTCACGGTATGTTACATTAGGATCTAGCATTATCAGTTCACGCACGGCATCACTGATCTCTGGCACAACTGCCGTTTTTGGCGACCGTCACGACCTTCGTATTTAAGCGAGTGTCGGCCACGATTGAATTCATTAAACCAGTTTTTCACAGTGCTATAGGATGGTGCTTCATCGCCTTACAACGATTTAAGTTAATCGATGCACTCTTGTCGTTATAGTCCACGTTTAAAACTGTGAAAAATGTTCGCACGAAAATGTTCGCGATTTAATTCCACTTTTTTGCCGAATTGATTTTTTCAAGTCAATGATGGTCGTACATCAAAACGTACTGAGTACGTTTTTGCTAAAAAATTTTAAGCTTTTCAATGGAAATGTCAGATAACGCCAGGCAACAGTGTTGCCTAGGCCAGAAATATGTATATCAACCCTCGTATGAGAGAAGGGTATATGACAGTGTAAAACAAAATTTCGACCAAATGCTCGTCACGGCTTCGGTGACACACCTCTATCCAGTGGTCCATATTGAGACATAATGGAAGTACATTTCCTTAATGTGTTGAATTATCTTTAGCTCTTGAATTGCTTATTAAAATACACTTTTTCTTTGAAGTATCCCCAAAGTTCAACGGTCTCAAATCATATGATAATGGCGGTCAATTAACATCGACACGACGTGAGATATCAATTTCTCGTGCAGATATGCCAATGTTGCGTTGGCTGTGAGAATCTTTCTAGATGGACCACCCTATATATGAACTGCTCAATGGAAAAAATTAACAATTCCTCTGCTCTTTCTTATATAACTTTTTTAAGTATTTTGGTGTAAAATCGTGTTCCTTGTGGTGACAATATTCGAAGAGCATCATAACATTGTTGAGTATATGGTATAATAGTATAATTCATACACAACCATACTATGATTCCCACAACCATATTATTATCCTCACAACCATAGCTTCTTTTACATAAAACCATAGTATAATCCCCACAACCATAATTTGTTACCCACAAGCATATTATAATCCTCAGAACCAGAGTATATTTCAAGTTCATACTATTGTATATGAAACATACCATAGCCTTGATATGATTAACACGCAACCATGTTATGATCCCTACAAACATAGTATAGTCCCATTCATCCATACTATTCCCAAATTTATTTGCTTGTGATTTTTCGGCCATATATAGCGCAATAAAGTTGGAAACACTTCAATCGGCTAGCCCTGTATATTCGCGCGTACCAAAACGCAAAACGAAATCAAAATTTTAAAACGCGAAGCAAAACAGCGTTTTAGTGAATTTGTGAAATTGGAAACATCGAAATGATAACGACAAAATAAAAGTTAAAAAATCGAAGCAATAAAGTCGATTTCGATCGAATTCCTTACATAAGAAACGGATTACAATTATATATTTTTAAAAATTCTAAAATCGAAATTGATTTCCCAATATTACAAAGCCTCGAGAACTTAGGCTGGATAAAACGCAACAGCTACATTATTTATTAACAAAAAAAACTTGATGGAACCACTTTCTTACTTAGCCTCGAAAAATACGAAGAATTAGAGATAATTTTTATTTTGAGGTTTAAAAACTACAGGACATTTTCTATACAAAGCGTGATCCATTTCGAGGTTCACTACTTTTTTTAAAGAAAAGAACACAGAATATTCAAATTGAATGGGAAATGTTTATTATCATTTGAAAGAACATTCATTGGCATTTATTTTTTGAAGATTATGTCTATCAAATGCTGGCCGCGGCTACGTTGAGTCCAATTTTCGATGACTCGTTCAAGCATTTCGACTGGTAACTGGCGAATGACACGCGTGATGGAGACTTTAGACTTTACATATCCCCACAGTAAAAAGTCTAACGGTGTCTAACACGATCTTGGCCAATCGACCGGCCCAAAACGTGAAATTATCTGCTCCCGCAGTGTTCTCCCAATAAATCCATTGATTGATGCGATGTGTGACAAGTGGCGCCGTCTTGTTGAAACCAAACGTCGCCGATATCACGAGCTTCAATTTCAGGCATCAAATAGTCGGTTATCATGGCACGATAACGGTCGCCTTTGACGGTTACGTTCTCAACGGCATCATTTTTGAAGAAATATTGACCGATGATTCCATCGCCCCACAAACCACACCAAACCGTTGTTTTTTTCTGGATGAAGTGGCAGCTCATGAAATTCTTCTGGTTACTCTTTTTTTTTTTTTTTTTTTATTTTATTTATTAGTATTAAAAATACTTTGAATATTCAAAAAACAAAATATTACATAGTTTCTTAGCACATTTGTTGTAAGCTCTATATAAATATATGGTATCTTATAAAGTTTGTACATTTTTTTCTAAATACATTGTAGTTTCTTTCAATTTTCATATTGTTTGGTAATTCATTAAATAGTTTAAAACCCTTGTAGAAAAGAGATTTCTGCATGTGTGTTGTCTTGACTCTTTGTATTCGAAAGTCTTCAGTATTCCTTAATCCATACGGTTGAACTTCTCCAACATATTTTATTTGGTCGCATAGATATTCAGGAGCATCCCCTTGTTTCATTTTCTTAATAAAAATTAGAGTGTTGAATTTCAGTCTTTGATTTATATTCATCCATTTTAGTTCTCTAAGCATTTCATTGATGTGTGTATATCGATTGCATTTAATTATAACCCTCATTGCTTTGTTTTGGAGTTTTTGCATTCTATCCACCTGACTGTCAGTGCAGCATGTATATATTATCGTCGATCCATATTCAAAATGTGGTTTAATTATCGTGTTATAAATGTTTATTGCAGTTGTTCTTGATATTTTATTTCTTATTCTTTTAAAAAATCCGATTTTTTTGCCAATTTTTTTACATGTGTAGTCTATATGTTCTTTAAATTTTAATTCTTTATCTATTATAAAACCCAGATATTTTATGTGTTCAACCTTTTCTATTATTTTATCATTAATTTTAGATATTTCTTCAGTACTCATATTTATTTCAATTATTTTTGTTTTGTTTTCGTTTAGTTATAATTTATTAATTTTTAACCAAGTGTTAATTTTATTGATGTCGTGTTTCATATTTTCTCTGCAGCTTTCATCATCTTCCCCTTCCGTGTATATTAACGTATCATCTGCGTATAGCACTATTTCACTTCTATCTAATACTTTTGGCATATCATTAATATATATAATAAATAGAAGAGCTCCCAAAATTGACCCTTGAGGTACACCGAAATCATTTTCAATTTCATTTGATAATACATTATTAACTTTTGTTATTTGCTTTCTATTTTTCAAATATGACTCAAACCAATTTAATTCTGTACCTTGTATTCCATACATATATAATTTTTTCACCATTATTTGTCTGTCGATTGTTTCAAATGCTCGTTTAAAATCTAGAAATATTGCCATCACTTTTTTTGTTTTTTCTATATTTTTCCATTTACTTATTACATAATTAACCGTCGTTTCACATGAGTATTTTTTTACGGAATCCTGATTGGTACTTTGACAGTATAGCATTATTTTCCATATACATTTCTAATTGTTCTTTCACAACCTTTTCCAAAATTTTTTCACATGTTTTTAACGTATTTATCGGCCGGTATTCTTCGCATTTATTTGTTTTTGGTACTTTTTCAATTGGTGTTGTAATAGTTTTTTTTCCAGTTTTCGGGAAATGCGCCTGTCTCTAATGATTTATTTATAATTTTTAATAATGTTTCTCCTGTTATGTTCCAGTTATCAAGAATAATTTTATTGGATATTTTATCACAGTCTGTTTTATTTTTCATTTGTATGATTATATTCTTAAGTTCTAAGATGCTTATCTCACGGAATTTGAATTTAGAGTTTATCACAGTTATTTGGTTTTCATATTGCACATTTTCAATTGAGTCTCTTATTGATTTAATACTATTTACAAAGTAGTTATTGAATTGATTAGCGATTTCCATATTATCTTCATATTCTAGTTGGTTGAATATCACACTTTTTATCTCGTTATGTGTTTTTTTAAGTACTAGATCTTTAATCTCTCTCCACATTTGTTTTTGATCGTGTGCATTGTTAATTTTATTATTAATGTATTTATTTTTTTCGTTTTCGATTTTTACTTTGTATGTATTTCTTCTTGTCTTGTAATTGGTCCATGCCTGATTTGTGTTTTTTAATTTCGTCCCAAATGCGGCAATTTTGCTTGTTTTCATACCCATTGAGCCAGAAATTTTGGCCGATTATATTGACCATAAGTTGAACGAAGTGCACGAAACACATTCCTTACAGAACGTGAATTTTCGTAATAAAGTTGAACGATTTGTAAACGTTGTTCAGGCGAAAGTCTTTTCATGATGAAATGCCAAACAATACTAAACAAAAATAACATGACAGTATGACACGACTCACACGTGATCTGGCAAAAAAGGCTATTGAAAAAAGTATCTCTACTTGGATCACCCTATATATATATATGTAAACATAGGACGTTATTGCGACTTCGTAAAAAACACTACTTATATTTTCTATGTTGTTATTCAACAACCTATGTTGGTAAGTGGCAGCTCATTGTAGACCGCCGGAGTTTAATGGTTAGTGTGCACAACTATCATACAAGTAGTGTTGGCGATTTAACCAATTCAATTTTAAACTTTGAACCATGTCAAAACTTTCCTTTAAAATGCGTTTGATATTTGAGGTCGGCATTAAACAGTAGGTCCTTGTTAGTGAGAATAAGGAGTATATCGTGGACAGAAGTTAGTAAATGATTTTTTTATGTTTTATTTTAAAACATACCCTAATTTAAAATGCGATGGTTTAAATTTCAACATGTTCTGCTGTATACTATTAATGCAACAGATTGAATGCGAGTCTGAACTTCCTTTTAATGTTGTCCTTTTATTAATGGTATTTTGAATTACAATTCATAGCGCGTAGGGTGAGCGTATAAAAATGTGGGGAAAAGAAAACAACATAGGAATGAATAAAAATTAACTTTCAGCCACCGTTTGTATGTAAGTAAAAATCACACGGTGTTAGTTGTGTGAGCGTTTATAATTCCTGTTTACAACCGAACAAAAAAAAAATATTTAACGTGAGTTGGTTGCCAAACTTCCGGCGAATGTGATGGACAAATGGTTTTTTGTTTATGTCCCCGTAAATAAAAATTTTAATTTGAAACTTTTTGTGCACATTTCACATAACGTGTAAAGGCGATGACAATTTTTGTAACAAATGCAGAACTTTGACAATGTGCAAGGTCAACAGTAAAAAGAGGTTACAAATCCGTTTAGAAATGTTGCGATTTTCAGAGTCAATTCTGCCAAAAGTTACAAATATAGTTTTGGTATATTACCACCGATTTCCTGTTGAAATACAATGTCATGTTTTCTCGATTTGTTGGCATTGGACAACGATTACTTCAGTCATTATTAAATTAGTCCAGTGCCTTACTAAATGTCTAAGTTAGTATCTAAAATGTCGTAATCAGCGAGCAACCCGAAAAGGTTCAAGATATGACATTACTTCAAGACAAAACAACCTGTTGGCACAACTTAAGGAATAATCTGTCTAGGTTCGATTAGGAAGGGTGGTGCGGTATGGTACGGACATACACTTGTAGCCCCATCCGTTGTAAATCGATGCTATTCCCTTTGATGGATAAAAATTAACATAAGCAGTGTTATTTTCAGATTAATGATCTAAGATTTGCATTGAAGTTACTCTGTAAGCAAGCGAGTTGGCCTCAAGTCGCTTAACAAACTTGTAGGAGTTACCACATTTATTTTTCCAACAAAAATTTAAACATGACACACCCTGCTTTATAAAAACGTATTTGGTCTGCAATGTATCCGAAAAAAGAGAAGAAGATGTCTCATCAAGGAATTTGGATTGTGCAGTTAAACACTAGATGGGAGAAGTGAAAATTTTAATCAAACTGATAGTTCAAAGATATTGTACCTAGTTTTAAAGAGGTAAAGTGTAGCAATTTATTAATTTATTATATTTCATTAATTTTTTTATTATAATTAATAGTTTTCTGTCTTCTGTTTTTAACGAATTTATCGATGAACCCTTTTGTCGTGCAATTTTCTTTGGTGTATACAAAGAGAAACGATGTTGCCATATAAGTGTCAATTTTGTTCAAGGTTGCCAGATTACTATATTGCAAACTAACAAGTTGTCTAAGATAGTAACCTCAAAAGCTATAATTTCAGAATAACTAAAGAAATATACTATGCAGAACAGTCAACTGAAAACCGGTCATGGGCCCGTGTGGCTTACGAGGGTTGCTATCTATATTTCTGACTTAGGCAGCACTAAGTGTACGTTTTGGTGGACGACCATCATTGGTATTGTTTACAGTGACTTGAAAAAATCAATTTGGCAAAAAAGGAGTTAACTCGTGAACATTTTAGTGTGATCATTTTTCACAACTTACTTATCTTACAAGAGTTCATCGATGAACTTAAATATTTGTATAGTGTTGAAGTTTAACGAATTCAGTCGGGGCCGACGATTGCTCAAAGATGAAGGTTGTGAAGTTCGTCCAGAGAACATTGATGCCATGCGTGAACTGATATTGCAAGATCCTCATGTGACATACCGTGAGATAGAGGCATCCTTGGGCATTTCTTCCACCAGCATACATTCGATATTGCACGAACCCCTGGCCGCAAAAAGGGTTTGTTCTCGTTGGATCCCGCACAATTTGACAATCGCTTAAAAAAAGGCTCGTGTCGATTGGTACAAGGAAATTTTGAAAAAATACGATCGCGGTGCTTCTAAAGACGTTTATAAGATTGTCACAGGTGACGAATCATGGATCTATGCGTATGAGCCCGAAAAAAAACAGCAATCGACCGTGTGGGTCTTCGAAGACGAGCCAAATCCAACGAAAGTTGTTCGTGAAAGAAGCACTTCGAAGCAAATGGTCGCCTGTTTCTTCGGCAAAACTGGTCATGTGGCGACTGTTCCGCTTAAGCAACGTAGGACGGTCAACTCTGAGTGGTACACCATAATTTGTTTGCCTGAAGTCTTCGGAGAAATTCGAAAAACGAACAATAGAAGACGAATCATTGTGCACCATGACAAAGTGAGGTCTCACACATCGGCTCAAATCAGCGCCTTTTTGACCGGCCAAAACGTCAAATTGATGGGTCATCCGCCGTACAGCCCTTACTTGGCTCCCCGTGACTACTTTTTATTCCCGCACATCAAGAAAAAAATTCGTGGTCAACGATTTTCGTCGCCAGAAGATGCTGTTGAAGAGTTCAAAAACCATGTTTTGGAGGTGTCTCAATCGGTGTGGAAAAAGTGCTTCGACAATTGGTTTGAGCACATGCAAAAGTGTATAATGTTGGAGAACACTTTGAAAAAGCAATAAAACCATTTTTGATGATAAATATTCGCATTTTCATTATTAGGCCAGAAATATACATATCAGCTCTCGTATTACCCAATATACTCCAAGTTAGTAAGCTTACTATCATAAACTGGCTTATAAATAAGCAAGTAGTAATCGATACAAACGGTTGGAAAATATGTGTCCCTTATTGGTTTAAATCTAAGGAAAGGGATTTATCTTAACGTGAGAAAAACTAAAAATGTATACTTATAAATAAAAAAAAAACAAAAAGGGAGAAAACATTTTCGTTGTCGACCTAAGACACCAACGTTATTGCAAACATCTCATTTTAAGTAAAATTCCCGGATTATAGATACGAGTACACACAAATTTTCAAATATTTCAACAGATTTACATAAATTGGAAATAAAATGATCCCCAAATTTGACTATAGACTTAAAAGCATTTTCAAACACACAGCAAAGAAATTAGTTGCAAACAGGTTGAAACTTTCAAAAATCGTTTGTAAAATGAGAATTTCAGTTGCAATCGCCAAATGTTTACAATCCTAATCAATATTCGGTTTGACATACCACAAGATGAAAAATATGATCCTCATATTGTATAAGTAACGAATGCGGAATGGAATCGCAACAAAAAACATTATTTTTTCTTTTAAACAAAAACAACAACTTTATTTCAATTTTTTTAAGATAATACATTGTACTAGTTTAATGTAAAAAAATATTTGGTCCCATTCAAGCTGCTTTGCGACAATTTTGAGGAACTTTTTCCATGGCTGTTGAAAATGTCGATGTTGGCATGTTTTAAAGCTCCTTTCGAATTTTTTGAATCAAATTTTTGGTAGTTTTGGGTCTGAAGTTATTTGCATATACTTTTCGTTTTAAATTTGCCCAAAAATCCTCAATTGGGCGTAATTGGGGTACATTGGGTGGATTTTCTTCTTTACATACGATTTTTTTTTGGATGGATTTTCTTCTCGTACATATGGAATTTGAAGGGTGTCCATGGCTTCCAATGTCTTCTTGGCGTAATGACTTGATGCAAAGTCGGGCCAGAAGATTACGTTTAAGTTTCTATACTTCTTATTCATAAATTCTTCAACTTTTGGTAAGCAAAAATTAATATATTTTTCAGAATTGAAGGCCAAACCGGACTCAAAAAAAAACTGGTTCTGACATTCCATGCTGACTAATTGCAAGCCACAATAAAACTTTTTTAGGAAATTTTGAATGCTCCACATACTTTATTTTATCGTCTACCTGTTTTTCCTTCAAAAAAATGTTTTCCTTGTCATTCGTTCCCATCCAATGTGAAATATGATGCATACAATGTCGCTCTTGGCTTTGAATGTATTTTTGACCAAACTTCTAAGTCGAGACTTTTGGGTAACTTCTTGAGCTTCTGACGCTTTGGCATTGTTTTTTCTGGACTTTCTCTGAATTCTCATATTACTCAGATACTTTTTCACTGTTTTTCCGTCACATTGGAACTTTTTCCCAAGCTCCCTATAGGATTTAGCGACTTTACCATCGGTAATTTTTCGAAGTCGGCTTCTCATAGAAGAGTCGTTCAAACTACACTTTTTTCCAGAACCACGTTTTCTTTCTGTTGTTTGCCTTTTCTCATATACCGCCAGTGTTCTATATACCGAACTTCGATTTTCTCCTAGCTCTACAAAATGAGAAACGATATCGGATTTCTTTCAATCAGGATGACGGTCGAAAAAATTACAAATGGTTTTTCGACGTTGTTCTTCTTTTGACGACATTGCAAACAAAATAAATGATCAACTTCAGCAAAAATCAAATAGCAATATCACAAAACATGTGGTAAATGAATAATAGCGATACTTTGTTTACATTTTTACTTTTGCTTTGTACCCAGCGTTGTAAAATTTGTTGCGATTTCATTCCGCAAACGTTATATTAAAGATTTCTCCGAATTCGGGGTTTTAATCTGCCTAATTCAGCTATGGAGCTATGGGTTCTTAAATATGTTTATTTTTAGAGATTCGGCTAAATTTTGGGCACATTGAGCTAAAGTAAGTGGATTCTGAAGTTTTGACTGTTTCCTCATATTTTGTAATTTGAACCAATAAAAAATAATTTCACACAAAAAAATATTTGCTTTTGCGTAGGTAACACTTCAATCGCGTAAGCCTGTATATTGAAGATTTTTCCCAATTTGAGCACTTAAACGGCCAAATTCAGCTATGAAGCTATTGGTTCTAAATAAAATATATATATATGGCGCGCAAAATAGAAAGGGACCTAAGGGTAAAAAAAACAATTTTCACTATTTTTTGATGTGGACAACATCTGAGCATCGAATGAGACCGATCCCATGCCCCAAAAGTGTTCCCTCCTAGAGATATGCGCGTTTTATGAAAGTAAAGTCGACGATTCTAAGCGCAAATAGAAAGAGACCTAATCTTTAAAATGGCTCTCCTGAACAAAACTGGGTTTTAACCTTAGGTCCCTTTCTATTTTGCGCGTCACATATAGAGAGTCGGCTAAATTTTGCCCACGGATCCACAGGCCCTAATTGCCCAAATACCGGTTCCGGTTAGCACGGACACATGAATACTCAAATAAAAGATTAAATTTCCTCAGGAATCGCAACAGCTGCTGTTTGAAAGTTTTACCTACAATGGCCAACCTGATTTTGCCTCGATTGTGTACATTAAAAAAAAAATATTTTTTATGACTTCCTCCAAATTGACTTTTAAAATGACCCAGGGGTCAGTGTGCAGTAGCGAATACACAAGTATTCTGTATAACTTACAAATGGCGTAAAATATTAACTGACCGTATACCGAAAATACTTGGCATCCATTAAGCATTTAAACATCGTTCAAAGTGAAATCATATTAATTGCTGCATGTAACACTTAACGAATCCTGGTGATTTGTCTTAAACGCCCCCGACTTCCATGCGATCGTGTATAAAAATTACAAACACGTTTGTAATTTAACTGCAGACAGCATGTTTTACATGTTTTCCTTGCAGGACATGTCTTGTCGGCCACTAACAACAACACGAACACCCACACACATATAGCCAACAAAAAGGAAAAAAGGCTCAGTGGAACAACGCCGACACCAATGGCCATCGCCGGAATTCGTAACGTATCGTGCAACGCATCGTTTCCATTAAACAACATTTATTAATTGTAATTTTATTTAATTGAATTTTTTCCTCTGGTACGCATTTTGTTTATTAAATTTGTCCTCTCTTTTACCTCACCCCCTCCCGTTTTATTGCGATATATTTTTATTCGTTTCGCACTTTGTTGGCCGGTAAGAAATTTCAAAATTATGTGTATTTAATGCAGATTACCCCAAAACGAAACATCCTATGGGAGGATAGCAGCCTGCCGGCATGAACGATGACGAAGATGAAGTGCAAAGGCAGACAAAGTGTGGGGCAAATCTGTGGATGGGCACAATTAATTCAATAATTTCGTGCAAGAATTTTCCAGCACTGAACGAACATGAAGAAAACGTAGCCTCAGCGTATGTATGGTAGTTGTAAAGGAATGTGAAAATCGAAATTGCTACCTGCTCACATGGATAGGATCACAACATTAGGTTGGTAAAACTGCTTTATTTGACAACCGATTTAACAGCTGAAAGTTGTTTTACCCTTCAGGAAGCATAGAAATTTGTCACTCCGAAATATCGATCGGAGACCCTATGGCGGCCATGTCCGCCCATTGCGAGTCTCTGTTAAATTGATGCACAGTGTTTTTTTAATTGCTAAACAATGATCTTCAAATTGATGCACTCACACAGAGAAAAAATTTCTTGGAAGTCGGTTGAAACTACAATAATTCCGTTCCAAAAAAAGAATTTCGGTTGCAATCACCAATTTTTATAATCGAAATGGATATTTGGTTCGACATACCACAAGATGATTAATATGATCAACGTATTGAACAACCTATTAATTGGGTCATAATCGGTCTTACAATCGAATTGCGATAAAGAGATTTAGTTGCCGCAACTGGTGGTTGTGGCAACTAATAGTTTTGCGAAAATAAAAAAACTCGAAAAGTCAGGTTTACAACAGTAGTTCTCATTCGTTTGGGCCTTATAGAGTTCGGTTTTACTTTCAACAATTGCAGCAAAGCTTTCTGAAGAGGGTTGTCACGGACCCGAAATCATGATAAAAGCAGTGTGCAACGGCGAAAATCAATGTCACTTTGCCATTTTAAAGATGCAAGAGGTCTTGAGCCGGTTAATCCCTGTTCAATGTGAAAAATTTCGGGTCCTGACAATACTAGTCTTCCCAGATGCAAACTTGAACTTCCATTGGAAAATCTGACATTTTTAAGCATAACTTTACTCAAAAAGTTTTGTCATTTGAGGGCGAATTGTTTTGTTTACAGCGAGTCGAAAAATTCATCGCTTTCAAAAAATGGCATTATCCCGTGAACATTTTCGTGCGATGATTTTTTACGATTTTCGGCGTGGATTGTCGAGACAAAAGTGTTTAAATCATCTTGTTTCGACTTTTGACGATGAAGCACCATCAAAAACCACTGTTAATCGCTGATGCCAAGAGTTCAGTCTCGGACGCCGTTCGCTTCAGGATGAATTTCGTGAAGGACGGCCAACTTCGGCCATCGATGCTGTGCGTGAACTGTTTAAGCAAGACCGACATGTAACATACCGTAGGATTGAGGCATCCTTGGGCATTAGTATGACAAGCATCAATAAGATATTGCATGTTCATTTGGCCGTGAACAAAATTTGTTCTCGTTGGATTCCACATAATTTGACGAATGCTCAAAAAGGCTCGTATGGATTGATGCAAAGAAATGTTGAAAAAGTATAATTCCGGTACGAGTGTATATAATTGTCACAGGTGACGAATCATGGATCTATGCATGGAATCATGGATATGCATGAACCCGAAAAAAACGAGCCAAGTCCAACAAAAGTTGTTCGTGGAAAAAGTACATCGAAGCAAATGATTGCGTTTTTTTCGGTTTCACCGGCCATATTGCCACAGTGCCTTTAGTGGAACGTAGGACAGCCAATTCTTAGTGGTTACCAACCATCTCTTTGCCAACAATATTCGAAGAAATGAGGAAAGATAATAAGAGAAGACGGATCATTTTGCATCACAACAATGCGAGCTCTCACACATCAGCTGAAACAGTGAGTTATTTGACCACTTATGATGGCGAATTGATGGGCCATCCACCATACAGCCCTGATTTGGCACCCAGTAACTTCTTCTTATTCTCAAGCATCAGGAAAAAAAAATGCGTGTTCAACGTTTTTTATAGCCCGAAGCAGCTGTTGAAGCGTTCAAAAAATATGTTTTGAAGGTGTCTTAATCGGAGTAGAAAAAGTGCTTCGAAAATTGTTTTTTTTTTAATAAGCAACACTCAGGGGATGCCCCCTATACATGCGGTGCATTGCGTTGGCGAGTAGAAAGTAACGGATCGGTGGGGGAAAGAGGGAGTAATGATTATTGTGCACATGCAAAAGTGTATTGATCTTAGAGGAGAATATTTGGAAAAACAATGAAACCATTTCAAATGATAAATTATAGTGTTTTTATTGCCGGACCCGAAGTATAAACAGAAACCCTCGTAATATCCAGAAATTCCACTTTCCGCTGGCTCCCAAGGTCACCGGACCTGACTGCAGGAGACTTTTTTATGGGGTTATAACAAGCAAGAGGTGGACAAAACGAAACCAATGAATTTGTGTGACTTGAAAGAGTCCATTAAAACAATAATTGAAGCGATCCCAACTTCAACCCTTCAGGTCGCAATGAATAATTTTCTGATCAGGTATCATATATGAGTGGATGAGCATGGAGATCATTTAGGTTCTATCATCTTCAAATACTTAGTAGGGACATAAATACTGTTACACACGTTTTATGCTGTAAACAAAAATACTGAATGTTTTTGTACCAAATACTTTTTAAAAATATTTATTGATGTAAATTGTATCCAAAAAGAATCTACTTATTCGAAATGTCCGCCTTTTGCTTTTACACACGCCTTAAGTCGCACTGGCCAATCGTCAATAGCTGCACGAACCTCGTCCATTGGAAAATTGGCCACAGCTCGAACCAAAGCAGTCTTAAGAGATCCAATGTTGGGGTATCTCTTGTGACAAACCTTGTCCTCTTAAACCGTCCACAATTTGTAATCCAATGGGTCCAAATCTGGACTGCCTGAGGGCCATTCTTCAGAGGATATGAATGCTGGCAAATTGTTTCGAAGCCAGGCCTGGGACGTTTTAGCCTTATGGGCCGGCGCAGAGTCCTGGAAAGTCCACGGCTGGATTTGGAACATGGAATTGTTAAGAGACTTCACAACAGCTTCCAAACGGTTCCTTGGTAAACTTTGGCCGATGTTTTGACTCCTTGTTCGCAGAAATGCAGGTCAGTGGCCCCATCGTAAGAGACACCCTACCAAACCATGGCTTAAGCTGGGTGATGACCCTTATTCAACCATGGGATCAGTTCAGATGCTTCCTTAGATGACCGCGCATACACTCTATCATTTGGCTTGTTAAATTTTTCCTGAGCGGTAACAATTTTTTCATCGGTGAACAAAATTTTTCTGTGCAAGTTATCAGCGTGCTTCACCAAAAACGTTTGCATTTTTCAATTCTATTTTTTTTTAAAGCTGCAGTCAATAAATGTCCGGTACGTCGTTTGAAAGCCCCAAGTCCCAAGTCTTTTTTTAAAGATTCGACTCATGGACTTTTGCGTGATATTCATCTCAGGGGCCATGATTTTCTGTTTTCGGAGCGGATTTCTGTGAATTCATGATTTAACGGCTTTGATGACATGCGGTGTTCGAACAGAGCGTGGCCGGCCCGACCGGTGGCGGTTTTTTACATCTGCAGTCACCTCAAACAGTTTTATGCGTCGGTGGACGAACATGCGGCTAATTCCTAGTGGCCGGAGAGTTTTGAAAATGTCGCTATTTTCATTTCGCTATTACAGCGATACGGTTCTCATTATCTGGTCACTCCATGATGAAAGTTGAAACAATTTTAAAATCCCGTTACAGACTAACGCTATTGAGGTTAGCTTTCAAAACCCATAAGACATTAACGGGGTATTTTCAGTTCTACTATTGAAATGGGTGTGTTCAATGTTGTAAAAGTCCCTACTACACGCAAAAAAAGTGTGGTTGGGGTGACAATATTCGAAGAGGATCATACTATTGTTGGGTATATCGTTTTGGCACAACAATATTATGATCCTCACAACAATAGTATGATTCACACTCAACAATACTATGATCTCCACAACCATACTATGATCCTCACAACAATAGTATGATTCACACTCAACCAAACTATTATCTCCACAACAATATTATGATCCTCACAACCATAATATGATTCGCACTCAACCATACTATGATCCGCACAAGCATAGTATGGTTCACACTCAACCATACTATTATCCCTACAGTATGATTCACTCAACCATACTATAATACCCAAAATTTTTTTTTAGGATAACTACCCAATCCTAATAAAAAATTCAAAAATACTTTTCATTCAAAAAACAAAGATATACTCGTATATTCCAACGGCAGTCGAAAATACTTTTAGTTGCCAGCAGGGGTGCATGCTACTTCACCATCCGTAGACACCAAGTAACGAATGTGATTAAACCATGATCAATGGCTATATACTTATGTGCAGCCAGATTTTAAATTAACGAGAACCAGTCGGTAGTCGAGTATTTCACAGAACAAAGTAAACACAATAAAAATCCCTCGAACAACCTTCCGATTGTTGTTGTTTTTTATATTGGACAACAACCACGCACTGTATCGTGTGTATGTGTTTGTTTGGTATATCAAAATTAACACATGCATGTATGCTCTATAAAACCTGTTTTGTTATGTTCATAGTCGCAACCATACGGTATGATTGCCGTATTTATATTATTAAGGTAAATTTTAAACAACAATACTTTAATTACACCAACCATGTTTGTATGGTTGCTACAACCATATTTTCATTTCTAAATTTCACAGTAATACTATTGTTACATTTCAAAAATATTAATATTGCCGCAGTCATACTCTTGTCAAAATAAAATTCAAAAAACAATACTATGGTTGCGGCGAACATGCTTTTATTGCAGAGAACATATTATTGTTGCGGTGACCATATAGTAACCATATATTTTCTCTGCGTGTAAGTACAATAAGTCATATAAAATTAAATTGAATTTTCTATAAAATGAAAAAAAAAATGAAATATGTACAATGATTAAAAACAATTGTTCTTTGAATTTCTGATTGCAGCACAATTGGTGCACCACCCTGTGCGTATACGCAAAACAAAATTTGCATTTTCACTTTCAGATACTCTACTTACTGAACTCACCTCGTATAAAAACACTCGGCAGCAAGTATATGAACGAACAATGGTACACAATGAAATAAACAAGGCAACGATGTAAACAGAACCGGAAATATGTGGAAGAAGGAGAAACCGAAGTGAAAATAAAGTTGGAGTTTATGCGGTCATTTTGGTGAAATATAAGCACATTAATTTTAACACAACATTAAATTCGATATGGCTGATGGCCGTTATGCACTCCTTCTCACTCTCACTTACAAAAGCGCTCTTTCGGTGCCTCTTCTTTGCCAACAAATGTGTGCTCACCGATTTTGTGCGATAAATTTCTCTCATACGTTCGTCCGTAACTTCATAAGTATGTATATCCGGTAATAAGGTAGCAACGGCTCACACATACACGCACGTACACACACACTCGCACTCACATGCAGGACGTGAAGTCAACAGCGAAAAGTCGTTGTTTAATAAAGCGCCAAGAAAGTGGAGGGAAAATTAAGCAATGATTACTGGTGGAAGTGGGTGGTCCGGTTGGGTAGCACACAACCGTATTAAAAAAGGCCGAATAAAATTAAAAATGGCAAGAGAATTTCCGTAGAGGCATATACACGCAAGCAAGTTGGCGGACGTCAACACAAATCGATAATGAATTTTTTTTCTATTAGCGCATATTAAGACGAAACCTGGAATTCTCAATGAAGTTAAGTGCATTTTCCTTCCTTTTTTGCCAAAGCGTAGGCATTTGCTCAGTCTGTCTATTTATCGAATTATCAAATAGGACTGGCCTTCTTTTTAAAAGTCGATGTCGAAGGACGTGGTGTAATTGTATGTAATAAAAATACATATCGCACTTTTTCCACAAATGGGTATTAACTGCAAAATTACGAATTATTGTCTTTTTTTAAAACAATATACAGTGGTCATTTCTAGCTACTATAAAAACCATCCTTCGTTTTCTATCCTCGTTTAGCGACAAAAAGACCTGAGTCTCTTCTTCGTTTACATAAACAGAGAGTTTTCGTCTATATTACAAATTAATGATTTTTTTACATAAAACCCTTTTGTTGAACAAGATGGTTTTAAACGCACTCGTATTGAGTGGAAAATATTGGCTCAGTTTGCTCTAATGCAATTTCTACTTGCCATACAGCAGCTCAAGGAATGGATCTGGACATTAAGAGGTCATAACGAAGAGCAGCCAATTTCACGTTTTGGACTGGTGGGTTGGCCGCCTAGATCGTGTAATATCTCATCTTTAGACTTTTTTCTTTGGGGCTACGCAAAGTCTAAATTCAATGTTGTCAACCCTGATACGATTCCGGTTTTGGAAGCCAACATTACGCGTGTCATTAAAGCCATACCGGTCGAAATGCTCGAACATGTGATCCAAAAGTGGACCTCCAGAATGGAAATCCTGAGGCGCAGTTGCGGCCAACATTTAAAGGAAATTAAATTCAAAAAATAAATGCCATTAAATGTCCTTTCAAATTACCAATAAAGATTCCAAACTTGATTTAAATTTTTATATTTTTTTTGTTCTGAAAAAATACCTCTGATGGATCACCCTATATTATTGAACGTAGTTAAATTCTAAGACGAGCTATGTCCGTTCGCCTGTCTATACGCCCGCGTGTTCGTTTAAAGCACGAAAGCGGTGCAACGAATTAACTAGAGAGATCAGCAAAGATATTTCTCTTAAAGAATTTTTTTGAATATTTGAAATTTTGAATATTTTCTTTACAAATTAAATTTTTTTCTGGACGAACAACATTTAAAGTACCTCAAAAAGGGAATTATTTCTGGACATTTCTGCTCATGTGGCCCCAAAAAGGCCAGCATGGTCAATATGGATATATGTGACGCGCAAAATAGAAATGGAACTAAGGGTAAAACCCAGTTTTGTTCAGGAGAGCCATTTTAATGATTTAAATACGTGTATCTTTGGTGTACCATCACGTTCATAAAACTCGCATATCTCTGGGAGGGAACACTTTTGGGGCATGGGATCGGTCTCACACATCAAAAAAAAATGTGAAAATTGATTTTTTTTTACCCTTAGGGCCCTTTCTCTATGCGCTGTCACATATGAGTTCTCAAATTAAATTTTGCTTCGAATATTAATAAAGAATAATTTTGAAGTCTTGGCTTAGATTAGGGTCGGAAGCATGGGCCTTCCTTAAAGGCCAAAACAATAGACCATTTTTAAGCTTTAATAGCTAGTGACGGTGGAGGTTAAATAACGACTTTTTACATGTTTTCATAGGTGTTTTTTCAAGTCAAAAGTCTTTTTTGATAAGCCAACTACTTTTCTTGACTTTCCAAATAGATTACCAGCGGCGTAGCCGCGTCTAACATTTAAATGAGATTTTTATTAACAGGTAAATTTTCAGAGATTTGTTCTTTAGGTACTGGGCCCAGCTAGTTGAATGTTATATTCAAATTTTCAAGTTTCTCAGCCCGCCTCGAAAGAAAACTACTGATAAAACGAAAAACCATTCTTTGGACAGCATAAAATATTTATTTTGAACGGCCCATTAATTGCTGAAATCAATTAAGATTTACGCCCATACATAAATGGGGACATTTCAACAGTTTCCTTCGCATTTCGTTTACATGTTGGCAATAATTTATGCAGTAAACGAATTCATTTATTTAATTATTAACACAATTTGCACTATTATTTGCAATTATCTCCTTTGCGCTGTTAACACTGTTGTTTTTCCTCGGCAGATTCCTTTGTAAAATATCCAATTATGCTCAATTACAAAAGTAATTTTATTTAAACAACAGCAGAAAAACAGCAGAGGGAAACGAATCATCTTTGTAATTTTCCGCTGACATTAAAATAAACGCGAACAGTTTTGTGAAACAACAAAGACAATCCCTCTTGCGAAGCTGGAAATTAATTGCAAAATTAACAAAAAGGATGCGAAATATTTAAAAAATAAAAATTACACATCAGCAGCTCTTCACGGCATCAAGGTTTTTCTCATTGCAAACACTCTGACACAGTGTAAATGTGTGCGTGCGAATAAACGTCCATGAACACATTTATTTGCCTTTGTTTTCTGTATTTCGTTTATAAACTCACAACATCTTAACAAACCGGGAATGGCTACAATGGAAAGGCCATTAATACCACCGACAGTCGGTTGAAGTTATAGCAAGAGGCCTAGTTACACGATCAGATGCCAGTTGTCTGCATGGCAATGGCAAACATTGCAACGAACGAAACTTGAGCTGTGTTTGAACGCATCGAGATACCGCGATGGCTAGGATATGACGGACGAATGGAAGCGAATGCCCTATCCAGTATGGCTTTAGAAGGAATCTAATGCGGAAAGAGAAAACAAGACAGACCTAGACTGCGGCGAAATGACTTAGTGGAAGAAAATGAAAAAATCCTTAGTACGAGTATTGAAAACTGGAGAGAGCACTCCAACACGCAGAGAAAATATATGGTTACAATATGATCACGCCAACATTAGTATGTTCTCTGCAATAGAAGTATAGTCGTCGCTGCCATAGTATTGTTTTTTAATTTCATTTTGACAATAGTATGATTGCGACAATATTAATATTGTTGAAATGTAACAATAGTGATATTGCCAATATAAAAAATTAAAATATATTTGAAGCAACAATATAAATATGGTTGGTGCGACAAAAGTATTGTTTTTTTTGGCTTTTATGTTAACAATAATATGATTACGGCCATCATGCCGGCAAAATCGTTATTGGTACTAATCAAACGCAATAATAGTACTTTTTATAAGTATATGTGACAGCGCATAGAGAAAGGGACCTAAGGGTAAAAAAATCAAATTTCATTTTTTTTTTCTTTTTTTGATGTGGACAACATCTGAGCATCGAATGAGACCGATCCCATGCCCCAAAAGTGTTCCCTCCCAGAGATATGCGCGCTTTATGAAAGTGAAGTCGACGATTCTAAGCGCGAATCGAAAGGGACCTAATCTTTAAAATGGCTCTCCTGAACAAAACTGGTTTTTAACCTTAGGTCCCTTTCAATTTTGCGCGTCACATATGTAAACTAATAAATGAAATATTTTTAATAAAGGAATTTTATCCATTGTTAAATATATCTCTCCTATAATTAAGAGTTTTAGATATTTTTACATTACTTACATAATAAAAATCTCTATTGTTAAATAACAACTTAACCCAATCCTTACAAACAATGTCGGGGATCATATTATAGTTGTGTGTGAGCCATACGATGATTGAGATGATCATTCTATGTAAGTATGTTAAACACACTATGGTTAGGAGGATCTTAATGTGGTTGTGGGGATCATAGTATGGTTATATGTGAATAATTCTCCTATTATGAGGACCATAATATTGTTGTGAGAGTCATAGTATGGTTGTGTGTGAACCATACTATTGTTGTTAGGATCAAAATATTGTTGTGTCACAACCACATATCCAACAATAGTATGATGCTCTTCGAATATTGCCACCTCAACCATACCTTTTTTATGCGTGATAACCGAATTGATTATAACAAATTTATGTAGCAGACCAGGACCAATAGCAAATGGTAAAGCCAGCTAAGTAAGAATATGTGATGCGCAAAATAGAAAGGGACCTAAGGTTAAAAACCAGTTTTGTTCAGGAGAGCCATTTTAAAGATTAGGTCCCTTTCTATTTGCGCTTAGAATCGTCGACTTTACTTTCATAAAACGCGCATATCTCTGGGAGGAAACACTTTTGGGGCATGGGATCGGTCTCATTCGATGCTCAGATGTTGTCCACATCAAAAAAAGAAAATTGATTTTTTTACCCTTGACCGCTATCACCCTACACGAGTCTCTTTGCAGATAAAACTAAAGGGTGGTTGAATTTTAAGGGCCGATGTTGATTTTGAATAAAACACAAATCGTTTAGGAAATTATTGTCATTTCTTTTTATTATGATAATATTGGTGTGGTTCAATTGTGTATGGAACAAAATATCGGCCAAATGGCCACCGCGCCCTTCGCGCAAATTTTCAATGACGCTGAAGCATAATTGAGGTTTCACGTGAATGCCGTTAATGTGCCGAATTATCTCATCCTTCAGTTCTTAAATTGTAGCTGGCTTATCGACGTACACCTTTTTCTTTCAAATAACCCCAAAGAAAGAAGTCCAACAGTATCAAATCACATGATATTGGCGGCCAATTAACATCGCCACGACGTGAGATAACACGGCCACTGAATTTGTCGCGCAAAAGAGCCATTGTTTCGCTAGCTGTGTGACAAGTGGCACCGTCCTGTTGAAATCACATATAGTCCACATCCATATCTTCCAATTCTGGCCATAAAAAGATAGTTATCATTTCACGATAGCGAACACCATTCACAGTAACTGCCTGACCGGCCTCAGTGTGGAAAAAATACGGCACAATGATGCCGCCAGCCCATAAACCGCACCAAAGAGTCACTCGTTGTGGGTGCATTGTTTTTCGACAATCACTCTTGCATTATCCTTCGCCCAAATGCGGCAATTCTACTTATTGACGAATCCACTGAGGTAAAAAAGATGATTTTTTTTCGAAAATTGATCACTGTTGCCCTAGCCTAAATAACTTTAACGCGTTGCTCGCTTGTGTGTCTTTTCATGGTTCAAATTGAGTTAGTCTAATATTGAGAAATATCAAATTAAATGCAAAAAAATACTTGACGTTTAGGTGTGGCTCACACTTAACATTGGCTCTTTAAATTTAACCACCCTTTATTAGCATAAATTACTAGGATCAATGGAGCTATTGATTGTAATAGCGCCTTTAGTGCGGCTTCTAGAGCTGTAGTTCCTCTAGTACAAACAGTCCTTTAAAGAAGGCCATCTCAAAACATTGGTCCATGTAGACCAATTTCAATAGAGTATATTTTTTATGCATTTTTAATTTATTGTCTTAAATTTAATTGGGATTAAACTACATATGTAGGATCTTGACCGTCAAATTCTTCAAACGCAACAAAACTGCGTATGTGGAATATACGAGGTCAGATCAAGTGCTCATTATTATCTGCGGAAAAACCCGTCAATCAAACCAAGGAAAAGCTTGATAAATAATATGGGGACTCTGCACCATCGATTTCAGTGGTAAAAAAGTGGTTTACAGACGTCGTTGCGGTCGCACAAAGACAAATGACGCTGAACATTCAGGGCGGCCAATTGAGGTCAATACACTCGAAAATGTCAAACAAATGCACGAAATAGTGTTGGCTAATCGAAGAGTAAAAGTGCGTGAGATTGTTGATGCCATACGCATTTCCTATGGTAATTTTACATGATCAGTTGGGTTTAAGAAAGCTATCTGCAAGATGACTGCCGCGTTTGCTCCCAATTGATCATAAACGTAGTCGTGTGACAACTTCAATTTATTATTTGGGGTTCTTAAACCGCAATTCGAAAGAGTAACTGTGGATGAAACATGGATCCATTACAACACTCCGGAGACCAAGCGTCAGTCTGAACAATGGGTTTCTGCGGATGAACCGGCTCCGAAGAAGGCCAAGGTGACTTTGTCGGTCAATAAGGTGATGGAAATAAAATAACCATATATGTGACGCGCAAAATAGAAAGGGGCCTAAGGTTAAACACCAGTTTTGTTCAGGAGAGCCATTTTAAAGATAAGGTCCCTTTCTATTTGCTCTTAGAATCGTCGACTTCACTTTCATAAACGCGCATATCTCGGGGAGGGAACACTTTTGGGGCATGGGATCGGTCTCATTCGATGCTCAGATGTTGTCCACATCAAAAAAAAGAAAAAAAAATGAAAATTGATTTTTTTTACCCTTAGGTCCATTTCTCTATGCGCTGTCACATATACGTTTTGTAGTTGCGGTTGGTATTTTTTAATATTCCACTACGTTTAAGTCATAAGGGTGCCGAAAAATAGGTCCGTACGAACATGGACCTATGTGAACTCAGAAACAATGGAATTGTCTAAATAATTTGAATATTACGGTTTGGCCGAATTAGAACCTAACCTATGGACTCTGGGCCCAAAAGTCGCCTCGTAATATTCAGGAAGTTATGGTTATCCAGAAACAATAAAATTTTCTTGCAAAGTCCATATTTAAGATTTGGGCCAATTGTTCACTCTACTGGACCCTGGAGTCTACAAACCTTCCCTACACCGCAATCCATAGTGGGCAGTATAAAAGACTGGCCTGGCCGTATCTACCGAAGCCTTTTCTTGCTTTTTTTGTTTAAAAAAAACTCAAGGATCCTACACGAAGAAAAAAAATATGGTTGGGGTAACAATTTTCAAAGACCATCATAGTATTGTTGGGTATATGGTTGTGGCAAAACAATATAATGATCCTCTCAGCAAATGTATGATTCAGACACTACCTTACTATGACTCCCAAAACCATACTGTGATTCACACTCAATTCACTCATCCGTTCGAATAGCTCCCACCCGAATTGAACTCCTGCAGCTCCAAAAGCCACAAATTGCACTTGATCGACACCAAAATGTACATGTTACGTTTTAAGTGACCATTTATTAGGTGTGATGAAACTGGACCACATATGTGCATATTTTCGTATCGCCCCCATACAAAGGTACTTCCAGATTTCAAGAACTAGTGGTCTTAAAGTCACTTATTACACCCGAGTTTTACTTAATTTTGTATAATACGAGGCTGCTATATATATTTCTGGCCTAATAATGAAAACGCGAGTATTTATCATCAAAATTTGTTTTATTGTTTTTCAAAGTATTCTCCAGCATGATTTATACACTTTTGCATGCGCTTAAACCAATTGTCGAAGCACTTTTTCCACTTCGATTGAGGCACCTCCAAAACATGGTTTTTGAACGCTTCAACAGCATCTTCTGGCGACGAAAATCATTGACCACGCACTTTTTTCTTGATGTGCGTGAAAAAAAAGAAGCCATTGGGTACCAAGTCAGCGCTGTTTGGCGGATGACCCATCAATTCGACGTTTTGACCGGTCAAAAAGACGCTGGTTTGAGCCGATGTGTGAGAGCTCGCATTGTCATGGTGCACAATGATTCGTCTTCTCTTGTTCGTTTTTCGAATTTCTCCAAAGACTTCAGGCAAACAAATTGTAGTGTTTCACTCAGAATGGACGTCCTACGTCGCTCAAGCGGAACAGTCGCCACAGGACCAGTTTTGCCGAAGAAACAGGCGATCATTTGCTTCGAAGTGCTTCTTCCACGAACAACTTTCGCTGGATTTGGCTCGTCTTCGAAGACCCACACGGTCGATTGCTGTTTTGTTTCGGGCTCATACGCATAGATCCATGATTCGTCACCTGTGAAGATCTTATAAAAGTCTTTTGAAGCACCGAGATCGTATTGTTTCAAAATTTCTTTGCACCAATCGACACGAGCCTTTTTTGAGCGATTGTCAAATTGTGCGGGATCCAACGAGAACAAACCTTTTTTACGGCCAGGTGTTCATGCAATAATGAATGAATGCTGGTGGAAGAAATGCCCACGGTATGTCACATGACGGTCTTGCACTATCAGTTCACGCACGGCATCAATGTTCTCGGGCACAACGGCCGTTTTTGGACGACCCGCGACCTTCGTCGCGTCGGCCACGATTGAATTCAATAAACCAGTTTTTCACAGTACAATAGGATGGTGCTTCATTGCCATACAACGATTTAAGTTCATTGATGCACTCTTGTCGTGATAATCCACGTTGAAAGTTGTGAAAAATGATCGCACGAAAATGTTCACGACTTAATTTCACTTTTTTTGTCAAAAAATTTTTTTCAATGGAAATGTCAGTTGGCGCCAGGCAATACTTAGTGTTGTCTAGGACAGAAATATATATATATATATATATATATATATATATATATATATATATATATATATATATATATATATATATATATATATATATATATATATATATATATATATATATATATATATATATATATATATATATATATATATATATATATATATATATATATATATATATATATATATATATATATATATATATATATATATATATATATATATATATATATATATATAGCAAGTTACCAGCGGCCAATACATACCTCTGATTAAATTGGACCATAGCGGTCCATGTTTTGGAATAGCTCCCACACAAAGGTCTCTCCCGATTTGAGGTTCTAGAAGCCAAAAATTACATCCGATCACGCCCAAATATAGCATTTTACGCAATGAGCGACCATTAATTAACTGTATTTAAACTAGACCACATAGGTCAATATTTTTGTTTAGCCCCCACACGAAGCTCCTTCCTGAATTTCAGAATATGCAGCTTTAGAGCTAAATTTTATATCTGATCCCTACCAACTCTTTGCATTTAGAGTTACGAGCGACCAACACCCATGTCCGGAAACATTTAACGATATCGGTCCATATTTTCGAGCCGCCTTACATGGGTCCCACCCACTATTAGGTGCTGCAGCTGTAGAAGCCACAGGGCTCTGTCCTTTCTCCCTCTTTATTTCTTATTTTCATTGACGATCTTTTGGGTCAGACCGTGAATCCAATCTACTCTTTCGCAGATGATAGTAACCTCTGTCATTCATATTCATTCGACCGCAGGCCGAGTCTTCAAGATATTGAAGACAAAAGGCGAATTATGGATGAGACACTTGGCCGGGATCTGCTGGCCATTTCCGAAAGGGGTCGAGTGAATAGAGTAGATTTTAATGCACGTAAGACACAGTGCTGCTTGTTGTCTCACAAGCGATTCGCTGACCCAACAATATCGTCAATTTCTCTCGATGGTACGGATATTGAACAATCAGAAGCTCTCGATGTTCTGAGCATTAAAAAACCACAATGTGACGCTCGTTGGGCGAGACATGTATTCGAAGTGTCGAAAGAAGCACTCAAGTGCAAAGGCTTTTTAAAGCGGTGCAAGAAATGTTTCACTCCTTCTGATCTTTTCAATATCTATACAACTTACATCAGGCCAAAGATGGAATACAACTCACATATATGGTCAGGTGCTCCAAAATCATCCTTGGAGCTACTTGACCATGTTCAAAGGAGAGCGATGGTGCTGATAGGTGACAGTAGGGTATCCGACTCTATTGTTTCCCTTGAGCATCGTCGGAATGTGGGTTGCGTGATGCTGTTCTATCGTTACTTTCATGGTGTGCGTTCATTAGACATCCGTCGCCTTATTCCTGACGTGAGGATGTTCGGCAGGGATACGCGACTTTCTAGGAATTCTCACCCGTTTGTTATCGATTGGACAGTTGTCCGCACTATACACTACAGATCAAATTCGTTTTTCGCTCGTACAGTCCGTGTATGCGGAATCGACTTCCGGCAAATGTATTTCCCACTGTTCAAGGCAAGCGTCAATAATCATTACTCCCTCTTTCCCCCTTCCGATCCTTTACTTTCCACTCGCCGACCTTGTTCAAGCTCCAGATAGACGTGCTAAATCCTTTTGAATATCTGCGTGTTGTACGGTATCTTATAGTTGTTCACTCCCGCCTTTTCCTTTTTTGCATGCTTTCTTTTAAGTATGGAAAATGTTGTGAAATTTAGAATTCAAAGCACTTCTCCGGAAGCGATGTCAAAGTTAAGAATCGACCTTCCATCCTATGACAAGCCTGTATCAAAATCATTGGATTCGATCCAATTTGGAAGTTCTGCAGATCACAATTTTTAAATCTTTTCGAACACCTAACCATAGGGACCGTAGAAATGTTGCCCATTTCTATAGCGAATGCCAGGGGCGGGTTTGACTTGTCGTAATTCCAACCGATTTCCAACCAACCTTTTCTCTTTGTAAATTTTGCAGATGCTTGAGTATGTTGCAACAAAGTGAAACAACGTGCATTCCACACTTCCACAGTAAAAAATATACTGATAAAAAGATTTGCTCGATGTCAAAACAATGCCATTCATATTTTATTGCTTTTGTAATCCTTAAGACATCCTACATTTCTGTAGGTGTACAAAATTCAAATCCAGGTAGTTGAGATACATTTGTTGCTGATTTTTTTCCCTTTGTCACGTACTCAGATATATGTAGGAGTATGTATGCATGTGTGTAAGTAATAGGGCCGGAAGTGAATAGTTCAATACGTTCTTATTCATCAGTTTGAAGAGAATCGTTAAAAACGGATGTCGGTCTGAGTGTGTTCGCATCCGTGCCTTTGCACGAATGCTTTTGACAATTCTTCATACTTTCTTGGATTCCGTTTTGGCAAATTCGCTTACTTGACTTTGAAGTGTGCGTCATCCATACATCACGGAATATGTAATTTTCTATATGGAGCATTTCAAAGGTGTTTTTCAAATACTCGTACTTTGTATTGGGATTCGAAAAACTTTAGAGCGTTTCAACTCGTACGTACGAGAATGTTCACATTTTTATGCGTGTCTCTGCAGGTGTGTTGATTCGGTAAGGAAGACTTTTAGGAGAATGTAGGTATTCTTCTCTTTGCAACACCCAGAAAAAAGTTTAGCCAGAGCCATACAATAGAAGTCGAGTACAAACATATACAAGCAGAGATAACAACAATCGGTTCGAACTACATATATTCGGTTGGATAAACCGACTTTCTATTGCAATCACCAGTATTCGGTTGCATAAACCGACTTTATGTTGCAATCACCAACATTCCATTATTAATGGTAACACGGTTTGAGATATCATATGATGGTTGCCACAATCTTATCACGGAATTCACAGCCAATAATACAATTATACCAACCGAATTTAGTCAAACTTTTGGTTGCGACAACTGCCGGCTATACTGATAATACTGATAATTTTTTTTAAATTTCTGAATTTATTGGAAAGCTTGAACTTTTTCATTTAAAAAAAAACATGATTCAATGGGTTTGCGCTTCTCACAATGGGCTGAAAATTATTTGGTAGGAGATGAAGGATTTTACCGATAATGTTTTCAGATGAAGCTTATTGTCATCTCGCTGCAAAAACGACGTATATGGGGTGTATATGGAGAGAACTCACTCCTGACTATTGAAAAACAGTGCATCCACAACGAGCCACTGTTTGGGCTGGACTTTGAGCTGGCGGCATCATTGGGCCATTGAGCAAGAAGCCTCAAATGAGCAAGAAGCCTCAAAATATTAAGAGAATGACATGGACGACATTTGGATTCAACATGTGTCACACAGCCAACGTAACAAGTAGCCGAAATTGTGATGTTAATTGGCCGCCTCGGAGATGTGATATTAGTGGAGAACCATTAAGGATAAATGTTATGCAAAGCAACCAGAGACAATTAAAGCGTTGAAACAGGAAATCGAAGTTGCCACTAAAGCGATACGACCCGAAACAATCGAAAATGAACCGAAAAATTAGGTTGATCGGATGATATAATGCCGAGAAATTTGTGGTAGTCATATGAATGATAATGTGCTTCATTATAAAGTTTTTTTGTTTATTTAATTAATGCAACTAGTTAAACATTTTAACTAACAAGCAATTTGAGATAATATGTAAAGGGTGATCCATCTAGAGGTATTTTTCCAGAACAAAAAAAAATAATTAAAATCAAGTGTGGAATCTTTATTGGTAATTTGAAAGGACATTTTATGGCATTTTTTTTTGAAAATAATTACCTTCAAATGTTGGCAACTGTATTATGGAAATGAGCTTTCGGTGAGGAAACGGGAAGATCCGCTGTTTTCGACCAAAATTTCGTTCAGTGATGAGGCCCATTTCTGGCTCCACGGCAAAGTCAATAAACAAAATTGCCACATTTGGGCTGAAGAGCAACAAGACAAGGTTCAAGAGGTGCCATTCTACCCAGAAAAAAACACGGTTTGGTGCGGTTGATAAGCTGGTGGAATCATCGGTGCATATTTTTTCAAAAATGATGATGGCCGGAACATAAACGTGAATGGTGCTCGCTATCGCGCCATGATATCGATATTTATGCTACCTGAAATTGAAGTCCGTTATCTTACCGCCACTTGGTTTAAGCAGGACGGTGCCACTTGCCATACAGCTGCTCAAACAATGGTTCTATTGAGAGGTCATTTCGAAAAGCAGCTAATTTCACGTTTTGGTCTTCTAGATCGAGTGATATCACACCTTTAGACATTTTTCTTTGGGGTTACGTAAAGTCTAAAGTCTATGCTGACAAACCAGCTACGCTTTAGATTTGGAAGCCAACATTACGCGTATCATTAAAGCCATACCGGTCGAAATGCTCAAACGAGTCATCCAAAATTGGACTCTCAGATGGAAAACCCTGAGTCGTAGTTGCGGCCAACATTTGAAGGAAATTATATTCAAAAAAATAAATGCCACAAAATGTCCCTTCAAATTACCAATAAAGATTCCACACTTGATTTGAAATTTTATATTTTTTTTTGTTCTGAATAAAAACCTCTCGATGGGTCCCCATTTATGTATACGAGGGTTGCTATATATATTCCTGGCCTAGGCAACACTAAGTGTTGCTTGTCGCCAACTGACATTTCCATTGGAAAGTTTGAAATTTTATTAGCATAAACGTACTCAGAACGTTTTGAAGTACGACCATCATTTGTCTTGTTTACAGTAACTTGAAAAAGTTAATTTGGCAAAAAAAATGGAATTAACTCGTGAACATTTTCGTGCGATCATTTTTCACAACTATCGACTTGGATTATCACGACAAGAGTGCATCGATGAACTTAAATCTTTGTATGGCGATGAAGCACCATCCTATAGCACTGTGAAAAACTGGTTTATTGAATTCAATCGTGGCCGACGCTTGCTCAAAGACGAAGGTCGTGAAAGTCGTCCAAAGACGGCCGTTGTGCCAGAGAACATTTATGCCGTGCGTGAACTGATAGTGCAAGATCGCCTTGTGACATACCGTGAGATAGAGGCATCCTTGGGCATTTCTTCCACCAGTATACATTCGATATTGCATGAACACCTGGCCGTAAAAAAGATTTGTTCTCGTTGGATCCCGCACAATTTGACAATCGTTTAAAAAAAAGGCTAGTGTCGATTGGTGCAAAAAAATTTTGAAAAAATACGATCGCGGTGCTTCAAAATACGTTTATAAGATCGTCACAGGTGACGAATCATAGATCTATGAGTATGAGCCCGAAACAAAACAGCAATCAACCGTGTGGGTCATCGAAGACAAGACAAATCCAACGAAAGTTGTCGTAGCAAATGGTCGCCTGTTTCTTCAGCAAAACTGGTCATGTGACGACTGTTCCGCTTGAGCAGCGTAGGACGGTCAATTCTGAGTGAGTACGCCACAATTTGTTTGCCTGAAGTCTTTGGAGAAATTCGAAAAACGAACAAGAGAAGACGAATCATTGTGCACCATGACAATGTGAGCTCTCACACATCGGCTCAAACCAACGCCTTTTTGACCGGCCAAAAAGTCGAATTGATGGGTCATCTGCCGTACAGCCCAGACTTGGCACCCAATAACTTATTTTTATTCCCGCACATCAAGAAGAAGAAAACCCATGTTTTGGAGATGTCTCAATCGGAGTGGAAAAAGTGCTTCGACAATTGGTTTGAGCGCATGCAAAAGTGTATAAATCATGCTGGAGAATACTTTGAAAAACAAAAAAACTATTTTTGTGGATAAATGTTCGCATTTTCATTATTAGGCCAGAAATATATATTGCAGCCCTCGTATACCGCGTATTTATTTGTAAAGGGTGTCCCAAGAAGAACGCAATTTTTAAATCTGGCAACATTCGAAGTGTCATTGTTTGACATTTGAACAATTGTTATTGTTTGTTAGTAGAAGGTACGTTAGTAAAAATGGAGCGCTACACGAATGAACAACGCATTCTCATTGTGAAATTGAGACAACATGAAAATGCTGATTTTGCCGATAAAATCATCTTCAGTGACGAGGCCCTTTTTCATCTTGATGGCTTCGTCAATAGGCAGAATTGTCGCATTTGGGGTGCGGAAAATCCTCGAGTGATTCACGAGAAGCAAATGCATCCTCAACGTGTCACTGTGTGGTGTGGTTTTTGGGCTGGAGGAATCATTGGACCTTTTTTTTATGAAAATGAGGCAGGTCAAGCGCAAACAGTCAATGGTGTTTGGTATCGTGAAATGATAACCAGTTTTTTCTTGCCTAGAATTGAAGAAATGAATGTGGAGGGCATGTGGTTTAAACAAGACGGCGCCACATGTCATACAGCCAGAGAAACAATTCAATTGCTGCATCAGTCATTTCCCGGTCGTGATATTTCGCGTTTTGGAGATCAGAATTGCCGTCTAGATCGTGCGATTTAACACCATTAGATTTTTTTCTTTGGGGTTTTTTTGAAGTCGATGGTTTACGCGAATAAGCCGACGACGACTCAAGCCTTAAAAGACGAAATTGGACGCTGCATTAATGAAATACCGCAGCATTCATGCAAAACGGTCATTGAAAATTTCATTAAAAGATCGCGTGCATGCCAGCAAAGCCGCGGCGGCCATCTGCACGATATATTGTTCCATACATAACCTCATTCTGTCTACTTTACGATATAATAAAGTTTCACGATTTTTTCTTAAATATCTGTGTTTTATTTAAAATTTAAAAATTGCGCTCTTCTTTGGACACCCTTTATATCAAATAAGTAAGCATATGACAGTATATTTATGTAAACTAATCTGATCTGAAAGAAGTTATTACTACTGTTTAGACCGCAGAAGGTCGTACGGTTTTAATCTTTTCAGTCTTCTTTGAGAGCCTGGAGAATTATTAAGGTTAACTGCTTTTGGATTTACATGGACCCTCAGCCTGACATCGTGTTTATTAGCAACGTTCTTTATTTCTTCTTAAATGACAAAGTTAAACCTTTCCAATAAACCCAGAAATTTTAAAAAATTATCAGTACCTTTTTTCTATTGCCGATTCAAATTTACAAATTTTATATGGGCAACCCGTTATTTTATCGTCTCTAGTGGCCCATTAATATTTTTTTTTCAAAAATGTAAATATCATTTCATTACGAGTATTCATAGGTTCCTACTTTGTCACTTGTATCGATATATTTAGTTCCATTTCCACAATATTTAAGTGGATCAACTAAGATTTTATTGCAAATAGATGAACAATTCTAAGGTAATCTAATCGCAGGGGCTTACGACTGCCTTTGAATGTCCTTTTTCAACATCGACTTATTATAATTTAACTTCAAAAGAAATATTTGCCCACAACTTAGATATGTACAAATTAAGCTTAAGCAAATGGTCTACACACAAGTCTATTCGTATGTGGCTGGACTATCTGCAAATGATGGCAAACAATGTCATGAACCCCATACCCACTGAGACCTACAGCCAGGTTCAACTTTTTCACAACACATCGCAATACGAGTACCTTGAATGTGGTATTTAAAAGGAAACCGCTTCTTACGGTGAATCGAAATGGAAATGAAGCAATAGAAAAAGGACGTGTAAAACATTGCGTTTAAACATGCAAAGTCCTTAAGTGAAATAGCGAAACAGCGCCAGCAACAACATTTGCCTCAAGGCAAATGTTGTAGCAACTACCACAAGAGCTGAGCGACTGTTGGGAAAATCGCTGCAAATTATGTTTGTGTCAGACACATAAACAATATTTAAAATTTGCATAGAATTTTAATTATAATACAGGAAAAAGGCATAAAGCAACAGCAGATACTCCACCACCATTTGCCCGAGCTGCGTCGGAGAAAACGCTGTATGAAAAGTGAACCTTTCGTAAATACGGTAATCACTAGAAGAGCAGCGCCAACTCTAACATTTACTGTGACCATTGCGGACAGCGGAACTCTGCGCACCCTACATCAACATAATTCGCGAAGAAAACAATGTATATTGAGGGCTTTTAATCAACTCATGTTAGGAAAAATGAGTTGGTGTAGGATGGTGCAAATACAGGTTTTAACCGAAATAGCGTCTCCAGTAGCATTTTTAAAGAAAATGGGATGATTATACCAAAACTCTCTAAAATCCAAACCAAACTGACACTCTCTGAGGATACATCAGCTTCTCGACAATCATGTACTCTCCTAGATCGTTTCATATTTGGGATCTGCACTGTGATTAATATTTCAAGTCATGGAAATATAACCACATGTGACGCGAAAAATAGAAAAGGATATAAGGTTAAAACCCAGTTCGATGCTCAGATGTTGTCCACATTAAAAAAAAAGTGAAAAGTTGATGAAAAGATTTGTTCAGGAGAGCCATTTTAAAGATTAGGTCCCTTTCTATTTGCGCTTAGAATCGTCGACTTCACTTTCATAAAACTCGCATATCTATGGGAGGGAACACTTCTGGGGAATGGGATCGGTCTCATTCGATGCTCAGATGTTGTCCACATCAAAAAAAAGTGAAAATTTATTTTTTACCCTTAGGTCCCTTTCTCTATGCGCTGTCACATATACGGACACCACTACGTGATAAAAGACCAAAACAAAGACCCGTGTCTCCCAGTAATTCACTTTTTTTATGGGTCCCCAAAGATTTGGAGCCTCGGTGTGATTTTGCAAAAAAAAATGTGATCTATTGTGATCGTGCAGTGATCGTGTTGCACTGTGTTACAAGCAAAGATAGGCGTATAAACAAATTGAAGAGCCCTTGCCGATTAAAAAAATTGTTTTAAGCAGATCGATGTAATTTTAAATCGGTCTATCTCACTTCCGTTTGGCTATTACAAACCTCAGTACAAACTTATACTACCGCTGTATCACAGTGTGCTGACGCTACCTATACACATGGCGTGGTGCGATATGGTACAATTTGACCATTAGTTATACGAGGGCTGCTATATATATTTCTGGCCAAATAATGAAAATGCGAATATTTATCATCAAAAAAGGTTTTATTGTTTTTCAAAGTATTCTCCATCATGATTTATACACTTTTGCATGCGCTCAAACCGATTTTCAACGCATTTGTTCCACTTCGATTGGGACACCTCCAAAACATGGTTTTTAAACGCTTCAACAGCATCTTTTGGCGACGAAAATCGTTGACCACGCATTTTTTTCTTGATATGCGGGAATAAAAAGAAGTTATTGGGTGCCAATCAATTCGACGTTTTGGCCGGTCGTGTGAGAGCTCGCATTGTCATGGTGCACAATGATTCGTCTACTCTTGTTCGTTTTTAGAATTTCTCCGAAGACTTCAGGCAAACTAATTGTAGCGTACCACTCAGAATTGACCTCCTACGTTGCTCAAGCGGAACAGTCGCCACATGATCAGTTTTGCCGAAGAAACAGGCGACCATTTGCTTCGAAGTGCTTCTTCCAAGAACAACTTTCGTTGGATTTGGCTCGTCTTCGAAGACCCTCTCGATTGCTGTTTTGTTTCGGGCTCATACGCATAGATCCATGATTCGTCACCTATGACGATCTTAAAAACGTCTTTTGGAGCACCGCGATTGTATTTTTTCAAAATTTATTTGCACCAATCGACACGAGCCTTTTTTTGAGTGATTGTCAAACTGTGCAGGATCCAGCGAGAACAAACCTTGTTTACGGCCAGGTGTTCATGCAATATTGCATGTATGTTGGTGGAAGAAATATCCAAGGATGCCTCTATCTCACGGTATGCCACACGACGACCTTCGTCTTTGAGCGAGCGTCGGCCACGATTGAATTCATCAAACCAGTTTTTCACAGTGCTCTAGGATGGTGCTTCTTGTCGTGATAATCCACGTCGAAAGTTGTGAAAAATGATCGCACGGCAATGTTCACGAGTTAAAAAAAAATCGCATTTATGGCCAAACTAATATAGCAATCGTTATAAAATGTTAACAAAATGAACTGAATGCCTAGGCAATTACTCTAGACTATGTTATGGTAAAACTGGAAAAGCGAGCGTGGCACCGCCCACACAACCCTGAACATAAAAATCGTTATTTCATAAACTAAAAGAAATATGACGATGATGTTAAAACAAATGATATCGGCATGGATCAAAACACATCCTGGAGGAAAAGTGGGCGCTGCCATGCCCCTTTAAACATCACACAAGTAGAAAAATATGTTGGGCGCAATAACCATACTCGAAGAGATTCATACTATTGTTGGTTATATGGTAGGATACAACAATATTATGAAACTCACAACAATAGTATGATTCAAATACAACCAAACTATGATCCCCACAACCATACTGTGATCCTCACAATAATAGTATTATTCACACATAGCCATACTAGGATCCCCACAACCATAGTATGATTCGCACTCAACCATACTATGATATCCACAACTATAATATGATCCTAACAACTATAGTATGTTTCGCATACAACCGTAGTATGATCCTCAACATCATAGTATGATTCACACATGTTAGATCCCTACAACCATAGTATATACTATGGTCCCCAATATTATTTTTTAGAATTGGGTTTAGTTGTCAACAATAGATTTAAATTACGAAAATTATTTAAAAATACATTAAATTTAAAGTAATAGAAGTGATTTATTTAAAAGTAGAAAAAATCATTTTAAAAAAACGTAGGCGTTTTTATTAAAAATATTTCAGTTAAACAAAGCTAAAGCAGTTTGTTTCAAAAATTTTAATTTCCATATAAAAATTACTATTATTGCATAAGATCTGTAGCAAAACCATGGTTCTCAAAAGCATATTCAAATGAAGAAAAATTACAATCATAGAGTATGATTGCCGTAATCATATTATTGTTAACATAAAACCCAAAAGACACTACTTTTGCCGTACCAACTATATTGCCATTTTTAAATTTGGCAATAATACTATTGTTACATTTCAACAATATTAATATTGCGGCAATCATACTATTGTCAAAATTCAATTCAGAAAATAATGCTATGGTTGCGACGAACATACTTTTATTGCGGAGAACATATTTTTATTGCCGTGACCATATTTTTTCTCTGCATGCGTGTATGGCCAAAGTAATCGACCGATCGTTATAAGTTTTTAACAGGATGAAAACAATGAGTAGCGCATTATTATGGTAAAAACCTTAACCTCAACTTTTGTGAACTAATACCGATGTGACGATAGATGTTGCTATATATGATGTCAGTTTGGAAAGGATTACACCCTAATAAATTAGAGGCCGCTGCCACGCCCTTTAACAAAATGTTCATATTAGACGGTTATCCATAATGAGGGTTATACAAGCTTGGCTAATCTTAATACCTATTCTACTGGTTTTATTTGTTTTATTTTGTGCCACTGCGAACACTTTCTTTTATACCACGTCTTGGCAAACTAAATGTCATTCTTATTCTGCCAACAACTCGACATTTCTTTACTTGGCAAAATCTGCATGACCTACAAAAATCGTAGATAATTTTTTTATAAAGTTAATTTTAGCTGTTGTCAGTTAAATTTTTAAAGTATTCATTCGTATCAAATCTATGTTCAACTAGTTTTCTAAATAAATGTACATGAAAATGCAATTCTGCTGGACAGGCTCGTATATTTTACAACAACAGTTTGTGGCTAATAATTTGTTGCAAAATATAGCAAAAACTAAAAAGGTTTTTGATGTTTGTTACTTAAACACTTCAATAAATCAAGTCAATATAATTTTTAAAATTGACCGCACAAAGCAACAACGTGGATTTTTATATCATAGGAAGGGGTAAAGTATAAGTATATTAAGTTTGTTATTACATATGTGACAGCTTGACATATAAGAACCCGTAAGATGGGTAGCAGACGTCCGCCAGTCCAAAAAAAGTCCTACTCAGTCATTTTATAACTAACTGGAGTATACGCGCTCTGGAGAGGTACGAGCGGAAAATGACTTTTAGTGCAGCAACCGTCTTGCTAAGATTGCGAATAGCAAGTTTCCGTGACCCATTAATAGCAGAAGGGCCGCCGTAGCGCGATGGTTGGCACAGACGACTAGGAATATTTAAACATTTTCAGAGGCGGGGTTTCCAACTCTTAAATGCCGTCTACTTTATGAGTAAGAGATTTATCTCTATACAATGTTCAAAGCATCTATATAATTTTTATAAACCCTTAGGAGATGGCGGTAAACAGTAGGTCCCGGACAGTGAGTATAAGAACTTTGTATATTAAGGACAGCACTCTTGTTCAAGAGTTGTTCCCCGGTCGTTACCTAATTTTAAAGAAATTATGCATGTGTGTTAAATTTTGAATTATTCAAAAGTGCTCGGAAATGTAAATTAGTATGGGGTAGGACGTAAGAGACCTAGTTTTCTTTTATGGCCAATTTATAATTCATCAAAATTGCAAACGGTTTAAACAATCGTTTCAAGAGCGATCGACAGCACTACTGTTGGACAAACGTGCATGGGACAGAAAACTTCAACCGAGTTCAATATCGTATTTATTAAAAAAATATGACAGAAATGGGAATAGGACTTACAATAGTCAGTCGGTTAAATGTTGCCTGAATTGGTTATTTATCGCTCATAACATTCCATAAGAAACATGGTCACAATCATTTGTATTACGTGGCTTTCACAACATAGGGTTCTGAAATCGGAAAAGAACGTTGTACCATGGCCCAGTCCTAAGCAATGTGCACAGTTTATTTGTCTACTAAAAACTTTCATACTGAAATTAATAACACAGGGCATCAGTGATTCTGCGGTGCGGTGTTTGTAAGGAAATTTTGGTGGATATGTTGATGAAGATCTAAGGCTATAATTTACTTTTTTTAAATTGACTATGGTTCTCGAGATAAACCGTTATTTTAAAAATGAAGGAGGTTTGACCACATATTTTAGCATAACTAAGGAATAGTTTGTCCGATTTGGTTAAGTAAAAAATTAAAAATCCGCAGCTACATTACCTTCAATAGTTCAATAGTTTCGAAAATATTGAGAAACTTTTTCAAAAAAAATTTTTTTTTCATGCAAAATTGAAAAATTTTTTCTATTTGTTAAATGCATATAAAATCAAAAAAGTCACAAATGCCAATTTTTGATCTTTAATCATAAACATAGATATGTTACAAATAAAAGTAGCCATATTTCAATAAAATCGATTAACAAGTTTTGGAATAATTCACAATTTAGTGATGGTATCTCATTGTGATAAATTTTTTAAATGAACATTAATAACAGAAATATTCCATAGCTATAAAAAAACACGACACATAATTATAACAACTTAAGTAGGCCGAAAAGACGATATGTGACAGACAAGTGAATAAATACGTACATATGTCAAAAAAAATCTAAGACCTCGTTAATCGTTGTGTTGAAAGTGAAAAGGTGAGACTTATCCACAATAAAATTAAAAAAATATTAAGAAATAATAAAGTTTCTCAATTTATAAGGCATTGCTTATGATGAACTCTTCACGTAAATCTTGTGCTAATAACCCTGACCATTTCTGCTACATATGTGGTAAATATTGTGCAGAAAAGCAACTAAATAATATTAATGCTTTTGTAAAACAAGCTTATAAGGCTTATTTTGGACAACAACTTGGACAACAAGACAAATGTTGGGTCCCACATAAAGTTTGTAAAACTTGTGTCGAGTCTCTTCGATATTGGAGCAAAGGAGAACGCAAAGGGCTTCCGTTTGGAATACCGATGACGTGGGCAGAGCCAAGAACCCACCTTGATGATTGTTACTTTTGCGCTGTAAATGTAAAAGGCATGAACCGATATAAAAAGCGGTCTTGGTTGTACCCAAACGTTCAATCCGTAAAGCCACCAACGCTGCATAGTGAAAATTTACCAATACCGGTATTTACTTCATTATCATCCAAATATTCTAATGATGTTGAAATGTTAGATAGTCAGAATGAGAACAGCAGTGAGAATGAGTACGAAGAATGCAGTTCTACTTATCAAGGATTTTCTCAAGGTGAGCAGATTGACTTAATTCGAGATTTAAATTTATCGAAAAAATCAGCTGAACTTCTTGCATCAAGACTAAAAGAAAAACGTTGCATTCAGCCTGGCGTAAGAATAACTACTTACCGAAACAGAGAGCGAGACATTCTTCCATTCTTTACCGAAGCGAATTATATTGTATATTGTAATGATATTTCTGGGCTTTTGAATTTAATGGGCCTTCCAATATACCAACCAAAAGACTGGAGACTTTTTATAGACAGCTCAAAAAAAAGTTTGAAGTGTGTGTTACTACATAATGGAAATAAAGTGGCTTCGATTCCAGTAGGTCATTCGACTAAACTTAAAGAAGACTATGAAAACGTCAAGCTGGTGTTAGAGAAGATTTCATATTATCAACACAAGTGGTCCGTCTGTGTAGATTTAAAGATGGTAAACTTTTTATTGGGCCAGCAAAGTGGATACACTAAATATCCCTGTTTTCTATCTCTATGGGACAGTCGTGCAAAAAATGAACACTGGAGCAGGACAGACTGGCCGTCAAGACTGAACATGACTGTAGGAAAAGATAACATCGTTCATGAACCTTTGATAAGTCGAGAAAAAATCATTCTTCCACCACTCCACATTAAACTTGGCCTTATGAAACAGTTTGTGAGAGCACTCGATACGAATGGAATGAATGGCTTTAAATATATTTGTCAAACATTTCCTGGTCTTAGTACAGAAAAGTTAAAAGCAGGTGTTTTTGACGGGCCACAAATCCGTACTCTTATAAACAACGATGATTTCACAAATCACATGACTCAGATGGAAGTGGAAGCATGGATAAGCTTTGTATCAGTTGTCAACAATTTTTTGGGGAATAACAAAGCTAAGAACTATGCAGAAATTGTTAGCAAAATGCTCCAGAATTTCCAAAAACTAGGAGCTAATATGAGTATAAAAGTGCATTATCTGCACAGTCATTTGGATAAATTTCCTGACAACCTCGGCGATTATAGTGAAGAACAAGGGGAACGATTCCACCAGGACATCAAGATCATGGAGGAAAGATACCAAGGACGGTGGGATAGCCATATGATGGCAGACTACTGTTGGAACCTACAACGGGACTGTCCCAACAAAAAGTACCAAAGAAAATCCCATACAAAACGGTTTTCTTAACTCGTGTTTCTTAAAATTATGGAATATTTCTGTTATTAATGTTCATTTAAAAAATTTATCACAATGAGATACCATCACTAAATTGTGAATTAATCCAAAACTTTTTGGAAGAAGTTTTTGAATATTTTCGAAATTATTGACTTTATCAAAAAACATTGTAGGGGTAACTTGAATGTAATTTAGTTGCGGATTTTTAATTTTTTTCTTAACCAAATCGGAAAAACTGTTCCTGAGTTATGCTAAAATATATGGTGAAACCTCCTTCATTTTTAAAACAGCGGTTTATCTCGAGAACCAGAGTCAATTCAAAAAAAGTGAATTATAGGATAAGAATATCACTATCTCATACAACTAAATTGACTCCAAAAAGTTGAACCTTGACAAAATTTTTATATTGGACCATAAACTATGATTCGGCCCGGCCAAATTTAATTTGTCTATTTCTTATTGTCTGTTTTTATATTTTAAGTATAATTTTTTATTTAGTTTTGTATCATATTCATTATAATTATTCATGCATACGAGGGCGACCCCAAAAGTAACTGGCCTAACAGAAAAAGAATCCGGAATCTTGGAATTAAAGTCAGCTCTGAGTGTCAAATGCCGTCTATAGAGAAGCTTTTTTTTTCGGAGGTTGATATAAAGCTCTGGATCGTAAAGTAGCTGATCTTTAGGAAAGATCAGCCTCAAAAATGTGTAGAAGTTTCTATCAAACCTGGTACACCACGGCGGCCAACAGAATTCAAGAATTCGTCACTTACTTACCCTGTAGTTTTTTGCTAAATAATAGAGAGAGAGAGAGAGAGAGAGAGAGAGAGAGAAAAAGAACGAAATTCACTCTTGTGAGGTAAAAATAGCTCTCATAAGCGGGCATACCGGTATTTCATGGAAATCGATCGGATTCGTTTAGATGTCGATTTAAGAAGACCAGATTTTTACAAATCCGGAAGTTCTTCGCTACAAGAGAGAGAGAGAGAGGAGAGAGACAGGAGAGAGAGAGAGGCGAGAGAGAGATAGAGAGCGAGAGCGATGTAAAGAGAGAGAGAGCGATGTAAAGAGAGAGAGAGAGAAAACAATATGAGTTGAGGTCAAAGTAGATCTCATTTATATATAATATCCTGTGGTTCCAATGAGCAAAAAAGGACCACGAAGAACTAAATTCTATTCAATGAATGTTTTAGCTGCTCTCCACCTTAGTCCGCTAGGCGCTATATCGTGTTTATGTATGCCCCTTCATGAGTTCTGCTTGGTGACGCGCTGACAAAGGTAATTTTAAATTGGTCACCGTCTAGTCAACGAGGTCAGCCAAGCAGTTACCATGAATGGTGTTCGCTATCGCGAGACGATAATGGACTGCTTGTGGCCAGAAATTGAGGATGTGGACTTGGGCGATAGGTGGTTCCAACACAATGGTGCGTGCCACTTGCCACACAGCCAACGAAAGAATGGCTCTTTTGCGGGTGAAATTCAATGGCCCTGTTATCGCACGTCGTAATGATATTAATTGGCCGTTACGATCATATGATTTGACACCGCTGGACTTCTTTTTTTGGGAATATTTTAAAGAAAAATTGTGCGTCAATAAGCCAAAAAAAATTCAAGAGCAAATGGATGAAATAATTCGGCACATTACCTACATTGAACCTTCATTATATCTCAGGGTCATTGAAAATATGCACAATCAGATAGAGGTATGCCACTGGAGCCGTGGCGAGAATTTGGCCGATATTTTGTTTCATACATAATTGTCATAGATCCTTCTACCGTATTTAAAAATATTAATATTATTATCTGAAAACTTTTTGTTTTATTTACAATTAACTTCGTGAGTTTTAGTTGGACCATTCTTTATGATGGAGTATACAAAAACAATTGGAAAAACAATTGTTTTTTATAACCCCATTTGATTTCTTTAAATAGTATATTTCGTGATTAATGAACTTCACGTTTGATACGATTTTAAAGGTACTCGTAAATACTTTTTTTTTTTAAAAAATTATAAAAAAATGTCGTTACATACAGGGTATGAGATCTAAAAATAAGGTTGAAGCCAAGGCTTTGAGTTACCCACGAAGTGTATCATATCCTTTCCACGCGAAGCAACCACGTTTATCCCCCCCCCCTAAATTTATCTCGTGCTTCACCCCATGGCACTAATTGTCCTTTGTTTCTAGAGTGTGTTTGGGAATCCACTTTCAGCAGTTATTCATCAGTACAAATAGTATAAACCATCAAAACAACAAAACTGCACGAAATGATTCCAAAATTACATTAAAACACCTGTAACATCCCCTATGTTCAATTTGAAATTAAAATTAAATCGAACGGACGTGACTGGAAAAATATAGATATTATAACAGCCCCGTGCACACCACCCCCCCAATGGGAGTCGCCATCGAAGTCATAACACGATTTAATGACTCTTCAGTGAATTGCGTGTAGTTATTTTTATTTTAGTTTTTAAAATGTAATTCTAATTTAAAAATAAAAAGAAGAAAAAAGATATAATTAAAAACGTAGCCTGACAATCATGCACAAAACTAGCATTTGTATTGTTTTTTTTAAACTGCCCTAAACTGGCAGCACTCTCACACCATCCGGGATACGCTGGCATATGAGTGATTGCTTAAATATATATTGGATTGGATCGACTTTGCGGAATTGTCGAAGAGTCAGCCGAAATTGTGATGTCAGTTGGCCGCCTCGGAGCTTTGATTTGAGCCCTTTGGATTATTTTCTGTTGCCAGCCATTAACGACAAATGTTACGCAAAGCATCCAGACGCAATTGAAGATTTGAACCATGAAACCGAAGTTGCCATACAAGAGATTCGACCCGAAACAATCGAAAATGCTTAGTCAGTTGTGGTATAAATATACGAGGGCGACCGCAAAACAAACTGGCCTGGCACATTTTCTGTTTTACTAGCAACTTTTTTTGTTTTTTAAAAGCAATCTTTTATAAGCCATCTCTCAAAATTTCCGAAATATTTAATTATTATTTTCTTTGTTACAGGTGATTGAAGTAAACAAGTTTTATAATTTTTGAAAAATGGAAAATAAAGAGTTTCGTGCGGTAATTAAACACTTTTATATGAAAGGTTATACGCCACAATTAATCAAAGATAAATTGGATTCTGTTCATGGTGATAATGCACCATCATACTCCACCGTGAAATCCTGGGTTCAACAATTTAAAATTGGTCGTTCAAGTACGGAAGATGAACAACGCTCTGGGACCAAAAACTGCTACTACTATTGAAAACATTAGAAAAATATTTAATGAAGTGACTAAAGATAGACGAATAAAGCTCAGAGAACTTGCTGATATTCTTAAAATACACGAAAAACAAGTTTGGAGTATTTTACATGATGAACTCTACATGAAAAAGCTATCCGCAAGAATGGTGCCGCGTTTGTTGACTTTGCCCCAAAAAATCGTCCGTAGGACCAATTCCGTGCAGCTTTTAGCGATTTATCAGCGTAATCCAATAGAGTTCTTGCGCCGATTCATAACTGTTGATGAAACACGGATCCATCACTACATCCCAAAATGCAAAAAACAGTCAAAACAATGGATAGAAGCTGGTAAAAGTGGTCCCAAGAAGGCGAAAACTGTTAAGTCAGCAGGAAAAGTAATGGCCACAGTATTTTGGGATGCAAGGGGTATAATATTTATTGATTATCTTGAGAAAGGAAAAACTATAAATAGTGAATATTATTGTGCATTATTGGATCGGTTGAGTGAAGAAATCAAGATAAAACGACCGCATTTAGAAAAAAAAGTTGTTTTTCATCAAGATAATGCTCCTTCACACACTGCATTTTTAACTCAACAAAAACTGGCCGAATTACGATTTGAAATTGCTCCGCATCCACCATAAAGTCAAGATTTAGCTCCTTCTGTTTATTTCTTGTTTCCAAATTTAAAAAAATTTCTCGTTGGCAAAAAGTTTTCGTCCAATAGCGAGGTCATTGCTGAAACTGAGACATATTTTGAAGGTCTTGAAAAATCTTATTTTTCGGATGGATTTGAAAAACTTGAAAAACGTTTGATGAAGTGTATTGAGTTAGAAAGAGATTATGTTGAAAAATAAATAATAATATTTCCAAAAAACGGTTCTTTTTATGTTAGGCCAGTTATTTTTGCGGTCGCCCCCGTAAATGATATTGGGTCCATTATAAAATGACAAAGTTTAACCTTCTAATAAAACCAGACAGATTTAAAAAAAATATCAGTACTTGTGGCAATTGATGTCCGATTTTAATGAAAATTGTCACCTGTACTTTCTTGAACCAAGGATGGATACTATGGAAATTGAAGAGATATGTTTCAGATTTAAATATAGCTTCCACATTAAGCATTCACCCGAAAAAATTGCCGCATCTTGGGATCGAAAAACCAGTACGTAATCTTTGAGAATCCAATGCATTCTCAGAGTGTTACAATTTTGTAGGGATTTGGAAGTAGTGGCATGCACTACTTCCACTCCGATTGAGACACCTACAAAACATGGTTTTGAACGCTTCAACAGCAACTTCTGGCGACGAAAAACGTTGAACACGCCACGCATACACTCTATCATTTTGCCTTTTTTTCTTGATGTGCGTGAATAAAAAAAGTCTTTGGGTGCCAAGTCAGGGCTGTACGGCGGAAGACCCATCAATTCGACGTTTTGACCGGTCAAAAAGGCGCTGGTTTGAGCCGATGTGTGAGAGCTCGCATTGTCGTGGTGCACAATGATTCGTCTTCTCTTGTTTGTTTTTCAAATTTCTCCAAAGACTTGAGGCAAACAAATTGTGGTGTCCCACTCAGAATTGACCGTCCTACGTTGCTCAAGTGGAACAGTCGCCACATGACCAGTTTTGCCGAAGAAACAGGCGACCATTTGCTTCGAAGTGTTTCTTCCACGAACAACTTTCGTTGGATTTGGCTCGTCTTCGAAGACCCACACGGTCGATTGCTGTTTTGTTTCGGGCTCATACGCATAGATCCATAATTCGTCACCTGTGACGATCTTATTATATTTTTCAAAATGCACCAATCGCCACGAGCCGTTTTTAGCGATTGTCAAATTGTGAACAACCCTTTTTTACGGCCAGGTGTTCATGCAATATCGAATGTATGCTGGTGGAAGAAATGTCCAAGAATGCCTCTATCTCACGGTATGTCACATGACGATCTTGCATTGTCAGTTCACTCACGTCATCAATGTTCTCTGGCACAACGGCCGTTTTTGGACGACCTTCACGACCTTCGTCTTTGAGCGAGCGTCGGCCAGAATTGAATTCATTAAACCAGTTTTTCACAGCGCTATAGGATGGTGTTTCTTTCTGAGTTCTGAGTACGTTTATGCTAAAAAATGTCAAACTTTCCAATGGAAATGTCAGATGGCGCCAGCCGTGTTCGCATGGGTCATATAAGTAAATCTTTCTCTTTATATTTTTTTACCAGGTGCTGAATTCTCCCCGCTATGAACCCATGTTTTTATTGAAAGATAGCACTGACCCATCTGCATTGTACTTAGTAGTGACATAAATACTGTTACACACGTTTTATGCTGTAAAATAAAAAGTACTGAATGTTTTTGGACCAAATATTTTTTAATATATTTATTGATGTATATTGTATCCAAAAAGAATCTACTTATTCGAAATGTCCGCCTTTTGCCTTTACACACGCCTTAAGTCGCACTGGCCAATCGTCAATAGCTGCACGAGCCTCGTCCATTGGAAAATTGTAACAAACCTTGTCCTCTAAAACCGTCCACAATTTGTAATCCAATTGATTCAAATCTGGACTTCCTGAGGGCCATTCTTCAGAGGAAATGAACGCTGACAAATTCTTTCAAATCCAGGCCTGGGACGTTTTAGCCTTATGGGCCGGCGCTGGAAAGTCCATGGCTGGGTTTGGAAGGCTTTACAACAGCTTCCAAAACGGATTCTTGGTAAACTTTTGCCGATGTTTTGCCTCCTTGTTCGCAGAAATGCAGGTCAGTGACCCCATAGTAAGAGACACCCCACCAAACCTTGACTGAAGCTGGGTGAACGCAGAGAAAAAATATGGTTACTATATCGTCACGGCAACAATAGTATGTTCTCTGCAATAAAAGTATGATCGTCGCAACCATAGTATTGTATTTGAATTTTATTTTGACAAAAGTATAGCAATAATATTATTACGGTAATCATACCAGCAAAATCGTACTTTTTTTTTAATTTGACAATGTTATTGTGACGAGTCTTACGCAATAATAACATATTTTATATGTTAATTATTTTTTTTTCAAAACAAACTACTTTGGATTAGTAAGAGTATAACTGATATATTTTTAATAAGTAAATTTTTTGTACTCTTAAATAAGTCACTCCTATTATTTAGTTTAATGTATTTTTACAAAATTTACTTAATAAAAAATCTCTATTTTTGAGTAGTAACTTAACATAATCCTTACAAAGAATTTTGTGGATCATAGTACGATTGTGTGTGAGTCATACTATGGTTGTGAGGATCATACTATGGTTGTATGTAAAACAAACTATAATTATGGGAATCATAATATGGTTGTGAGGATCATAGTATGGTTGAGTGTGAATAATAATATGGTTGTGGGGACCATAATATGGTTGTGTGTGAATAATATTATTGTTGAGAGGACCATAGTATTATTGTGGGGATCATAGTATAGTTGAGTGTGAACCATACTATTGTTGTGATGATCAATATATTGTTGTGCCACAACCATATACCCAACAATAGTATGATCCTCTTCGAATATTGTCACCCCAACCATACTTTTTTTCTGCGTGTGATGACCCTTTTTCACCCATGGGATCAGTTCAGATGCTTCCTTAGATGACCGCGCATACACTCTTTCATTTTGCTTGTTAAATTTTTCCTGAACGGTAAACATTTTTCATCGATGAACAAAATTTTTCTGTGCAAGTTATCAGCGTGCTTCACCTAAAGACGTTTGCATTTTTCAATCCTATTTTTTTTAAAGCTGCAGTCAATAAATGTCCGGTACGTCGTTTAAAAGCCCCAATTAATTCGATTCATGGACATTTGCGTGATATTCATCTCACGGACCATGATTTTCTGTTTTCGGAGCGGATTTCTGTGAATTCTTGATTTAACGGCTTTGATGACATGCGGTGTTCGAACGAGCGTGGGCGGACCGACCGGTGGCGGTCTTTAACATCTCTAGTCTCCTCAAATAGTTTATGCATCGGTAGACGAACATGCGGCTAATCCCTAGTGGCCGGAGCGTTTTGAAAATATCGCTTTTTTTCATTTCACACTTGAAAAGCGCTATTACAGCGATACGGTTCTCATTATCTGGTCACTCCATGATGAGGGATGAAACAATTTAAAATCACATTACAGACTAACGCTATTGAGGTTAGCTTTCAAACCCCATATGACATTAACGGGGTATGTTCAGTTCTACTATTGCAATGGATGTGTTCAATGTTGTAACAGTATTTATGTCCCTACTACGTATATCTATTTCTCATCAAGCCACATTTCCTTAACAGCTTTCAAGAAAATTGTTTTAAAGCCTCTTTAGCAGAATTGCCGCTTGATCATTTTGTCACACTCACCCTTTGTCAGATGGATCTTCTAATCGAGTCCTATATTTTAAAATTTTCAGCAAATGTTTAAGTTATGTGTTGTCGTTTTGTGGTTGGTGCCATTATAAACGTCCTACCACTTAGCAGGTTTTAATGCGCCAATCATTTCAATAACGATGATTTTTCTTACTAACATATTCTATCGTTTGTTAATAATCATTTCGTCTAAAGAAACATAAAACAATTTGATGTCCGGACTACAGAGGTAAAATTTATAATCTGTTCGAAACACTGAGCTACTGGATAGTCCAGACTAAAGAGGTTTCACTGTACATTGATTAAAAGTTATTTGAATTTCTTATTGTAGCACAGTTGGTGCGCCACCCTGTATAATTTAACACACATAATTAAAAAGTTTTGTTTGAATTCAAGTTGAATTCCAACCAAAATGCCTATAGGGTCCTAATGAAAAAGTGCCACAACTTCCTGAAGTAAAGTTCATTTTGTTCCGATATCAATGGTGGAGCGCTGTTTTAGTTGTACCACTGTACTGCCATTTTGGAAGCGTATGCAAGTACTTAGAGGAAATAGGCACGCTGTGGTCCCAAACACCGTCCAATAACAATTATACGAGTAGTCATTAAGGTACTTTCAAATTCTAAACGACACTCGAAATTTCCGGAGTAAAATTGAGGGCAGAGGCTAACATAAAGCTATTCGTTCGATGGCATTGTGAAACACGTTTCCTGTTTTCAAAAAAATATCGCTTTTCTATTTCACACTCTTGTCAACCCACTCTAATACATGCATTTACATTTGTATGAATGTACTTGCAGTTGGTTTCCATGAACAACCTGTCGGCTGTTATTACATCAAAATATTCAAACTTTAAAGGGTATTTAGTTTAAAAATACACATAATTCTGTAATTAATATTTCCAAGAATATTCACGTACAGTACGACTCCTTTCTCTGCCCGCCCCCCTTGTACACTTGTGAACTATGACCGGAATAATAAATACACCGAGTTCAAAGTGAAGTGCCAGCAGTTATCAACCATAATTCGAATCAAAAAGTTGTGGTCTCCCAAGACTTCTGTGCTCGTGATTTAATTTTTCCATTTATTACTAGTATCTCTGTAGCGCATTGTGTCTTCCCTTTAAATTCGGAGCATAGACATAAATCGACAAAATGAATTTGATTTTGATGATTTTAATTTCATTACAATTAAGCAATGCTGAGCATATTTTAATGATAACCATGGGTGGTACGAAATCACATAAAATACCATTTTGGGAATTGGCCAAAGGTCTTATCAAAAGGTACGTTGTTTTCTCTCTCTCTCGATCTCTGCCATCCTTAGCATCGCATTAAAGTGTCGCCGTAACATATTTGGACATTTCTCTTGTTATCCTTTTGCATAGGGGACATTTTATAACATTCCTGAATGGTTTTAAGCCAGATTTTCACATGGATGGTCTTAAGGAAATGGCACCGTTGCATCTTGTCCAATACATAGAAAACTACACGGATTGGGACTTGGTAGGCGCCCGGTATGCACACAAGGCTCCTCTGACTGTGCGACAGGCTCTACGCTATCCGGCTGAGGTAAACTTTATGTATGTTCGATGTTGTTCTTGTTGTTTGTACACTTCATATTCGTTCATACGTTTGCTGGTAAGCGAGTGTTTGAGGCAGCCAACATTAAGGTTTGTTGTCGTTTCAAAAATAATTGGTTTGTTCCGGTTCTGATGGAAGCAGAAAAAAAGGTAGACAACAAATTCCCGTTGGTCACGTATCGTGTGGTTATGTTCAGAGTACAGTGTTTTCGATTCTCGAGAACTTGCAATATGAAATTCGATTAAAAATGGACGACCAAAACCTCTTTTTTGGGCAATTACTCAGGGTCAAACTTAAGAACTGGGTAAGAACATCCTATGGGTTTTTAGGAACGGGCTTATCCAACTCGTAAATGCCGGAGACTTTCTAAGCTATGAAGAAGCTTGTCTATAAAACTACGAGTATTTGCCGTTCGGATTCGGCATTAATTGTAGGTCTCGGCCAATGAGTACAAGTATTATCGTACAAGGTTCATTTGAAAGCCGTGTGGACGTTAAGAAGGTAATTTTAGGATACACCATAAAGGAAGGGACTATTTTATACCGAATTTATCAGAATCAATATCAGATTTTGATTGCGCGATGTCCGTCCGTCCTTCTATCGAAAGTACAGTTTGCAAAACTGAACCGATTTTGACACAACTTGTTAGATTGTTCAGGTTTAGACTAAGGATTTTGATAGAGTGCAAAGGTCATCCCGAATGCATAACCTGCAAAGGTAGAAGCCACATATTGTAACCGATCTGTCTAAATTTCTCAAAAAGCACAGACCTATCTGACATTGGAAAAGTGTAACTTTGTCGCTCCACGTTTTCAAATAGACCCCACATGAAGTGCCCTTCCGATTGCAGGCGCTCCGAAACGCACGTTTAAACTCCGATTGTGATTAAATTTCGCATGCTAAGATATGATCGACAAATAGTGTTTTTAAAGCGGCTACCTACGAGATCATGTCTGTCCATTGTAGCTTGTGCTGCTGGTTCGAAGGAGCTGGGTTCCAGGCTTAGGAAGGTGGCGTCCCCGACCGATTGTTTACAGAGAGACCTTGCAACCAGCTGAGTGGGTTTGGCTGGTCATGTCGGACATGTGTTTGGCATACTGCTTTCGATTCGGGCGTAGTAGGAATTGAGTCGACCACATCAGCCAGTTCGTAACTGAGCCAATACCATCTCCTGAGCTACCCCTAGAGAGTGTTCTCCAAGCACGACATGCACTCTGAAGTCGTTTACGGTTTCTGCGATTGCGTCAGAGTAAATGCTGGGCAAACCTGCTCGAAGGTCTCTTTGATCTATAGATTACAGCATGTAACGCTAGACCTCCCTCTTTGGATCGTTCAGATAACACCAGAAATGCCGGAATTCTACCGCTTTAAGATCGACTTGTGGACATTGTAGCAGCTCCTTAATTTATAGCAGATAGCAGTGGCATGCGCAGCGGACTTTAAAAGGTTGACGATCGTTACACAAAGAGGGATTGGATTGTTGTCAAGCGAGGCCATAACTCAGCAGCTCATGGTGGCGGATATCAGGTTTCCAGCAGTAAACAAACTGGCAAGATCAGCAAGTTACGCGTTTAGCTTACAACAAACGTCATTAGTTTTGGGGCCCGACCGAATGGTTGGTGAATTACCAACCAATTTTGTTGTTGTTGTAGCGGCAACTGGGTCCCGGGTAATAGCCCTTGGCCGAAGCATTGCTCTTCGGGGCAATCCGGAACCGGCTGTCGTGGGATAAAATTGATTGAATAGATTGACCTTTAATTATCCGTAGTGAAACTGGAACATATCGGTCCATGTTTTTTTTACAGATAAATACAGTGAGTATTGCATTTCCTACTCCTTCCTTCCTGCTTTTCTGCTTCTACAACTGTTTGAAAAATTGTCATAACAAACAAGGCCGAGTATGACAAGGAATAAAAAGGGCTCAAATATACATTTGTATACCCTCCTGGATGGTGTATATTGAATTTTTCATTCCATTTGCCACGAAATATTGGTCGGAGATTCCATAAGGTGTGAAATATTTTCTCGCACACACCTAAGATCGGCTTATCTGTTTTAGCCTTTAGCTGCCGCCTATGAAATAATTGTATTACCAGCGAAATTATTGTGTTTGTTGTCCTATAATTACAAACTAAATATTATTACTCTATTTAACTCCAAAGGAGTTAAAATGAATCCGCGGAGGGTATAACAATTAATTGTTTTCCCCACTTTTGTCATCTTCTTGGTAATTTCTCGCAAAACATTTGCCGTGCATCTAAAACCACTGTGCATTAGAAAAGTCGTATATGTGCTGACATCTTAACATCCAATGGCAATATAGTATAACTCGTTCTCACCATCATCATCACCATTTACTTTTCTCTATTCATACACAGGCATGCAACAGATTGTTGGAGGCCGATGCCCAGAGTGGAGTCACCGTAACTGATGAATTATTGACACAGAAATTCCAGTTAGCCATTGTCGATGGTGCCTTTCCGGAGTGTGCTCTGGGTATCGTACATCGTTTAGGTCTACCGTTCATGTTTATCAATACGGTTGGTTTCTACACCGGAAGTCTAGCAATGGCCGGAAATCCAATTGCGTATGCCGTAACGCCTCACGTCTTCACAGCATTAACAGAGACAATGAATCTCTTGCAGCGTGCAGAAAATTATGTAACACATCTATTAGCCGATTTATTGCACAAGGTAAATGCATTGTAATGTACATTAGGGTGCACACACTCGCCTCTGCATCAAACAATTGGCCATGTCAGGACTACAGAGCACACACACGCACACACAGATGCACATTCACCTGCAAACACACTGGACATCACAAACATGCACTCGTACGCAATGCTGTTGTGCTGGTGCACTCACTGGTCGTTTGTAGTGACCTACAGATCCTTTTGTATGACCTCTGGTGGTAAAACATGACATGAAGTTCCTTTTCACCCGGCTTATGTGTGCAAAGTCCTTTATCTTTAAATGTTCTTTGTTTGTTTTAGCATACTCAAAGATGACAGGGAGGTAGGCACCCGCATTTAAATGATTTAGTTTTCTTATTTGAGGGGATACAAACCGAACCCCATTTGTTCCGTTTTTAATGGGAATTTAATTTAAAGTGACTAAAAATTGAGACAAATGATAAAATACGTAATAATAGAGATCTTATAGACATCATCAGGAAAGCTCGTATAGCTTAAAATAGTGTTCTCACAGAGTGAGAACTTTAGTCTACTTTTTATTCAAGAAGGACAAGATACTCAGGAAAGAAAAAGTTAGTAAAAAGGTTTTCAAATAAATAAAAAAAATGTTTTTGCTAAGTTTTTAAAAATTAGATTCCGTCACCGAACGTGCCGGCTGTCCGACCATCCCTTCTTCCAGGGTTAGAGCGAGATTTTATGGTTGTCCACAATTAAGAAATTCTGGAACTTAAGTTGCACTGCTTTAAGCGATCTAGCCATTTGTTCCACTTGTATACGTTGACCAACCTACTGATATCTCAATTGAGATCCCTATTTCTAGGGTTCGCTCATCTGCGAGTCCCGCTGCCTCTGCTGGGAAATATGGTCGTATCTTGGTTCTTCCACCAGTGCAGAACGTAGATCTATAAATTTGATCTGCCAATGCTATGCCCCTCTGGTCGTTGTCTAGGAGAGAATGCCACAGTTCGTTATACGCATTGAAGTCTCCTAAGATCAAACGGTTATCGCCTTGTATCAGATTGCTAATGTGTGGCAAATAACGTGGGGCACAGCTACCAACCAGCGGTTGTATACGTACGAGGAATACAGCTCTATCTTGGCAGTCCCTGACTTGACTGCTACCCCATCATTTTCATGAATGGGTCTCTAGAGTCAAGCTCGGGCGAGATACGTCTGTACTGCACAGAATGGTGTAACAGAAAAGCAAGTCCCGCACATCCACTTCACTTGCGATCCTTACGTAGCGTACGTTGTAACCGTTACAGCTGTATAGGCTGCAGGTGGCATTCAACTTAGTTTCCTGCATCGCGGCGTCCACGATGTTTCTCCGGCTGATAAATTCTGTTACCACACTGATCTTTTTTCGTAGGCCATTGCACTTTCATTGCAAAACTGATGTTCTGTTAGGGGTGGCAATATTAATCTGTGGTGTAAGATGCTGTATATGTGACAGCGCATAGAGAAAGGGACCTAAGGGTAAAAAAATCAATTTTCATTTTTTGTTTTTGATGTAGACAACATCTGAGCATCGAATGAGACCGATCCCATGACCCAAAAGTGTTTCCTCCCAGAGATATGCGCGTTTTATGAAAGTGAAGTCGACGAATCTAAGCGCAAATAGAAAGGGACCTAATCTTTAACATGGCTCTCCTAAACAAAACTGTTTTTAGCCTTAGGTCCCTTTATAGTTTTCGCGTCACATATGTTGATGCTGTTGCGAGGAAGACTGCGGGGGAGTCTTATAATTAGATCGTGATGATGACGACGAAAGTGTAGACGGCGATGATGACACCAAATCCAGAGACCCATTGCGAAATACGCTTATAGAGCACAAGTCAAGAAAGCCCATTTCGCTATACTCCCTGATTCAGACTCGAACAGCACCTAAAGTGCACCCACTGCGTGCAACGTTTACAACTTACAGACGTAGCACGATGGTGTATACGATTCTAACAAACCGAGCAGATCCAATGTCCGGGACTTTGTTCGATCCCGGCTCGGACCAGTAATATTCGGAACAGGCATTCCGGGATGTGCTGCTCCCACGACGAAAAACTGGACGAACAAAATACATTGTTTGTTTCGGGTCAATCTAGCACATAGAACCGGCAGTCGAGCGATTTAGACGGTACAGTTATCAGCAATGGCGGCGGCCACTTGGCCGCTATCAATTTCTTAATTCTTTTGTATTACAAAAATACAAGTTTTTCTTTTAAAAAAAAGTTACAACAGAAGAACATTGAGTGATTACTTTTACCCCTCCTTGTAAAAGGCTAGCTGAAATGGTCTTCTAGAATGGGTATAAGATATATAAACAAGCGAAAACGTTCTTAAGTTCGACCTGCTTTGTCTTACATACCCTCCACTGTTGAATTTCGAAAACAAAATATTCAAAAAAGTATTTATTTTTTCCGAGGTATCTGTAGTCACTTAAAGGTAAACTTATTTTCCCTAGCACGATGTCCCCCCTTTATAATCCCAAACAGATTATGAGGGTTGCTATATATATTTATGGCATCTGACATTTCCATTGGAAAGTTTAACATTTTTTAGGATAAACGTACTCAGAACGTTTTGTTTTTAAAAAAAATCAATTTGGCAAACAAACGGAATAAACTCGTGAATATTTTCGTGCAATCATTTTTCACAACTTTCGAAGTGGATTATCACGACAAGAGTGCATCGATGAACTTAAATCTTTGTATGGCGATGAAGCACTATCCTATAGCACTGTGAAAAACTGGTTAAATGAATTCAATCGTGGCCGACGCTCGCTCAAAGACGAAGGTCGTGCTGGTCGTCCAAAAACGGCAGTTGTGCCAGAGAACCAGCGTTACCGTTGTGCGACTTAAGAGGCAAAAATGATCCTTTTTGGAAGTCATGTGACTTTTACTGCCCCTTTTTCAAAAATCCCATTTTTTTGCCACTTTTTGAAATATTGGCTACTTTCCACAACTCGAAATGTGTGTATTACTTTTAAATTATACGCATTTTCTTATTTCTGGGGTTAAGTATTACATTTATTAGTATTACGGGGGAAAAAGAACTACATTTTTCTTTGGTTATAACCTGGCGCTTACGCTAGGCATTATGGATACTCGCTGCGAAGACAACCTCCAAACAGTCCCGCAGCACAGCTCTGAAACATACAAATTACATCCAATCTTGAGGAAATTTGGCAAATAATAGCCTGCCAACAGTGTGCTTTAGGATAAAATTACCAACATATCGGAACATTTGTAAAATGTATGGATTAAGCAACCTTGATTTGAGGTGGCCAAAAATACGGACCATTCAAGCAATATAACACCAAAAAATGGGTACCAAAAATTCGGGTACCAAAAAAATTAAAATTTTACCACAGAACCAACGAATCCATAACAATAACTTTTTAAATCTGGTTATATTAATAACCCGGTTCATAACTTCAAGGAGCCTAGTTTCAGTTGGTTCATCTGTACATCTAGTAGAGCAGGGTATTATACTAATATAGTCCGCCATGTCCGACTTTTGATGTTAGGATTTTTTATACCCTTCACGAAAGAGAATATTAAACTTGTTATTCCGTTTGCAGCACCACGAAATATTGATCGAAGACCCTATTAAGTAATTAAATTCTTGATTGTCGTAAGTTTCTAACAAGATCTAGGCATGCCCGTCCGCGTTTCTGTTGAAAGGATGATATCGTTCAAACGTATTAACCTAGTATTCAGAAATTTTTCACGATGCAGCGATGATGCACAAGCTGTTTGGGATTGTAGATGGGCGCAATCGATCTAGGGGGACAATTTTTTTACCTCGATAAAAGTACTCGATTTTTTCAGAATTGTTTGTGAACGCACAAAATACCCCAAAAAAGAGCAAAGCTGCTAAAGGGTTAGACTGAACAGGTGGTTAATAGTCAATATGGTAGTAGCCAATTAAATCAAATTTTGGTACTTTTTTGCGCTTTATTATCGTATAGTGGAAGGTACATGAGAATCGGAAATTGAATTGTTCTTAAGTTTTAATGTGCATTTTACCTCTCATTTCATGGAACTGAGTTTTTACTGTCTTGTTTGCTACTTTTCTTATTTAATTTAAATGTATTATTTCAATAAAATAAACTTACGAAAAGTTTGCTACTTTTTTTTTAAATACCCTTTTTGTGCGACTTTTTGAAATTTTTCAACGGTCACCCTGCAAAGAACATTGATGCCGTGCGTGAACTGATAATGCAAGATCGTCATGTGATATACCGTGAGATAGAGGCATCCTTGGGCATTTCTTCCACCAGCATACTTATACATTCGATATTGCATGAACACCTGTCCATAAAAAAGGATTGTTCTGGTTAGATCCCTCAAACGACGTTTATAAGTTCGTTACAGGTGACGAATCATGGATCTATGCGTATGACCCCGAAACAAAACAGCAATCGACCGTGTGGGTCTTCAAAGACGAGCCAAATCCAACGAAAGTTGTTCGTGGAAGAAGCACTTCGAAGCAAATGGTCGCCTGATTCTTTGGCAAAACCAGTCATGTGGCGACTGTTTCGCTTGAGCAACGTAGGACGTTCAATTCTGGGTGGTACACCACATTTTGTTTGCCTAAAGTCTTCGGAGAAATTCGAAAAACGAACAAGAGAAGACATTGTGCACCATGACAAGGCGAGTTCTCACACATCGGCTCAAACCAGCGCTTTTTGACCGGCCAAAAGTCGAATTGGTGGGTCATTCGCCGTACAGCCCTGACTTGGCACCCAATGACTTCTTTTTATTCCCGCACATCAAGAAGAAAATGCGTGGTCAACGATTTTCGTCGCCAGAAGATGCTGTTGAAGCGTTCAAACACCATGTTTTCGAGGTGTCTCAATCGGAGTGGAAAAGGTGCGTCGACAATTGGTTTGAGCGCATGCAAAACTGTATAAATCATGCTGGAGAATACTTTGAAAAACAACAAAAACTAGTTTTGATGATAAATATTCGCATTTTCATTATTAGGCCAGAAATATATAATGCAGCCCATTATATTTGTTACACAACAGACACACGGACGGACGGACGGACATGGCTAGATCCGATCAATTTTTCGAAATAAAAAGGCACTACCTCGTAATAGCCTGCACTCGATACAATACTTATCTTATTTGTCTCGGTCGCTATGTCAAATGTTTCAAGGTCTGGCAATTACGGCAATATTTGTCCGTACTGAACAATACCGAATGATTTCTCAATCGTTTCCAATTAGTTCACCATGGGCACACTCAGCTTAATAATATTCTCAATGTGCTGTTCACACGATGCGAAATGTTTGCACTCAATACAATTCGTTTATGCATGTGTACGTTGCTTCTTCATTATATGAATTTGACGAATGAATAAATTCTTGATTTTACCACTTTCCATATTCCCAAATGTCGAAAACGCAATCGATGACAACAACAATAGTACTACACCAATCAGGTGCATGGTGTCCTCATGAAACACCTCGGTGCCAGCATGCCACATCCCTATGTATTGGCGCAGAATGTATCCTTCATACTGCAGAATGGCCATGTCAGCATAACAAATGCTCGACCATTCTATCCGAATGTGGCCGAAATAGCGTGCATACAATGCCGGCCGGCTGGCAGAGTACCACACGAGCTGGAAGAGTTCATGGAATCGGCTCCGGCGGGTGTGATATTTTTTTCAATGGGCTCATCGGTGAAGCCAGCAAATATGCCGGAAAAGTTCCTCAGATTGCTGATGGAAGTATTTGCACGTCTGCCACAATACCATGTCCTATGGAAATGGCAGGGTAATGGCACTACAGCCAGCACGACGTTGCCGACTGCTTTGGCAAACGCGTCGACGACTCGTCCAAATATGACTGGTCTGACAAGGAATGTACGTTTGAGTGGTTGGCTGCCGCAACAGGACGTATTAGGCCAACGGAAGTTGAAGGCTTTCATAACACACGGCGGTTTGCTGAGCATGTACGAAGCCATTTATCATGCGGTGCCAATGGTCATGCTGCCCGTATTCTGTGATCACGATGTAAATGCTGCCAAAGCCGCATCGGATGGCTATGCCATACGTTTACCGCTTGAAGCGGTCACTGCGGATAGCCTTGGCCAGGCTATAATTGAAATTATAAACAATGGCAAGTATAAAAGAAAAATCCAAACGAAAAGACACTTGCTGTTGGATCAAATCACAAAACCACTGGAAACCGCTGTTTATTGGACGGAATATGTATTGAGTCACGGCGATGTTACACATCTACAAGCTCCAGTAAGGCATATGAGGTGAGCTAATAATTGCTTTTATAGAGAATACTCTATCTGATAAACCTAATTTCCCCCCCCCCCCCCCCCTCTAATTTCAGTTTTTTCATATACCATTCCCTGGATGTCATCGGCTTGTTGGCGATTATCATCGGTGGCGTTCTCATAATTTTGCAAAAAATCTGGAAATATGCCATCAATCATACGCAACATCGCCAGCTTGGCCGTAGGACTCAAACGAAATTTTTGAAACAATGTTGAAATTGAATTATAATTTATGTTTTTAATATGCTGTAAATTGGTTTGTATTTGTAAATACTCGTATGTATGTATTTGTGTAATAGATGTATGTGATATTAAACTGTTGAATACTGCCATTGAAATAAGAAATACGCACATTATTTGTATTGTTCGAACAACCATTTGTATTTTATTTCGAAATTTGGCAATTACACGTATTAGTACTATTGTTTCCAATAATTCAATAATTTTAATATCGCCAAAATCTTATTATGCAATTAACAATGTCATGGTTGCGACAACAATATTTTTGTTGTGACCATATTGTCAACATATATATGTTTACCACAGGAAGTTTATTGCATGATAATTTTTGTAAGAACCAAAAATGTTTGAGCTGGATCAACCTTCGATCCCACAACAGCCGGTTCTATGCACCGGATTGACCCGAAACAGCAATTCTTCGGCCAAGGGCTGTCAGCCCGGCACTATGTACGCCGCTACAACAACAACAACCGATAGACGTGTACTGACGCTCACATGACTAGAAAACTAAACTTCATTTCTTACCGTCATGATCGGATAAAGTACATTTTCAAAACACCTATTTTCATCCCTGGCTCCCACAAACATGTTCAGCCGATTTTATGTTATTCAGCCGATTTATGTTAAATAACATTAAATCTTGCCATTTGGATAAATTTGGGTGAGGGGTTTAAATATCGGCTACATATCAACAAATGAGAACCAAAAAATAATGAAATATTCTTACAAATTTATATATGTCATTTTTTTAAATCTGGGGAAATTCGTAGCCCTTCCAAAAACCCTTTGAGCACAATTACACTTAAAAAAGTGATCCTTAAAACTGGTTAAAATGAAGTAAACTGCAAAAAAATTTAACCCTGGCGCAAAGGCTTCTCCTCAGATATATTTCATACAGTGAACACACCCATTTTAATAGTAGAACTGAACATATGGGTTCTGAAAGCTAACCTCAATAGCGTTAGTCTGTAACGGGATTTTAAAATTGTTTTAACTTTCATCATGGAGTGGTCAGATAACACAGTACAACAGCCAATCTGGGGGGTGAGAAATTCCAAGTCAGGGTGATGGTACTAGGTTAGTATAATAAAACCCTCAAAGGGTTTTGCGTTCGTATGTGCCAAGTGAAGTTACTTAATTTTGAATAAAAGCAGAACGCGTTAATCGATTTCTATGATCTATGTCGCATTTTGTTTATAGGTTATGTGACTTTACGTGAAAGTTATAAGACTCTACACGTTTTTCCGATTGGAATTTATATGTTAAAAAAAAAAAATTTTTTTTTTGGCAAAATTTTCTTCATAAATTTATTTCTAATTGCAAAAATGTTGATTTGGTAGAGAAACAGTATATTAATGGATTAAAGAATAATTATTAATTTTTCTCAATTTATTTCAGCAAAATCGAACTAGTCGTTCTCGAGTTATGTCAAACTACGTTTTTGCCAACATTTTACAACTAAGCGAAAAAACATCAAGATAAGGAAAAAATGTAAAAGGTCATAAAAAAAACTGGCACATACGAACGCAAAACCCTTTGAGGGTTTTAATATACTGACCTAGTACCATCACCCTGACTTGGAATTTCTCACCCCCCAGACAATAACCCCAAAAATGTTCCACAGTGTAATGAGAACCATATCGCTGTAATAGCGCTTTTCAAGTGTGAAATGAAAAAAGCGATATTTTCAAAACGCTCCGGCCACTAGGGATTAGCCGCATGTTCGTCTACCGATGCATGAAACTGTTTGAGGAGACTGGAGATGTAAAAGACCGCCACCGGTCGGGCCGCCCACGCTCTGTTCGAACACTGCATGTCATCAAAGCCGTTAAATCAAGAATTCACAGAAATCCGCTCCGAAAACAGAAAAGCATGGCCCCTGAGATGAATATCACGCAAAAGTCCATGCAAGTCCTACCGTTGCATAAAACTGTTTAAGGAGACTACTAATACTGGTGTAAAAGACTGCCACCGGTCGGGCCGCCCACGCTCTGTTTCAACACCGCATGTCATCAAAGCCGTTAAATCAAGAATTTACAGAAATCCGCTCCGAAAACAAAAAATCATGGCCCGTGATATGAATATTACGCAAAAGTCCATGAGTCGAATCATTAAAAATTACTTGGGACTTGGGGATTTCAAACGTCGTACCGGACATTTATTGACTGCAGCTTTAAAAAAATAGGATTGAAAAATGCAAACGTCTTTTGGTGAAGCACGCTGATAATTTGCACAGAAACATTTTGTTCACCGATGAAAAAATTTTTACCGTTCAGGAAAAAACAAGCAAAATGATAGAGTGTATGCGCGGTCATCTAAGGAAGCATCTGAACTGATCCCGCCGGTGGAAAAGGGTCATCACCCAGCTTCAGTCATGGTTTGGTGGGGTGTCTCTTACGATAGGGTTACTGACCTGCATTTCTGCGAACAAGGAGTCAAAACATAGGCCAAAGTTTACCAAGAAACCGTTTTGGAAGCTGTTGTGAAGCCTCTTAACAATTCCCTGTTCCAAAACCAGCCATGGACTTTCCAGCAGGATTCTGCGCCGTCCCATAAGGCTAAAACGTCCTTCGAAACAATTTGCCAGCGTTCATTTCCTCCGAAGAATGGCCCTCAGGCAGTCCAGATTTGAACCCATTGGATTACAAATTGTGGACGTTTTTAGAGGACAAGGTTTGTCACAAAAGATACCCCAACATTGGATCTCTTAAGAATGCTTTGGTTCGAGCTGTGGCCAATTTTCCAATGGACGAGGTTCGTGCAGCTATTGACGATTGGCCAGTGGGACTTAAGGCGTAAGGCTATGTATATTCTGATAAAGCGTGTGCTCACATATCGCCGTTTGTGAATGACTTTTTAGGCTGTTCCTTTGTGGAATTTGTGCTTCTTCGGTTGCAATATTTTTTTACAAGATATACAAAATTCAATCTCCTTTGTTCCTAGCAAATTCATTTGTCTTCAGTCACTCAATTCGCAATAGACAGTTAATTATTCCAAAGGTAACACCGGATCGATCATTCCTAGTAATAGTAGCCCGACTAGTTAACATTTTGCCAAGCAGTTTAAAAACGTTTAATTTGTCTTCCATGACATTTCGTAAACATTTACTGGAACATTTTCGTTCAAGTACAGAGTAATGCTTTTATTTATATGTTTTTTTCTTCGGTTTCTTGATTATCACTTATATGCTTTCATCAGGTTTCTTTCTCTTTCATTAGGAAATATTAGGATTATTTTAATTTATATTATTTTTTTGATTTTATACTGAATATTTTCAGTATAGATTTATACATTAGCAGTAATATGCAATATTAAGAAATCCCTCTTATTTGAAGAACATTATTTGCAGAACTTCTGTATAGTTCAACAGTGAAAAAATCTCTAGGTAGATCATAAACTATTTTTAAGGCTTTATTTTGAGATGACTGAAAAGATTTCAAAGCAGTGCAGAATTTTGAGGCATATGCTGTATAGGTTAAAGTTTAATTTCAGTAGACAGTCTAGACTGAAATTTTCGTAGAATACCAGTGGCTGCCGAAATATTTTTTTTCCCGGGAAAGATTTGAGTTAATAAAAACTCCAAGATATTAAACTGAGCGCGATTCATTTACAAGTTTACCATCGATAAGGACTGTCATATCTGGTTCCCTTTTCAATAAATATGGCCTAAATCTAACAAATTTGGTCTTATGAGCATTTACACACAATTTATTAAGACGAGCGTATACAAACAACGCATCGTACTTGACCTGTGCCTTAAGAGCTACTTAAGTCTTATAATTACACAACAGGCATATATGATCAGCAAACATATAACGATTTCCAAAAAAGTTTATTTTTTTCAAATCATTTATATAAATCAAAAATAGCAAGGGGCCAATAATACTTCCCTGAGGGACACCACACTCTACGTGCTTGATACTACTTTTAATGTTCCCAGTTTTAGCATACTGTCAAATCTCTCACTAAGTTTTGCTGGCGCCATCTAACATTTCAATTGGAAAGTTTAACATTTTTTTGCATAAACTTTATCAGAACGTTTTCACGTACGAGCACCATTTGTGTTGTTTACAGTGACTTGAAAAAATCAATTTGGCAAAAAATGGAATAACTCGTGAACATTTTCGTACGATCATTTTTCACAATGTTCGACGTGGATTGTCAGGACAAGAGTGCATCGATGAACTTAAATCTTTGTACGGCGATAAAGCACCATCCTATAGCACTGCGAAAAACTGGTTTAATGAATTCAATCGTGGCCGACGCTCGCTCAAAGACGAAGGTCGTCCAAAAACGGCCGTTGGGCCAGATAACATTGTCATGTGACATACCGTGAGATAGAGGCATCCTCGGGCATTTTTTCCACCAGCATACATTCGATATTGCATGAACACTTGGCCGTAAAAAAGGTTAGTTCTCGTTGGATCCCGCACAACTTGACAATCGATCAAAAAAGGCTCGTGTCGATTGGTTTAAAAGATCGTCACAGGTGACGAATCATGGATCTATGCGTATGAGCCCGAAACAAAACAGCAATCGACAGTGTGGGTCTTTGAAGACGAGCCAAATCCAACAAAAGTTGTTTCTTCGGCAAAACTGGTTATGTGGCGACTGTTGCGCTTGAGCAACGTAGGAGGTCATTTCTGAGTGGTACACTACAATTTGTTTGCCTGAAGTCTACGGAGAAATTCTAAAAACGAATGCGAGCTCTCAGATCCAGATTTGAACCCATTGGATTTCAAATTGTGGCCGGTTTTAGAGGACAAGGTTTGTCACAAAAGATACCCCAACATTGGATCTTTTAAGACTGCTTTGGTTCGAGCTGTGGCCAATTTTCCAATGGATAAGGTGTGTGCAGCTATTGACGATTGGTCAGTGCGACTTAAGGCGTAAGGCCTTAATATACATTCTAAAAACGAACAAGAGTAGACGAATCGTTGTGCACCATGACAATGCGAGCTCTCACACGACCGGCCAAATCGTCGAATTGATGGGTCATCCGCCGTACAGCCCTGACTTTGCACCCAATAACTTCTTTTTATTCCCGTTGAAGCGTTCAAAAACCATGTTTTGGAGGTGTCCCAATCGAAGTGGAACAAATTGCGTTGAAAAATGGTTTGAGCGCCTGCAAAAGTGTATAAATAATGCTGGAGAATACTTTGAAAAACAATAAAACCATATTTAATAATAAATATTCGCATTTTCATTATTAGGCCAGAAAATTATATAGCAGCCCTCGTAATTGTATTTAGGAAATTTCCCTCCCTTCAAGTAAAATTTTAACTAGTTACAGTAAAAGTTATAAACTACAATTTTGAATTGATTTTACTCAGGTTAAGCACTTCCTTTTTTTTTGGAGTGTAAAAATGCAGGGCATATGTTATGGTCAGCAGCGTCCAACTTTAAATATTTTACTAGTTTTTTCTTCGTGCTGTATTACAAATTTTACTAAGGTGAAATACCAGGGGGTTTCCACTCTGCAAACGACAGCGACTTTATGAGTAAGAGATTAATCTCTAAGCCTCTAAGTTAAAGCTTATCCATGAAATGATTAAATTGTTCTAGTCGGCATCAAAGAGTTTTTCCCGGTCAGCGACGAATCTCGTATATCGTGTACAGGTCACTGATTTGAAAGAAGCTCCCCGTATGTTCCTTAATGGCATGAAGAGTATAATATCGAAATAGGTGTGAAGAAACCTTTAAATTTTTGCCGTGTAGTTTCATTCACATTTAGTTTTCTTCGCTCACCGCTTGTGCTTAAGCACTCATCCAATAACCATAAAAGAACACAAGTCCTTTGTCTGTTGTCGCAGTTGTACGTATCTCTCTTAACCATATTTTTAATATCGTTTACAAAACCGAATATGAGTGTCGTTTATGAAACGTACAATTCAATCAAAATAATAATCCACGGAATAAAATTCTTCCTGCGCCCTGCAAGATGTACGACACTCGCTCCGCGGTGCAGCGTACACTACCTCAAAACTCCATTGTGCATTAAGATCGCAGTCATACGTTCACACCACAGACAAGCGGGAACACTACGAATATAACATCCCGAGTATTGTGATTTCTGCTTTTATGGGAGACAATAAATTTCTTCCTTCGTCTGGCAGTCTTCAACTCAATAAACTATTGTTGATTTTTCTACAATAGCGACGTCAATTGAGACGACAACAAAACGCCAGGAATCACTTTTCACACAATCGTACCAATGCCAGGACAAGTGCACTCGTTTTTGTGAATGCAGTAAATGCGGAAATGTCTTACTGACATATACTTGTACACACATAAATACATAAGTACCTACGTATGTATGTGTTATCGGGATACTCCAAGCGAGAACAGCGTGAATCCTTTTAACGAAACCCTCCAATCATATGTTTGTGTTCAATAAAAATTTAGTCATATCACTGCTGTACCATGAATGCCATGGCAGCTACAAGAACAACATCTTCATCAACTTCATTTCCGTGGGGATTTTTGTGCCTTTTGGGTGAGGTATGTTTTAGTGCTGCCAGATTTTGATTTTTTTTTACTTTAGTGACATATTTATATTGATAACAACTTAAATGTTTTCAGTAAGGTTCTTTTAAGAGTTTGAAGACAATATGAAATTATCGGTGAAGACTTGATCTCATCATAATTAGGGTAACTAGCTTAGTAAAATAGTTAGTTTGGAATATGGTAGTCTGGTCACTTTAAACTAATTTGCCAATAGTTTTTTTCTTTTTGTTTATATTTATTCGGTCTTTTATTATAACTACGACTTGAACAATTTTTATTCTGATTCCAGACCTTTATGTTGTCTCTTTTTCAGAATCAAAGTAAAAATATGGTAAAATGTATTGGCTTGGCTGCCTAGGTTTTTCTTCAGCAGTCTTTAGCAACGATTACTTCGGCAACAAATCAAATGACTTACACGGGAGACTCATTGCTCTACGCACAGATCGAAGACTATAATTCTCAGTAATTTAAATAAGACTCCCGTATAAATCATTTAATTTGTTAATGGTTCGCCTTGTATATATCAGAGAGATTTGAAGAACATGAGGTTTCAACGGCATATTCGTCTCAAGCAGACCATAAAAAACTATAATCAATGAAATATAATAAATAAAATAATTGCTATTATTTTGCATTGCAAATACGTATGGGTACAAATTTTTTGAGCTATCAATTTAAGTTTATTTACTCGTAAATATTCACCTATCCAATGTCGTGCAAATTAATCCAATACAAATTCGCCGATGAAACCTCTTTTTGTTTCATAACTTTTTAATATACATCAGTAATGGTTTTCATCAAGCAGAAAAATGTACCAAAAGTCGGGGTCTATAACTACGAGGGTTGCTATATATATTTCCTAGGCAACACTAAGTGTTGTCTGGCGCCATCTGACATTTCCATTGGAAAGTTTGACATTTTTTAGCATAAACGTTATCAGAACGTTTGGACGTACGAACACCATTTGAATATAAGGTCCTGCTATACAACAGTGCAATCAAACCTATCTGGTTATACGGTGCCCAGCTATGGGGCAAAGCAAGCTTGAACAATCTCGACAAAATCCAAAGAGTCCAATCGAAGACATTGCGGCTCATTACCGGTGCCCCTTGGTATATGAGGAATGAAAACATCCACCGATACTTAGAAATACCTCTCGTTAAAGAGGCAATTCAAAAAATCAATATAAAGCACAAAGAGAAGCCCAAATGTCATGATAACATACTTGCTATTACAATTATTGTGCAGTCCAAGCTCTTTAAGACTTCGGAGAAACGAACGCCGTGTTTTCTTATCTACACTTGTGCTTCATCCGTAACAGTAATCGCGGACACACGCGCCCGAAAGACTGTGTAGAATTCTTTTTTCTACGTCACGTGGCTTAAATGCTCTTATACGTGATCTTTAAAACTGTCAATATCAATCGCGGACGAACACTCAAAAAAGACTGTGTAGAATCCTTTATTCTACGTCACGTGGCTTAAATGCTCTCATACGTGATCCTTAAAACAGTCAACCCGAAAAACCTACAAAACCTTAATTACGTCGTCTACTCTGCTATTCTAGAGTTATCCGTTATACATACATAACTAGAGTTCTTCACTCTACATAATATCGCGAACACTCTGTAAATGACTGTAAGGGTCCCCTGGCCCTTTATCACGAGGTTTAAGCCAAACCAGGTTTAAAATTCTCAGACATGAGATCCATACCAGTAATATACTATTTTGACCAAATTAATTTAAATTCCTGCCAATTAGCAGAGATCCACATTACAAGAAATCCCTACTAGGATTCATTATTGAATTATACTAAAGATTCGTATTCTTATTGTTAGACTCCTTTGGAGCAGATTCAATAATTCAAATAAAGCATATATAAAAAAAACCATTTGTATTGTTTACAGTGACTTGAAAAAATCAATTTGGCAAAAAATGGAATTAACTCGTGAACATTTTCGTGCGATCAATTTTTACAACTTTCGTCGTGGATTATCACGACAAGAGTGCATCGATGAATTTAAATCTTTGTATGGCGATGAAGCACCATCCTATAGCACAGTGAAAAACTGGTTTAATGAAATCAATCGTGGCTGACGCTCGCTCAAAGACGAAGATCGTCCAAAAACGGCCGTTGTGCCAGAGAACATTGATGCCGTGCGTGAACTGATAATGCAAGATCGTAATGTGACATACCGTGAGATAGAGGCATCCTTGGGTATTTCTTCCACCAGCATAAAGGGTCGTTTTCGTTGGAACCCGCACAATTTGACAATCGCTCAATAAAGGCTCGTGTCGATTGGTGCATTTTCAAAAAATACGATCGCGGTGCTACAAAAGACGTTCATAAGATAGTCACAGGTGGCGAATCATAAATCTATGCGTCTGAGCCAACACAAAACAGCAATCGACCGTGTGGGTCTTCGAAGACGAGCCAAATCCAACGAAAGTTGTTCGTGGAAGAAGCACTTCGAAGCAAATGGTCGCCTGTTTCTTCGGCAAAACTGGTCATGTGGCGACTGTTCTGCTGCAGCAACGTAGGACGGTCAACTCTGAGTGGTACATCACAATTTATTTGCCTGAAGTCTTCGGAGAAATTCGAAAAACGAACAAGAGAAGACGAATCATTGTGCACCATGACAATGCGAGCTCTTACACATCGGCTGAAACCAGCGCCTTTTTGACCTGCCAAAACATCGAATTGATGGCTCATCCGCCGTACAGCCCTGACTTGGCTGTACATGTTTTTGAGGTGTCTCAATCGGAGTGGTAAAAGTGCTTCGACAATTGATTTGAGCGCAAGCAAAAGTGTATAAATCATGCTGGAGAATACTTTGAAAAACAACAAAACCATTTTTGATGATAAATATTCTCCTTTTTATTATTAGGCCAGAAATATTTATAACTATTATAACGACTATAACTATTATTTCCTGTACTTCTTGATATTCAGAAAAGTCATGAAGTCATGGGCTCCACTTTAAGCTAGATTTTAAGGCAAATGACATATTTTACTTCGAAACAAAGTTTCATTGTTTTTTTGGACCTCATATTTAAATAGGTCGAATGGTCAGTAACATGAGTTATGTCAAATTTCACAATTTAATTTATACATGCCTCTGGGCCCGAAGCTTTTTGTATGCTGACAGTATCAGCAAATGAGCCTATATGGTTCAAGATGGTTTGTTTGCCAACAGCCTCATACTACATCAAAAACTAGTACAAAAAAAGTCGGGCGTGTCCTATACTATATAATAACTCAATAATACCCTGCACTTCTGGATGTTCAGAAAAGCCAACTGAAAATATGATTTTGAACCAAAATGACCCAGACATTAAGACTAATGTCATTTTTGTATTTGTGAGAAATTTATTGTTGCTGGTAAAATCAGTTGACCACATATGTGGGGGCTTAAGATATATCAATATATATATAGATTAAGATATATCTTAAACGATTTGCTCCAATTTCAACAGCGCCCGTCCTTGGCACGAGGAACCGACATGTGCCAAACTTCATCAATATATGTTGTAATATGTGGCTTCCGGAGCTAAAAACATAAAGTCGTGTAAACATAAGTGTGTGGGCTACATCCAAGTTTAATCCGATTTTCATCAATTTCAATAGCGTTTCCTCGGCCAAAAAACTTAGTCGTGCTAGGAGGTCCAAAATTGCATCATGATTGGACGTAATACAAGGGCTGCTATACATATTTCTGGCCTAATAATGAAAATGCGATTATTTATCATCAAAAATGGTTTAATTGCTTTTTAAAGTATTCTCCAGCATGGTTTATACACTTGCATGCGCTCAAACCAATTGTCGAAGCACCTTTTCCACTCCGATTGAGACACCTACAAAACATGGTTTTGAACGGTACAACAGCATCTTCTGGCGACGAAAATCATCGAACACGCCTTTTTTTCTTGATGTGCGTGAATAAAAAGAAGTCATTGGGTGCCAAGTCAGAGCTGTACGGCGGATGACCCATCGATTCGACGTTTAGGCCGGTCAAAAAGGCGCTGGTTTTAGCCGATGTGTGAGAGTTCGTATTGTCATGGTGCACAATGATTCGTCTTCTCTTGTTCGTTTTTCGAATTTCTCGAAAACTTGAGGCAAACAAATTGTGCTGTACCACTCAGAATTGACCGTCCTACGTTGCTCAAGCGGAACAGTCGCCACATGACCAGTTTTGCCGAAGAAACAGGCGACCATTTGATTCGGAGTGATTCTTCCACGAACACCATTCGTTGGCTTTGGCTCGTCTTCGAAGACCCACACGGTCGATTGCTGTTTTGTTTCGGGCTTATACGCATAGATCCATGATTCGTCACCTGTGACGATCTTATAAATGTCTTTAGAAGCACCGCGATCGTATTTCTTTGCACCAATCGCCACGAGCCTTTTTTTAGCGATTGTCAAATTGTGAACAACCCTTTTTTACGACCAGGTGTTCATGCAATATCGAATATATGCTGGTGGAAGAAAAAAGGATGCTTCTATCTCACGGCATGTCACATGATGATTTTGCATTATCAGTTTACGCACGGCATCAATGTTCTCTGGCACAACGGCCGTTTTTGGACAACCTTCGTCTTTGAGCGAGCGTCGGCCACGATTAAATTCATTAAACCAGTTTTTCACAGCGTTATAGGATGGAGCTTGATCGCCATACAAAGATTTAAGTTTATCGATGCACTCTTGTGGTGATAATATACGTCGAAAGTTGTGAAAAATGATCGCACGAAAATTCCATTTTTTGGCAAATTGATTTTTTCAAGCCACTGTAAACAACACAAATGATGGTCTTACGTCAAAACGTTCTGAGTACGTTTATGCTAACAAAAAATCAGATGGCGCAAGCCAACAATTAGTGTTGCCTAGGCCAGAAATATATATGTGACGCGCAAAATAGAAAAGGACCTAAGGTTAAAAACCAGTTTTGTTCAGGAGAGCCATTTTAAAGATTAGGTCCCTCTCTATTTGCGCTTAGAATCGTCGACTTCACTTTCGTAAAACGCGCATATCTCTTGGAGGGAACAGTTTTGGGGCATGGAATCAGTCTTATTCGATGCTCAGATGTTGTCCACATCAAAAAAAGAAAAAGTAAAAATTTGATGAAAAGTTTTGTTCAGGAGAGCCATTTTAAAGATTTGGTCCCTTTCTATTTGCGCTTAGAATCGTCGACTTCACTTTCATAAAACGCGCATATCTCTTGGAGGGAACACTTTTGGGGCATGGAATCGGTCTCATTCGATGCTCAGATGTTGTCCACATCAAAAAAAGAAAAAAATGAAAATTCATTTTTTTACCCTTAGGTCCCTTTCTCTATGCGCTGTCACATATATCAACTCTCGTATGTGACTTCTAGAACTAAAGCTATAAAATCGGATGAAAAATGTATGTATGGAAGTTATATTTAAATCTGAACCGATTTTCTTTAATTTAAATAATATCCTTCCTAGGTCAAAACAAACTATCGTTTGCTTAATTTCTTCAAAATTGGATTTATTATGTGGTTTCTAGGGGCAAAGACATAGGATCTTGTGAACATATATGTATCGTAACTATATCTTAATCTGAACCAATTTTCTTTAGTTTTAAATAACGTCCGTCCTGGTTTCAAACCACTTACGTCAGCCAAATTCCATAATGATCGGACAACAGTTTCGACCTGTTGTTTGAAAACAAGTTTTAGATGGACGGACAGACAGACTTTTTAAAATGGAATCAGCTGGTGATTATAGGTCGATCGGTATACTTGAAGGTCGGTCTAGCTCAAATGTTGTTGGTAGTTACAAACATTTGTCATAAAACTAACCTATTATTCCACCATGTGCTGCAGGATATAAACGTTATTAAAAATTTGTGTTGTGTTTGATGTAAAAAAAATCTATGTTTAATTACATACATTTTTTCTTTTATTTATCTTTTTAACTTGGGGTCATGCACAAAATAAAAAGATGGTAGTTTGAATTTACTTTGTTTATTTTATTTGTTTTTCAATATTTCGATCGCCTTCGACGATCATCATCAGGGAATAAAAAATTCAACTAACAAACAAGTAAACCGGTACGCTTAAAGATTATTTGCGACTCTTTAAGCGGACCAGTTTACTTTTTTGTTAGTTGAATTTTTTATTCCCTGAGGATGATTGTAGAAGGCGATCGAAATTTTGGAAAACCAAAACTACAACAAATAAAATAAATTATTTTATTTTGTACATGACCTTGAGCCAGACAATTCAGAAAAATATAAATAAAAGAAAAAAATGGTAAAAATGTACACAGAACAAATGTACTGCAGCACATGGTGAAATTAAAGGTTAGTTTTATGCCAAATGTTTTTTTCAAGCCAGACAATTAACAAAAATATAAATAAATTACTATAAATAAATTCCAAAAAATGTCTTTTATTGAATCTTTTGATTAAAGCATAAAGTCGTACTGCCGCAATAAAAAGATTAAAGGCTGTTTTCTACATACATAAACTCTTTGATTTTTTTTCTTCTTTGCTCCCAGATTAATTTAAAACATGGTAACCTTAAAGTTTTCTCACACCGTACATCCACCTATGTTGAACTGTTAGTTTCCGATGAATACGCTCTCCCCCTTTTTAAATTTTCCGCAGTAAAATTTATTTCGTTTTAATATTTTTACTTGGCACACACGAAGAGTTTGTTCATTTCCGTTCCTTTTTTGTAGTGGGAACTAAAATGAAATGAAAGCTGTGCAGTTTATTTGAAGTGATTGACTGCCGCGTCACTTACTGTTCGAGATGACATTATATTATTTTGTACAAATATCAATCTACTATATACACCTGTTCATACTGCATGAGCGACGTTTATGAGAAATGTAAACTTTCACACATGAAGAAATTCTTATGTACACGGAGGAAAAAGCTTACTTAGATATCAATTCTGCTTATGAAAATTCCACTGCAAAGCTATTATTTTTGTTCTACCTATGAAATATCTTAAGCCACAATCTATTTTTGTGGCACTAAAAAAATATGTCCTTTAATGAAACAGAAGTTCTTATTACCGAACAATGGATGTTTAGACCATGTGTCAAGCATTTTTGTTTTATTTACATATACAGGGTGGCTGATGAAAGCCGCTACCAAAAAAAAGTTTAAAACTTTTTTTCTATTTAATGAACCTGGGTAATTTGTGTTCATTTTGCAGTTGGTTTTATAGATTTAACAAAAATGGATAACTGGGTCACTGAAACAAGAATTTGAATTGTCCGCCGATATCACGCACTGGAGTCTGTAGTTGCGATTCAAAGAGAGCAGATGGACCATAATGAGACTTGTTAACAATTTTTCCGAGCATGGGCCAGTCAACAGAATACCTTGCCATCGAAACCCTTCAGTTCGGACGGAGGAAACAAACACTGATGTAGCTGCTGCCATATAAAGCAATCCAAATATTTTGCTTATCTGTTTAAATGGATATAAGCAGAATGTCATTGCAGTTAATTATGCACAAAGATTAGGAATAATTCCCATATAAATGCAAATGTGGCCAACAAACACGCAGCAGACTTCCCAATTCACGCAGAAAAAAAGTATGGTTGGGGTAACAATATTCGAAGAGCACCATACTTATGTTGGTTTATGGTTGTAGCAAAACAATATTATGATCATCACAACAATAGTATGGTTCACACACAACCATACTATGATCCCCATAACAATATTATGGTCCTCACAACAATAGAATCATTCACACACAACCATACTATAATCTCCACAACCATATTATTATTCACATTCAACCATACTATGATCCGCACAACCATATTATGATCCTCATAACCATAGTATATTTAACGTACAACCATAGTATGACTAACGCATAACCATACTATGATCCCCAAAATTGTTTGTAAAGACTGGAATACGTGGTTATTCAACAATAAAGAATTTTATTAAGTAAGTTATGTAACAATAGGAGTGATTTATTTAACAGTAAAAAAATCATTTATAAGTATTAAAAATATTTTAGTTATACTAATAACTAATTATTACAATTATTGCGTAAGAATCGTAAAAATAAAATAGTCAAATTAAAAAAAAAAATAATGTTTTGCCGGTATGATTACCGTAATCATGTTATTATTAACATAACACCCATGAAAACAATACTTTTGTTCCACCAACCATGGTTATATTGTTGCTACAACCATATTTTCATTTTTAAATTTGGCAACAATACTTTTGTTATATTTCAACAATAATAATATTGCTGCAATCATACTATTGTCAAAATGAGATTCAAAAAACAATACTATGGTTGCGACGACCATACTTTGACTGCAGAGAACCGTGACCATATAGTAACCATATCTTTTCTCTGCGTGTTCGCTTGGCCAGAAGATGCTTCAAGTGGTGGAAGAGCACGGAAACATGTTGAACTGTCTTTTATGTCAGACGGGGCCCGGTTCGATTTAAACAGCAACATAAACTAACAAAATTGTCGAATATGGAGTGCTTCCAACACACAGATACTCCATGAGACGGAATTGCATCTACTTCGTGTCACAATGTGGTGTGCAATTTCAAAACGCTGCATTGCCGCGCCCTATTTCTTCGAAAAAAAACGGTCCCACCGTTACAGTTACTGGAGACCGTTACTTGAGCATGTTGAGAGGGTTTTTCCAGAATTACGCCGAACGAGAATTTCTTTCAACTCTGTGTGGTTATAGCAAGATGGCGCAACGACTCACATAGCGCGGCCTGTTATGACAGAATTGTGGCAAAAATTTCCCAAGGAGCTGATATCCAGAAACTCCACATTCCGTTGGCCCCCCAGGTCGCCGTGACTTTTTCCTGTGGAGTTATTGCAAACAGGAAGTGTACAAAGCAAAACCAACAAACTTGAATGAACTAAAGCAAGCCAGAAACAATTGCAGCTATTCCTGTCTCAACTCTCCAAGAAGTAATAAACAACTTTTTGGTAAGATGCCGCACATGCATCAATTAGTAGGGTGGCATTTAAATTCCATTATTTTTAATTTAAGTTTCTTAATGTAGCAATATTCATCAGGTAACCTGTATCAAGTCTTTGTAAAATTTGTTAGTCTTTTCGACTGTGTTCCATAACACAAATAAATATGGCTCATTTCATGACAAGTAACCCAACTTTGGGAATCGATGTCTTACGATCGGGAGGAAACTTGCACCACGGTTAATCCTATTAGATAGTATTTTAGACACAAACTTTTAACGAGATCAAGAACTCACTGAGTTAGAAGGGGTCGAATTTTGACATTTCGGCCTAACCGGTGTTTTTTCGCAGTCATGTAACTTATTAACTATTGTTTCTAGCTATATTTGTCCAGAGTGCTTTAGATAACTATTTATCTACTTAGAAAAATAATAAAAAAAAAATAAAAAATTTTAATTTCCTTCTTTTTTTGCAAAATTAAAAGTTTTTTGTTTGTTTTTTCCAAAAAAAATCATTTTTTGCTTAACAGAAAGCGTATGCCTTTCCTTTAAGAGCTTTATGGTCTCGTAGTGGGATGCAGCCTTTATATCTATCCAGAAAAATGTTTTGTAACTCAAAACAACGTTTTTCAAATTTAGAATATGTTCGCCTGTGCGGCAGGTTAGCACGATGGATCTCAATTGGAGCAACCGATCGTTTTGAAAATTTTCAAGTCATAATACTTTTTCAAAGTTGCCTATGGGATTAAATATGAGCCATATAGCCATAACCTTCTGTTACCTCTCACACAAACTACCCTGTTTCAGTGAACTTTAGAACCCACTCAACTTATCACCCAATGCCAAGAAAACGATTCGAGTTTTAACACCGTAATATCTTATAACACACGGCCCATTCTAGTACCTCCCATGCAATTGCACCATTACACCCACTTTTGGTAATCTTTTAATATTTTTATTGTTATTCACACGATCGAACTCGAAATCAAAGCGTACACATAGTGAACAGATTTGTTGTCACAACCGATTTTTGTGCCGACAGAATGTTGGTGGTTGCACTTACCATTAATGTATTTTATCGCTACAACTGAATGCAGATAGGGTAATGACAATTTTCAGTAGTGGGAACTAATAGTATCGGTTGAAGAGACCAATTAGCGGTAACCCTTACTAATTAGGATGATTATTCGAATTGAATTTGTACATGTATTGGTAGGTTTTATAAATCATTGGTTATAAGAACCCATTGTAGTCGGGTGTTGTTACAACTAACTGATGGGCTAGCTAAATGATTCTTAAATTTTATGTCTTCGGATAAATGAATAAATTAATTTTTTATATTTAACGATTTAAAAATATTTATTCTTTAATTTGAATTTAAAACTTGGTTTTTACTTTCGAATTTAATAATGTTTGTAATCACAAGTGAATCAATCTTAAAATAAATCTGAAGACGATGTATTATTTATGTGAATTAAAGTGGAACTTAAAACTGAATAAATTAACCTAATGGATAATGAGACACAAAATGCCTCAAAAAAATACTTGAATCTTGTCTACTGATGAATTAAAAATCATATTTTGTAGGTTATTTAAAATTAAATATTAGAAAAAAATATTTGATATTCAAATCGACCCTCTGAGTCGATTTTAGTTTCCATTCTAAACATAACTTTTTCATTCAATGTTATAAAACTTTTTTTAAGTTTTAAGTTCTGCTGCTTTCTGTAGCGGGTTTTTGCAGCGTACAGTTACAGTGCTTTGGAACATTTGGCCAAACTTTACTTCTCTCAACAATTCATATAAAAATTCAACTCAAGTGTGGAAAATTTATTGGTAATTTGAAAGGACATTTTATATCATTTACTTTTTGAGCATAATTTCCTTCAAATGTTGGCCGCAACTACGCCTCACGGTCTCCATTCTGAGGGTTCAATTTTGGATGACTCGCTCGAGCATTTCGACCGGTATGGCTTTAAAGACACGCGTAATGTTGGCTTCCAAAACCAGAATCGTAGCTGGTTTGTCAGCATAGACTTTGGACTTTACGTAACCTCAAAGAAAAATGTCTAAAGGTGTGATATCACTCGATCTAGGCGACCAACTCACCTGTCCAAAAACATGAAATTAGCTGCTTTTCAAAAAGACCACTCAACCGATCCATTGTTTGAGCAGCTGTATGGCAAGTGGCACCGTTCTGTTGAAACCAAGTGTCGTCAAGATTACGGGCTTCAATTTCAGGTAGCATAAAGATCAATAGCATGGCGCGATAGTGACCACCATTCACTGTTGCGTTCCGGCCATCATCATTTTTGAAAAAATATGCACCGATGATTCCACCAGCTTATAAACCGCACCAAACCATGGTTTTCTCTGGGTATAATGGCACCTCTTGAACCTATTCTTGTTGCTCTTCGGCCCAAATACGGCAATTTGTTAATTGACTTTGGTGTTGACCGAAAAATGGGCCACATCACTGAACAAAATTTTGGTCGAAAACAGCGGATCTTTCCGAACGCTCATTACTATAAAACAGTTGCCAACATTTGAAGGAATTTTTTTTAAAAAATAAATGTCATTAAATGTCCTTTCAAATTACCAATAAAGATTCCACACTTGATTTGAATTTTTATATTTTTTTATTCTAAAAAAGTACCTCTAGATGGATCACCCTTTACTTGCAGAATTAAAGGTTACGCACAGAATTATGCAATCTATGCGTCTCTCTGCCCATGCCGTCACAGTATCAGTTTCATGCACTTTGCTAACAATAGACGTGTTTTATTGGTTCTGGCTTTTTAACGAGTAAGCGGCCGCTAAGCCGGTAACTTCAAAACATTAGAGAACTTTTTAAAATAACTACAAGAACTGATTGTCTTTCTGCAATCTAAACCGTTTGATTAGAAAATTTTTTATTTGTAGAAAAATATTTATTTAAGAAATGCTGTAAAGAGTAATAACAGAGCTCGCTTAAGACAAAGGTTATTTTTGAATAACATTCTTTACAAAAATTTTATTTACATATGTATTTAAAACAATCCAGTTTAAATGCAAATTGTCTTTAGTTTTCTTTAAATAAAATATTTTTTTTAATCTTGTTCAAAAGTGTGATTAAATAATGAATGGATTAAAATCAATTTTATTTTGTATATTTTTTCTAAGAACATAATCAGCTGATACCTATAAGTTGGGCACAGTTTTCTACTTTTACGAATCAAAATTCTTTGAAATCGATTCCGACCAAATCGTTAGAGTCTGCTATATAGCCAGTGTTGCCAACTCGTCGGAGGCAAAAAACACCACGCCGAAAGATGTGTAAAAAACACCAAAAACCACCACCGTATGGTATGAAAAAACACCGAAAAAAACACCACATAAATATTACAAACACTGACTAAAAATCCAATAAGTAAAAATTAATAACACAAAAATATTTCTATATTATTCAATTCATTTATTAGACACATAATTAACGTGTGCATTTAAAGACTTGTGTATTATGAAACGATTTCAACTGCAAAAACAAACATAAACAAAACAAACTAAAAGTAAACATAAACATAAAAGGGAAATAAGTAGTAATATCTAAAAATTTGTATTACTTATAAGAAAATTTCTTCATCAAGTGAAATGTTCTCTTCATCCGGCCATAATAAAGATTTAATATAAAATTTTGATTTCTTATAAATTTCATTCGAATTTATTTTTAAACAAATATCAGTTGGTATTTTGTAGTTAGAACAGCAAGTATTTTCTAAGTTCAGGCCATATTTTACATGAAGTAATCCATTTATACATACAAATCGCTTTCGTTTCATCTTTTGATGGTTTTATCCACTTCGACAGCAAAGGATCCGATTCCCACGCCTTCCGATTCCCACGCCTTTCTATATTTTTGGGAATTTTTACGAAAAAACTTGCAGCAGCACCTTCCACCGAATATTTTACGAAATGTAAAGAAAACTTCAAAATACTCATAAATTCGAATTGCGAATGAAGAAAGAAAACAAAACTAACAATGACTGCTTACACAAAGTAAATGTAAGAAAGAGCAAAGATCAAAAACAACTGAACATACACTAAAAAGTGATGTCAATAGCCCAAAAAATTTATGAGTGAAAAACACTACAAAGCGCTACGCGAAACTGATGAAAAACACCACCGTAGCGCCTTTTTTGAAAAAACACTACTTTTCAAAAACGGTGTTTTCTGAAGATGAAAAAACACCACAAGTAGTGGAAAAACACTACAATTGGCAACAGTGTATATAGCTAATAACTAGCGGCTAAAATGTCCGTTATTCGACCAAACCAAAAAGTTTTAATTTTCTCCGACCAAGTGTGGTCAAAACTGACCAAACAACACTGGTTCGTTCTCATACACAAAATAACGTGACGTCATGCGCATATAGAAAATAAATAAGTATGTAGCACACTTCTTTGCGCAACATTTATTTTCTCAACAGTGGTTTAACAGTATTTCTCTCTCTCTTATTTAGATTCTCTAATAGAGAAATTGCCGATTTTTAACAGAAAAGCTCTGTTATGAGACAGAGATTTGCACATACATAAGTTATACAAATAGAGGAACAAACCAACGCACTCACTCTCGCGTACATACAAACATCGCACAAAAAATTCTTTTTACAAAAATAAAACTTTAAATGAAAGAATTGAAAGCTTCACTTACCTTTTATAGCACTAAAATCGTTTAGTTTATTTCGTCAAAATGTTGTTGCCATTATTACAGTTGACGAAATTGTTTACAGACATTTTTAAACGTTATTAACTCGACGGAAACACAAATGAATAACAAATGTAAAAAGCCAAATCTAGCGTGAACACCACAAATGTTGCAATTCGTTTGTTTTGTTGTTATGCGCCGAAATGTAGTTACTTGTGTTGTTGCTGTGATCAGATTCTCTTTTGCGAGAGCCGACCATGCACCGGCATGAACATAAACAAACAAACGAACGACAAACACATATGCGAGGGAGTAATTTTAAAAACTTCGTTGGCAATTATTTTACCCTACTGACACTGAATTATTTATCTCTGCCACTTAACAAATTTCCGAGTTTAAAGATTTTTTAACTTTTAACCCAGCCGTCACAATTTGCACGTTAAACTACTAAGAAGGACGCGCAACAACTAATTTATATTTTGGCACTGCACTCTTTGACAGAATACGAACTCTGAATGAGTACGACGAAGATAAATTTGTGGGTGCAAAACATAGATAAACTGAGATAATTTGCTTAAGCACGTTTATCTCAAATGTCTTAAAGGTTCACTCAATTATCTACCTGTTATACTCATTTTTTTTACCAAAACATTGTGTATCCTTCATGTGGAAAGTCGGAAGTGTTGATTTTTTGATTGATTTGGAAGTTTTAAATTTTGATTAAAATAAAATTTTGTGCTAACATGAAAAAGATTTGCATTATTTTATCAGTTTGAGCTCCTTTTTACAAAGTCTTGAATTTATTCAAAAATGTTTATAACTCCTATCATTTCCATAACGATAATGTTTCTATTTTGTGGGTATTTTTAGGTACTATTTAAGATTTCCGTTGACTAAAAAAATATGTTTGCATGCAAAACATACGAGTATAAAGGTTGTTTTTTCAGAAGTGTGGTTTTCAAACGAACTAAAAGGCATATACGAGTAATTTAATGTTATGGCCAAGAAGCTTTATTATAAAGATAAGGGTTTGCCATTATGTTTTAAAAAAGGATTTTGGTCAAGTGGCAGCTGGCTCGAATAAATTCCAGCCGAAAGGCCCAACTTTTTGCATCATTTAAGGCCGTATGTCAGCAATAACGCGCCGAATATTCTCTTCGAGGGAGTCAATCGTGTCGGGCTTCTATAGGTAGACAAGCGACTTCACATAGCCCAACAGAACCTATTCCAGCAGTGTAAAATCACACGATCTTGAAGGCCACACCACAGGCGAGATAATGCGCTCACCAAAAGATTCCTTTAATAAATTGAGTGTTTCGTTGACTCTATGGCATGTAGTGCCGTCTTGTTGGAACCAAAGGTAGTCCACATCAAAATCCTTCAATTCAGGCACGAAAAGTCATTCATCATGGCTTTGTATAGTTACACAATGAAACTAATATTATGGACGGCTTCATTTTTAAAAACAAATATGGACCAATGATTCCCTCTGTACATAGAGCATACCAAACAGTGACCTTACAATTTGCACGTTAAACTACTAAGAAGGATGCGCAAAAAACTAATTTATATTTTGACACTGCACTCTTTGACAAAATACGAAAACTGTGCAGAGATAATTTGCCTAAGGCATTGGCCAATGGCCATCAGATGGAGAATGTGGGATAAGATAAACACTTTTTCTCAAATGTCTTTAAGGATCACTCAATTGTCTCCCGGTAACTCAATTTTTTACCAAAACATTGCACATCATACTTGAGGGAAATCGGAAGTGACTGATGGTTATTGGAAGTATTAGACTATTAATTTTTTTTTTATTAAAATAAAATTTTGTGTTAACATGAATAAAATTCATTACACTTTTCAATTGTAGTTTTTTTCTCATAAAATCTCGAGTTAATCAAAATTGTACAGTTCACTCTTTTTGTTAATTAAATGTAATTATTATTTTAAAGTTTGTATATTGTTGTTATTGAGTATTGTTTTGTATTTAAGTTTAATTTTCTGAGGATGATCGTCACAGACGATCGAAATGTTGGTTAAAATAAATACAGGGTAGCGCGAAAACTACCGTAGGTGGTTGAATGTTTAATAATTATTTAAATTTATTTATACTTTTTATTTCAAAATTTGGTGAAGCAAGCATGGATTATTCGAAATGGAACACTACACGACAGAACAGCGACAGCAAATGCTGAAGCGTGCTTATCGTAGCATTTTTAATGTGCGTACTGGACCTTTAGAAGCAACAATAAACCGCTTGGTTGGAAATTTCCTAAACATGGTACAGTAAGACACCTTCTATGTTCCGGAAGACCAAGTACGGTACACATGGAAAATAAGGAACGTGTTGTGGATAGTGTGCAGGACAGTTCAGAAACATCAACAAGAAGACTTTCGGCACAAACGGGGCGCCTAGATCGTATGATATCACACCTTTACACTTTTTTCTTTGAAGCTACGTAGAGTCCGAAGTTTATGCTGGTTTAGCTACGATTTAGGTTTTAAAAGCCAACATTACTCGTTTCATTAACGCCATAGCGGTCAAAATGCTCGAACGAGTCATCCAAAATTGGACCCTCAGAATGGACACCCTGAGGCGTAGTTGAGGCCAACATTTGAAGAAAACAATGCTCAAAAAAATCAATGGCATAAAATTTCATAAAACGTCCACTCGAACAATAACAATCTCACACCTGATTTGAGGTTTGTTATTTTTTTGAAAAATTTATTGATACGTTTTTATGTTTGCAGAAATCTAAGCAGGCATATTAAACTGTGTGGCAACACTGATCTTTATCGATATCATGAACTCATTTCTATTTAATTGTTACATATAATTAATTGCGAGCTCTAGCGGAAAAAGTGTAAAAGGTATACATTTGGAACAAACTTTAAGTTTCGTTACAAAGTAAAAAAAAAAATGTGTTTGGTACAGTTTAATACGAGTTATTACAACCTGCAAATACGGGCATTAATCCAACGTTAAACAAGCATGCAACAATGCATTCTGCGTACAACTGCCAGTACACATACTATTTTAAAACACTGATTTTTTCAATAATCTCTACAACTTTGTTTGAATTCCATTTTATTCAATAAACTGAAAAACATCCTTTATTGTTTTTTTAATTGTTTTTTCTTATCACATTAACAATATTAATCAACTACTAAAAATTCGGTGCTAACAATTTTCTAACAAAGAATTCATGTTATTCCACAAACATATGTTATTTCGATATACTAGAATGTTGTCCCAAACCTATCATATGTTTGTGTAGCCCTATTATGTTGATATACAAACATTTAAATATTTGTAGCATGTTCCAAACATATGAAGGGTGTTTTTTTGGTCTTTTTGATAGCTGTCACTTGATCTAAGCTCAATTTGGTTTGCCATTTCATAATGAATAGACTTACTCCGGAACAACATTTGCAAATCATGGTGAATGGGCCTAAAAAAAGAGGGCCACCGATCCCGATTTTACAAGAAATTTTTTTTTAGCGATGAAGGTCACTTTTGGTTGAATAGGGACGGTAATAACCAAAATTGTCGCATTTGGAGTAAAGGTCCATTTATTCTTGACGGTTGACGGTAGGCAATCAGCTATTTCAGTTGAGGGTTGCATTTTGCATGTGTTAGAGGTAGATAACTACAGTTTGACTGTTGACGACGGTAGACTTCTGCAGGTTGCAGAATCAACCGTCCACAGTCAACCGTCAAGACTAATTGGACCTTAAGTTAAAGTCCACAAGCCATTGTTGAGACGACGTTACATCCCCAAAAAGTCACTGTTTGGTGTGCTCATTGGTCCATATTTCTTCAAAAATGAAGCCGTCCATAATGTCAAAGTCAATGGGTTACGCTATAGAGCCATGATTAATGACTTTTTCGTGCCGAATGGAGGATATTTATGTGAACGACCTTTGGTTCCAACAAGACGGCGCTGCATGCCATGCAGCCAACGATAAAATCAATTTATTGAAGGAAAGTTTTGGTGAGCGCATTATCTCGCGTCGTGGGCCTGTGGTGTGGCCTTCAAGATCGTGTGATTTAACACTGCTGGACTATGTTTTGTGGGGCTATGTGAAGTCGCTTGTCTACCTAGATGATCCCGACACGACTGACGGCTTCGAAGAGAATATTCGGTGCTTTATTGCTGACATACGGCCTCAAATGATGCAAAAAGTTGGGCCTCTCGGCTGGAATTTAATCGAGCCAGCCGCCGCGGCCACTTGACCGAAATCCTTTTTAAAACATAATCGCAAACCCTTATCTTTATAATAAAGATAAATTCTTGGCCATAAAATTAAATTATATGTGTTTTATTTCGTTTGAAAACCACACGTCTGAAAAAAACAACCTTTATATGTTTGCATGCAAACATATTTTTTTGTCTTCGTGTACTTTAAAACGGAAATCTTAATTAGGGCCTGAGAGACACAAAATAGAAACTACCATTTTAGAAATGAACGGAGTTATAACAATTTTTGATTTTACTCAAGATTTTGTAAAAAGGAACTCAAACCGAAAAAATAATGCAAATCTTTTCATGTTAACACAAAATTTTATTTTAATTAAAATTTAATACTTCCAAAAAACATCAACAAACATCTTCCAAAAAAACATCCGATTTTCCTCATGAAGGATACGCAATGTTTTGGTAAAAATTGAGTATACAGATGAGTGAACCTTTAACAGATTTGAGATAAAAGTGTTTATCTTGTCTTAAGCAAATTATCTCCGTACAGTTTATCTATGCTTTGCACTCACAAGTTTATCTTCGTCGTACTCATTCGGAGTTCGTATTCTGTCAAAGAGTGCAGTGTCAAAACATCAATTAGTTGTTGCGCATCCTTCTTACAAGTTTAACGTGCAAGTTGAGGCTGCTGGGTTAAAAATTATAAAAAATCTTTTAACACGGAAATTTCTTAAATTCGTTAAGTGCCAGTGATAAATAATTCAGTGTCAGCGGGGTAAAATAGTTTGTCAACGAAGTTTTTCAAAATACTCGCCTCGTTTATATTTTCGTCTTTCGTTCGGTTGTTTATGTTCATGCCGGTGCCTGATCGGCTGTCACAAAAGAGAATCTGATCCCAACAACAACACAAGTAAATATGTTCATGTCGGCGCATAACAACACCAAAACAAACGAATTGCAGTGTATTAGTGGTGTTAGTTTGACTTTTTACATTTGTTTTTCGTGTGTATTTCCGTCGAGTCAGAAATGTCTAAACAATTCGACAACTGTAATAATGGCAACTCAATTTTGATGAAAAAAAGATTTTCGTGAAACCAAAGGTAAGTGGAGTTCTTAATTATTCTCCTTTAAAGTTGTGTTTTTGTAAATAGAATATTTTGTTTGATGTATGTACGCTTGTGTGTGTTTCTCTATTTGTGGAACTTGTGTGCAATTTACTGGTTTATAGCAGCGCTTTTCTGCTATAAACCGGCAATTTCTCCGCCAGAGAATCTAAATTAGAGAGAGAGAAGTACTGTGCGCAAAAAAGTGTGCTTCTTATTTATTTTCTATCTGCTCGTGACGTCACGTTAGAGTATTGTTTAAGAGAACCAGTGTTTGGTGTTTTGACCAAACTTGATCGGAGAAAATTTTAAATTTTTGGTTTGGTCGAATTTCTGGACATTTTGAAGAATTTTGCTGCCTAAAAGTAGAAAACTGTAAACAACTGATAGGTATCAGCTGATTTTTTCTTAGAAAAAGAATAAAAATTAAAATAGTTTTATTTTAATCTTGCATGGAATCAGAGAAATTGACTAACATTACATTCGATTTCTAAAAATTGTTGATTTTAAAAACAATTTATTTTGCTTAAGAACCTGTTTCCGTCTTTTACTTTAAATCCTTTGCCGTACTTTTTTGTTAATTTTTTTTTCTCTGAGAAAACTTTTGTTAAAACTCTTTTACTGCACTTCGTTTTGTTCCCGTTCTTTTTTGTTGGAATTTTTTTTCACTGAGAGAACTTTGGTAAAAATTTTTTTTACTGGAAATACTGGAACAGACTATTTGTTGGCAATAAGTGTATTCGTTTACTTTCCCAGTAAAATTTGCAAGTTTCTACTTTTGAGAGCGTAAGGCCAATTTTCCTCTCTTTATTTAAATTTACAAGAAAAGTAAACGAACAGCTTCCAGTAAAAATTTTCTATGAAACAGCTGTTTTTGTATGCTGTTTGCATTAGATTTCGTTTTACTTTGAATTTTAGAGTGTTAAGATTTGTAATAAAAAATGAGCAAAAGAAAACTTTTTTCTTTCTAATTTCAGTGATTAACATCTATATCAAAAAAAAATATTCCCATTTTTACTTACCTATTCTATTGTAAATTTGTTTTTAATTTTTATATATTATTTTTCTTTTACTTGTTTGCATAAAACAGCTGATTTCAAACACCTATTCTATTTTGCAAATTTTGGTTGGCTAAAATTTCTCCAACCAAAATTTGCAAACTCTAAAATTAAACTGTCATAATTTTCTCTCTCTGGCTCTCATTTACTGGACTTTTTGTGTAAACGAACACGATCCAGTAAAAATTTGCACAAAATGTTCTCATGCCAGTGTTGCCAAGCCGAGGGAATAATACCTTTTTAGGGTTTTTTTTAGATTAAAAAGGGATATAGGATTTTTTTTTAATTTTTAAAGTGTTTTTTGTGAATATTTCAACTTGAAAAGAATAGTCTCATTGCATCAACTGGAAATTCCCGATTGTCAATTTTTAATGGAAATTCTAATGTAAAACAGTAGAAATTTTCTAGAGGTTAACAAAAGTGCTGCTAAAATTACTGACTTTTATAGAATTATGACCTAAAATCTTTTGCAATCAAAGAAAATTTTCAATGGTATATGTCTTCCAACATAATAGCCCTGTTCTTTTCAGGTCACAAAACAAGCATTTGTATGGACGTTGCTCGGTAAGCAAGCGAGTTGGCTGCTACTCGGTAACGAAACGAGTTAGAGTTACCTGACATATTTTTTTTTACAAAAAAAAAAATATTATGACACCTGGCTTGTATAATAAAATAAAAAACATATGTTTTTGTTATTGATACAGAAATAAAATGAAAAGAATGAAAGAAAAAGAAAATAGGAAGAAAATAAAACTATTTCCATAAATTGTATTAAGTTTTGCGAATGAGCTGAAGATAATCAGCTTGTAGAGAATATAATGTCTTCAAGAAGGTCAAAGTCAATTTGTGCAAATACTCGTAATTCCAGTATCGGTATCAAATATTCAGTGTTATTAAAACAATTTATACTCTTTAGCCCGCTACTAAGTTCGCCTTTTCATGTAAAGAAATCTCAAACTTCAACAATGAAATTCTGTGAAATTGCGATGAAAATTGACCCTCAAAACAGACTCTTATTGTGATTCTTACTTGTCCATGGCTTAAATTAATGTTTAATGCTGTACTGAGCGAAATTAAATTTGTCAATAAAATGTTTACAAAAACTATACGAAGTAACAAATTGGTTTTTCACAATTAGCTTTGCCTTTTTTTGTTTGTAAACAAACTTTTTTGGGCTTATGCTGCCATCTAATATAAAATGTTGTTGAATGTTGCCAGAATACGATATTGCTAACTAACTAGGTAACTAAGCTAGTTACCTCAAAAGAACACGGCTAATATTATTATTTCATTGGGTAATATCCATAATAATTAAGAACAATATGCCAAACCTGTACATTTCCTAATTAAACCACCATTACTAATTATCTTTCTAAAAATTTTTATGACTTTTGGCCCATCCTGTACATGAGCATTTCCAGCGGAAGGTCCACTGCGACTAAACAATCTAAAGTGCCTAAGAAAAAACCTATTTGGATATTTAAAAATAATATAGTTCATTAATTAATTTCTTTCAGCTTTTTAACGAATGAAATATTCATCTTTGCTTTTGCGCTTGAAAGTCGACTTTAACTTCAAATTATACTTAAATACGTAAATTCTGATGTTTTTTGTATTAACAATAAACTTTACAATATATGCCTCTTACAAACAACAATAACAACTTTATTTTAAAAATAAATATTTTTCTTTCTAAATTAAAATAAAGAACAAATAAATAAAAACTAAAAACAATTTTGCGGGAATTTATGACCCGTTCGCGATGCTCAATTTTTGAAATTCACAAATGTATTAAAAACGAACGATTGAAGACATTTCAGAAAATATCTTTATCAAAAGCTTTATTAACTTAACCATTATAAACTAGTTCAATAAAGTTAAACAAATTCTACTCCCATATAATGCGATATTTAATTTTTCAACATACTGGAAAAAATGATTTCAAGTTTTTGTCTCGTTCACGATCTAACGTTTACCTTTAGTATTTGGAAAACGTTAAAGTTATACAATTTGCATTTTTCGCTTAAATGTAGTGCTACTGAAAAGCAATAAAGCCTTTAATAAGTGCATACAATTTTTTTAAGTTTTCACACTTTTATATTAAATTTAAAGCGTACGAGTGTCCCGTTCGCGATCCTGGAAATACCCATATTTCGTTTATTTTTTTTTATTCCTATACAATGATTTTATACCTAATATTGAAGAAAACCCCATATGATGCACATGAGATTTAATTCGCTACAAGGCTCAAACTCGCCGATGGTATCTCTAGTATGTTTATACTTTTTTTGTCGGCATGATTTTCCTATAATTTACCCATTACACAGTGGAACATTTTTGGGGTTATTGTCTGGGGGGTGAGAAATTCCAAGTCAGGGTGATCGTACTAGGTCAGTATATTAAAACCCTTCCTTATCTTGATGTTTTTTCGCTTAGTTGTAAAATGTTGGCAAAAACGTAGTTTGACATAACTCGAGAACGACTAGTTCGATTTTGCTGAAATAAATTGAGAAAAATTAATAATTACATTTTCTTCAATCCATTAATATACTGTTTCTCTACCAAATCAACATTTTTGCAATTAGAAATAAATTTATGAAGAAAATTTTGCCAAATTTTTTTTTTTTTTTTTTTTAAACATATAAATCCCAAACGGAAAAACGTGTAGAGTCTTATAACTTTCACGTAAAGTCACATAACCTATAAACAAAATGCGACATAGATCATAGAAATCGAATAACGCGTTCTGCTTTTATTCACTTCACTTAATTGTAAATAAAAGCAGACCATTATTATGAAATGTCAAATGAGCATATTCGGATCCGGCAATAAAAACACAACAATTTATCATTGGAAATGGTTTTATTGTTTTTCAAAATATTCTCCTTTAAGATCAATAGACTTTTGCATGCGCACAAACCAATTTTCGAAGCACTTTTTCCACTCCGATTGAAACACCTCCAAAACATTATTTTTCAACGCTTCAACAGCTTCTTCGGGCGATGAAAAACGTTGACCACGCATTTTTTTCTTGATGTGCGGGAATAAAAAGAAGTCATTGGGTGCCAAATCAGGGCGGTACGGTAATTTGGCCCATCAATCCAACATCCTGAGTGGTCAAATAGTTCATCTTTTCAGCTGATGTGTGAGAGCTCCATTGTCCTGATGCACAATGATCCGTCTCTCTTATTTCTCTTATCTTTCCTCATTTCTTCGAACACTGTTGTTGTAAAGCACTCAGAATTGACCGTACTACGTTCCACTGAAGGCACTATTGGAACATGGCCGGTTATACCGAGAAAAAAGGCAATTATTTGCTTCGATGTACTTCTTCCACGATCAACTTTTGTTGGATTTGGCTCGTCTTAAAAGACCCATATGGTCGATTGCTGTTTTGTTTCGGGCTTATATCCATAGATCCATGATTCGTCACCAGTGATAATGCTATACACTGCCTTTGAGCTATCGCAGTTATACCTTTTCAACATCTCTTTGCACCAATCCATACGAGCCTTTTTTGAGCATTCGTCAAATTATGTGGGATCCAACGAAAACAATTTTTTTCTCACGGCCAAATGAACATGCAATACCTTATTGATGATTGTCATACTAATGGCCAAGGACGCCTAAATCTTTGTCGGTCTTGCTTAATCAGTTCACGCACAGCATCGATGGTTTCAGGCACAGTGACCGAAGTTGAACGTCTTTCACGAAATTCATCCTGGAGCGAACGGCGCCCGAGACTGAACTCTTAGTACCTGCGATTACCAGTGGTTTTGGATGATGCTTTATCGCCAAAAGTCGAAACAAGTTGATTTAAACACTCATGTCTCGATAACACGCGGCGAAAATCGTAAAAAATCATCGCACGAAAATTTTCACGGGATAATTCCATTTTTTGACTAAGATGAATTTTTCAACAAAACAATTCGCCCTCAAATGACAAAACACTCTGAGTGAAGTTATGCTAAAAAATGTCAATGTTTTCAATAGAAGTTCCAGTTTGCATCTGGGAACCCTAGTATTGTCAGGACCCGAAATATAAATAGCAACCCTCGTTTCAAGTGACAGCTTTCAAAAGACGCCCTATAGCTGCATGCAAACATATTTCTAACACCTTTATCTCTGTTTAGTCTACAACGGAAATTTAAAATAGGTCCCGAAATTCGAACATTTACCTTTTTGAAATTATACTCGGAAGAGTTTTTGAGAAGGAAGTCAAATTGAAAAATTGATTTGCTATATCATTTTTATGTTAACATAAAATTTTATTTTAATTAAAATAGAAAACTCTAATACTTTTTACTCCCAAAAGACATCAATCAGCCCTTTGATTTTCCTCAAGAGAGATGTGCAATGTTTTGGTAAAAAAATTTGTGTAAGCGGTAGACAATTGAGTGAACCTTAAAAACAATTGAGATAAAAGTGTTTATCTTGTCTCACTTTCGCCGCCTGATGGCCATTGGCCTCAGCAAATTATCTCCGTACAGTTTATCTATGCTTTGCACCCACAAGTTTATCTTCGTCGTAATCATTGAGAGTTCGTATTCGGTCAAAGAGTGCCATGTCAAAATATAAATTAGTTGTTGCGCATCCTTCATAGTAGTTCAACGTGCAAATTGTGGCTGCTTGTAAAAATATTGTAAAATATCTTTAAACACGGGAATTTGTTACATTAGTTAAGTGTCTGCGATAAATAATTAATTCAGTGTCAGCGGTGTTAAATAATTAGTCAACGAAGTTTATAAAAAACTCGTCTTGTATATGTTGTTGTCGTTCATTCGCTTGTTTATGTTCATGCCGGTGCATGGTCGGCTCTCACAAAAGAGAATCTGATCACAACAACAACACAAGTAACGGCGCATAACAAAATCATAACAAACGAATTGCAGCATTTGAGGAGTTCAGTTTAGTCTTGGCTTTTTACATTTTATATTCGTTGTTATTTCCGTCGAGGCAATAATGTTTAAAAATGTCTGTAAACAATTTCGTCGACTGTAATAATGGCAACAAAATTTTGAAAAAACAAACCTCTAAACTATTTTCCTTTAACGAAAGGTAAGTTTTTTTTTTAATTTTTTCATTGAAAGATTTATTTTTGCAAATAGAATATTTTGTGGGATGTATGTATGTACACATGTGTGACTGCATGTTCCTCTATTTGTGGAACTTGTGTGCAAATCTCTGGCTCATAACAGAGCTTATTTGCTATAAACCAGCAATATCTCTGCCAGAGATTGAAAACTGGAGAGAGAAGTAAATGTTAACCACGGATGAGAAAATAAATGTTGCGCAAAGAAGAATTTAACTTTTTTATATTCTCTCTGCGCGTGACGTCTCTGTTTCAATTTTGAGTAAGAGAAGTAGTGTTTGGTCATTTGGAGAAAATTAATGTTTTTGGTTTGGTCGAATTTTTAGACATTTTAGCTTCTAGTTGTTACCTATATGTGACAGCGCATAGAGAAAGGGACCTAAGGGTTAAAAAATCAATTTTTTTTCTTTTTTTGAAGTAGGCAACATCTGAGCATCGAATGAGACCGAACCCATCCCCCAAAAGTGTTCCCTCCCAGAGATATGTGCGTTTTATAAAAGTGAAGTCGACGATTCTAAGCGCAAATAGAAAGGGACCTAATCTTTAAAATGGCTCTACTGAACAAAACTGGTTTTTAACCTTAGGTCCCTTTCTATTATTACGATTTGGTCGAAAACGATTTTGAAGAAATTAGCAAACAGCTGATAGGTATCAGCTGATTTTGTTCTTAGAAAAAGGGTAACAAATAAAGTAGTTTTACTTTAATCTTGCATGGAATCAAAGAATTTGAATAACTTCACTTCAGTTTTCTAAAGATTTTTCATTTTAAAAATATATTTATCGTATTTCACAATCTGTTCCCTTCTTTTACCACAAATGCTTTCCCGTTCGTTTTTGTTGTAATTATTTTTTCTCTGAGAGAACTTTTTTTAAAACTCTTACTGCTCTTACTAGCAAAAGTACTGGAACAAGCTTTTTGTTAGCAATGTGCTCACGCCAGCGTTGCCAAGCCGAATGAACAATCCTTTTTTGGGGTTTTTAGATTAAAAAGGGATAAATGGATTTTTTTATTATTTAAAGTGCTTTTGTGAATATTTTAGCTTGAAACTGGTTCTTTTTACGATTTGGTAGGAAACGATTTTGAGGAATTTCGCTGCGTTAAAGTAAAATGATAAAAAAAAGTAATTTAATTTTAAACTCTATTTCATATTTGATTTCTAAAAGTTTTGTTTCAAAATAAAATTAACTTAGCTGATTTTGCTTTTATGAAAAATATACAAAACACAGTAGTTTTATTTAAATCTCGCCTGTAAACAAAGCAATTGTGTAGTTTAATATTTGGTTTAAAAAGTTTTCTGATTTTTAAAATATATTTAACTTGATGCTTACCGCTTGTACCAGTTTTACGAGTACTAAATTCTGTTCTGCTTTTACCTCTTTTACTATAACTCATTTCCCGTTTTTTTAAATTTTCTTTTCTTAGAGAACAATAACTAAAACTCTCCTTTACAACTAGTTATTACTAGCAAAAGTAATTAAACAGACTTCTTGTTAGCAATGTTGCCAGTCTTGCCAACCAGAGAGAAAAATGACTTTTGTGGGATTTTTAGATTACAAAGGGATAAAAGGGATTTTTTATTTTTTCAAAGGAATTTTTGTGAATATTTCATTAAACATACGAAAATTACAAGAGTAACTCTTTTATAACCTTTTATACCTATAACGTTAAAAAAAATCACAGCAGTATAAGTCTTACTTACAAACTTAATGCGATTTCATTTAACAGTTCTGGATTCCAGAATTCTCTTAAGAAAGTACCAAATCCAAATGATTGATCAAAGTTTGGCGATGAAAGTATAACCCACCGATGATGTACATTCGTTTTAACGTTTACAAATTTTCGGAAGCCAAATATATTAAGGTTAAGAAAAAAATATTTAAATAAATGAAACATCTTATCTTTTTTGGATCACGCATTTGCTCGTCAATGAATTAATATGACTGACATAACCTTTCATTTATAGCTCTTGTTGTTTAAATTACTTAAATTTTTTTTACTGCATATAGTTTATTTTGTGTGTACATATTTTGATTTACAGTGCATATTTTTTAAATTCATTTATATGCTAACACTTTCGATCACTAGTAATGAGTAAGTTTCCATCTGTCATAATATTGGCTTAAAAAGTAAATACGTGACGCGCTAAATAGAAAGGGACCTAAGGTTAAAAACCAGTTTTGTTCAGGAAAGCCATTCTAAAGATAAGGTCCCTTTCTATTTGCGCTTAGAATCGTAGACTTCGCTTTCATAAAACGCGCATATCTTTGGGAGGGAACACTTTTCGGTCTCATTCGATGCTCAAATGTTGTTCACATCAAAAAAAAAGTGAAAAGTTGATGAAAAGTTTTGTTCAGGTGAGGCATTTTAAAGATTAGGTCCCTTTCTATTTGCGCTTAGAATCGTCGACAGTCCAGCCAGATCAAGGAAAAGAGCAATAGGAAAATAATTTTTGTTTCTTTACTGAGGTTTGGGTTTTTATTAAAAATTGCGCAGTTCAAAGACCAAATCAATGTAATTGATTTTTTTACTCAAATTCAAAATAATGCAATAAGTACGAACTAGGTATTGATAAGTCGTCTTTCACCGGTACAAAACATGTCTAACAAGTGGTGTTGTGTATATAAATTTATAGCTGACAGGATTTCCAATTTTAGAAACAACAAGAACTGTGATACTGCAGCTACTGCCGAGTTTGACTTGGAAAAAACAAAACTGGTTCAGAACCTAGCAATTTTACCCTAGTATCCTGCGACCACCAATCCGAAAATTTTCAAACCGCTGCCATTTCGCCCCCAGAATTTTCGGGCATGGTCGTAGATGGACATATTTTTATGAAATGGACCAAGGAATACTGTGGTGGAATTTGTCCATTCGTGAATGAATCACCTTGTATATTCGAAACAAATAATGATGTATTTCTTAATCACCTTAATCGCCACCCATCAGCACCTTTTAAACAAATGTCCAAGATCCGGTAGTTTAATCTCGGTTAGACATATTCTTAATTCGTGCGGCTTCCTATCACTCTAGCATAGGATGATACTAAATAATAAAGGAAAGATTTACACAACTTTCAATTTCATCTCCCTTACAAAAACCATCGTATAAATTAGCAATAACTTTAAAAGTTTTAAATCTAACTCATTGAACAGGGATTAACCGGCTCAAGACCTCCTGCTTCTATATTTAAATAGAAGACAAGTTTTTAACAAAATGGCAAAGTGACATTGTGACAACGTTTTAAATCTAAATAGTATTAGCTGAGCATTTGTTGCCCAAGCTTTTCTAACCTTAAATTTTTGCCTTATATTGACTATAAGATGAATGTAATGTAAATAAATAAATAAATCTCTACAAAACTGCACCATTAAATTTTTAATATTCTATACTCGCAAAACGATATTTTGGCCGACAAAATCCCAATGTGCGTTCCCTCGGCTAATTTAACCATAACATAGTGTTAAAAATAGTGTATCATTCTGGTAAAATTGTATAACGATCGGTCCATTACTTTGGCTATAAATGCGATTTTTTAAAGGGGTCGTGGCATCGACCACCTTTTCTCCAGGGTGTGTTTCGATCGTAGGCGATGCCACGGCCCATATCCAATATTGCCATAAAATACTGCAGAATAATTGGCTTGTCATTATTTTATTTTGTTAACATTTTATAACGACCGGTCAATTAGTGTGGCCATATATGCGATTTTTAGAACAAGGAAGTGTGTTGTTAAATTGAAAGGAAATCGGTTCAGATTTAGATATAGCTCCCACATATATGTTCATCCGATTTTTTTGTTTTAAGCCCCTGAAGCTACATCTTACATCCAATATTGATGAAATTTGGCATACGTTAGTTGTTTGGACAAACGAAGGACGCTATTGAATTTGGAGAAAATCAGTTCAGCATACCTTACACAATGAAATTTTTTAACAAATTTAAATATGACATAAGCTTTAAAATCTGCGTAAATTTAGAGTCCGTCCAGGGGGTCCAAAAACTTATTTTCAGTTGTCTTTTTCAAATATGCAAAAGTGCTGGGAATGATATAGTCGGCCACGGCTATACGAGGGTTACTATATGTATTTCTGGCGTCAGGCAACACTTAGCATTGCCTAGCTAAGTGTTGCCTGACGCCATCTGACATTTCCATTGGAAAGTTTGACATTTTTTAGCATAAACGTACTTAGAACGTTTTAACGTACGACCATCATTTGTGTTGTTTACAGTGACTTGAAAAAATCAATTTGGCAAAAAAAATGGAATTAACTCGAGAACATTTTCGTGCGATAATATTTCACAACTTTCGACGTGGATTATCACGACAAAGCACCATCCTATAGCACTGTGAAAAACTGGTTTAATTAATTCAATCGTGGCCGACGCTCACTCAAAGACGAAGGTCGTCCAAAAACGGCCGTTGTGCCAGAGAATATTGATGCCGTGCGTGAACTAATAATGCAAGATCGTCATGTGACATACTGTGAGATAAGGGCAACCTCGGGCATTTCTTCCACCATGACATTACATTCGATATTGCATGAACACATTGCCGCAAAAAAGGTCTGTTCTCGTTGGATCCCGCACAATTTGACAATCGCTCAAAAAAATGTTTTTGTCGATTGGTGCAAAGAAACTTTGAAAAAAAAACGATCGCGGTGCTGCAAAATACGTTTATACGATCGTCACAGGTGACGAATCATGGATCTATGCGTATGAGCCCGGTACAAAACAGCAATCGATCGTGTGGGTCTTCGAACACGAGCCAAATCCAACGAAAGTTGTTCGTGGAACACTTCGAAGCAAAACTGGTCATGTGGCGACTGTTCCGCTTGAGCAACGTAGGACGGTTAATTCTGAGTGGTACACCACAATTTGTTTTTCTGAAGTCTTCGTAGAAATTCGAAAAACGAACAAGAGAAGACGAAACATTGTGCAGCATGACAAGGCGAGCTCTCACACATCGGCTCAAACCAGCGCCTTTTTGACCGGCCAAAACGTCGAATTGATGGGTCATCCCCCGTATAGCCCTAACTTGGCACCCAATGACTTCTTTTTCTTTGTGTTCCCGCACATCAAGAAATGCGTGGTCAACGACTTTCGTCGCCCTCACATCAAGAAAAAAATGCGTGGTCAACGACTTTCGTCGCCTGAAAATGCTGTTGAAGCGTTTAAAAACCATGTTTTAGAGGTGTCTCAATCAGAGAGGAAAAAGTGCTTCGACAATTGGTTTGAGCGCATGCAAAAGTGTACAAATCATGCTGGAGAATACTTTGAAAAACAATAAAACCATTTTTGATGATAAATATTCGCATTTTCATTATAAGGCCAGAAATATATATAGCAGCTCTCGTACTAGAAAGAATAGTAGGATTGTGTACATTTATGTAAAAAATGGCGCTCAAATTTCGAGTGCTAGTATTAAAAGTTGTGCGATTTATTATTAAACACATTATATCTGCAATTTTGTATATCAGGCTCAAAATTAATTTTTTCTATGATTTAAAACAGCCTCTTTATCTTTTGTTTTTTTTTGGGAATGAAGTTTTTATTAAATAAATTATTTTGTTACACTTTTGGGAATGAAATAAATATGTTAGTTAATAAATAAATAAATAAATTATTGTGAATAAATATATAAATAAATAAATAAATAAATAAATATTCTTGTGTTTTTTCAATAAATAGCTTAGCTAAAAGTTGACACTCGTCACCATCGCATGATCGACTTTCGATCATCGAAGGGATGCTGCAACTGACATTGAGTATACATTGCTCCACTCCATATTGTGATATTTTCAAACATTTCATAAGCGAAATATGACCTTTCAAAAGTATTTCTGTTGAGAAATGTTAATAATTTAAGTAAATGAAATACAAAAAAAACTTGTTCAATAATTTACTTAGACCTAGGGCAAATAAATAAATAAATATATTTCAAATATACTCGTATTTAGGCACAAAACAATGGTTTCATATTGCAAGCGAAGTCAACATAATTGACTTTGACATAAATAAAACTTATGCTAAAATAAATAATTCAATAAATAAATAAATTAGCTGGCAATTAATTTTCCTTAAATGCAAATTATCATTTTGTGTGTGTATCTTTTACAAAACTAAACAAAAAACAAAACTAGAAAAAATAAATAATTGTAATAAATACATAATTGAGCTCCGATTTTCTTAAGATCTACAAATGAAAAAAATCCCCATTTAAAATAATTTATTTTCAATAAATAACCAACACCTATTCTTTTTTCAATAGTATAAATAAATAAATAAGTTAATTTGTATATAAAGTATAATGGTTTGTATGTATATGGCAGAATTTCACATTGCATTTTAATCTGCTGGCAAAAAAGAACAATTTCAATTTCGCAATAGTTTTATTATGTAAACATTTCATAAAAAGTGTTTGTTTGTTTGGTAATATTTATCATGTCGAGAGTACGTTAGAAAAAGTCACTTTCTATTTGTTCAGCAAATATTTGTGGGTTCACAGAACTATTTTTATTTAAATCATATATCATGGATATATTTATTTGTTTTAAACAAATTAGTTTAACATTTGGTTAATAATATATTACGCTTTTTTATATTCGCGTTGTTTTTTTATTTTTATTATTTACACTGTTTATTTGTTATATACATGTGTGTATGTAGGCCATGTCCTAGATAAACAATTGGAGCATATGTGCTCACGCATGTAGTGTCAAGGATGGTTTTTATACCAAGGACTCCACATTAATTTTTTTTTGTTTTCTTCACAGAATCTAATTCTCATTTATTTCAGTGGCATGAAAGAACTTAACAGCGAAATGACCAAAAGTTTGCCCTAAAGGTTTTTTACTTCGGTAACGTGTAGGGTTTAATTATTTCTAGGTATTAGGGAAGTCGATCGGGAAAATCCAAATCCCGAAATTCCACGATCCCGGGATTTTTCTTAATAAAACCCCGGAAAATCCTGTCTTTTTTTATTTAAAATTTTTAACGAGTTTTTGAAAAGTGTAAATGGTTTACAAAGTCAGTTGGTACTGTAATTGTTATGAAATCTAATATAGTAATAGAAATGGATTTGTTTGTTTTAGCATGAGTTAGGAGGTTAATAATTATACGCATGAGTGTTAATTGTGAGAGACGGTTTGTGTCTGTTGGAAGCACGATAACGCTAAAACGACTCAACATAAATGTACCTCGGTAAAAATTACACTTCTTTTAGTATTTCCCTAACAAATCCTTACGTTCCTACTTGTTTGTTTTGACTTAGTTATATTTTGTAATAAGTTTTTCTTGACTTTTTGACGTAACTGTGGACCATAAAATGCTTTCCTTAAAAAAGAATTGATATAAAGAATTTTTATTTTTATACGAAACAAAAGTAAAAATCCTGAAATTTAGAAAATCATTAGATAAGAAAAAATCACCAAATCCCGGGATCCCGAAATATTCTGGGATCTTAGTTATTAAAATCCCAAATACCGTGAATTCTTAATGTGAGTCCCGATCGACATCTCTAGTAGGTATATGAAGAATATAACGATAACAAAAATAATAGCAATCGACTAAAATACCAGAACTCCTTAAAGGGTATTACAATTTTGTATCCTACAATTCCGGATTGTAAAATCCCGAATCCTGGGATTTTTCATTAAAAACCCCGGAAAATCCCGATTTTTTTTTTGTAAATTTACATGAGTTGCTTAAAATTTTTTTAGAAGGAGTAAGGAGGGAATTGTATCCAATTCCCAAAAAAGTCTTTTACAATGTAGAGGGATAATCTGCTAATTTAGCTATCATGGAAGATAGTGGCTATAAGGCATAACTTTTATTCGTTGCAAAAAAAAAACTTTAGATATGTCTTTGAATCCAAAGCTTTTTTATAACCACACAGAGAAAAAATTAGTTGAATATTTGTCCAAACTACAAAAAGACTGTTGGATGAAAAAAATGTCTGTCGCAATAACAAAATGTTTATATTTTTAATAAAAACTAGGTTGGACATAACAAAAGACAATAGCTGTGATAATATTTTGTTACATACAACTCATTGCTTGTACGTACGAGTATAGAGCGACTTTCAAGTTAATGTTTGTCAGAAAGCCCTGAAACTGAAAGTTTGTATTCAAATGGTCATTAGTTTCAAGAATTTATTATGACAATAACCACAAAAAATAATATTGCAAAGAAATTTAACGCCAGGTTTTTCCATTCTTACTGGCATACTACTTATTGGGAGGGAATGACAAACATATTGTCGGAAAGGCCATATCTTGATCCCAAAAAAGTGGACTAAAATGTGCTGATATTCGGCAATTTCACGTTTATTAAAGGTGGACTAGATAATTGTTATTTTAGATATGTCTTCGGCTTATTTAAGCCATACGTGAAGTCAGAGCTTATAAAAGAGAATTGATTTTGAAACTTAAGATCCATGTCCCGAAAGTTCCAGTGCACATTTTAACCTGTTCTCTGTGTGCATAATGTAAATTATGTGTGTCTTTAACAGAAAACAAGTACAAATGTGATTTAGATCAGCCATTGGGAATCTTATATACTCAGCCGCTTGGATACAGTTATGAAATAACTAAAATAACACTTTCTGATAAGTCCTTTGAGTGATGGCAGAGTGCGCGCTAATAGCGAAACCGAACCGAACTTATTTTATACTTGAAGGAAGGATATTATACCTGATTGAAGGATAGCAGAGTGAATGCTGAAATCGGCGTTGTTTTTGCTGTGTGTTTTGTGTTTATAAATGCTTATTTTGTAGTCTTGTTATTCCTTGTAATTAATCTAATTATCGAAACTTCTGATTAATCAAAACTATGATTAATCAGTTAATTATGAATATGATTAATCAAATTTGAATAATTTTGTTTAATATTAGAGAAACTTTTTAAACAAAGCAAAGAAATTTAAGTCAACAGTATCAAAGCGTCATGAACCGTTTGAAAATTACAAACAACTTAAAACTTTACACATACAATCAATTTTTTATATCAGCCACAATTAGTTTGAAAAAACACTTTAAAAAGTTTTCTCTATCAATTAGCTTCTAGCTCGGCTCGGTGCGGCTTATCTATATGGACACAGTTTTAAGAATTTCAATCGGCTTTCAGCTGGGTTCGGCTCGGCTATGAGCGCGCACTGTGCCATCATGACCCTTAGAATAATTCTTTACTTGGATTCGATACGAAATTTTCTTTAATTTATCCATATTTACTAGTGGTGGTCGCATTTTCTGATCATAAGAACTGTTCTTTGGGTCCCTGTGTCTTAGCATCAATCTCAGCCAAACCTTTAAAATAAATCCATATATGGATTCGCGGGTTAATTGGCTTTAACTTGAGTTGGACTCCATATATTCGACTGGACTTCATATATATTGGACTCCATATATATTGGACTCTATATATATTAAACTGCATATATCCGACACGAAAGTCAGCAGAATTATGTTCCCATAAATTTGATTAAAATTAGTTTGCTATGCTAATTTCTTGCGAAGGCTCATGTTACCTTCGATGGATCTTAGACCCAGCTTACCCATATATTTTTATCCTCTTCGTAAGAAGTTCTTTCTTGGATGGAGAATAGATGGCAACGGTAGCGCTTTAAATTCGTTAGGTCAGGAGTCCGAGTTCTCGTATGGAAAAACATTACTTAACAGAAAAATAATGCAATTTAGTCATTTGGAGAAATTACTTAAAAGGAAATTGAAGGAATTGTTTAGTAAAACAAAATAAGTTTTTTTTATCGTGTAACCAGAACGAAGTGCTTTGACTGTTTTCGCAAACAATTATTCTTGTACCTACGAGTATATACAAAATTATAGCTAGAGATTTTCAATTATTGCAGAATTGTTCAATCGGCTATCCGAAAATCAGTTTTCTTCAATTTTTATAACTATTTTAACTTCCGCTAACTCCGCTGTACACAGCGAACAGATTCGTTGCCTAAATCCATTTTTTTCCAACCGAATGATGCACCTCGAGTATTCCATTAGTACAGCCGAATGTTGGTTAGTGCTCTGTAATTTTCAGTTATTGGAATTGTATTATCGGTGCAATATACCAAGTCTCCGAACCTTCAGAAAATAATTTTTGGATCTAAAATCAACATACCACACTTTTTTAGCGAAAATAAATAAAATTTTAGTCAGAGGCAAAAAACTGTTTGCTTGCACATTTGAAGGGCTTGAGGTACTCGTAGCGAGGGTCAAAGCGTGGAAAAAATAATGGATTTTTGCTGGAAAAAAATTGCCATCCAATTTTTTTGCAAACAGTTTGCTGTTGTAACTTAGTGATGATTACCAAAACTTCATCATAATCTTAAACGGATTGTTTAATAATATTTTTGCAAATTAAAATAATTCAATAATTACTGACTTTAAGCCAATAGTTTTATAGTCAGTATTAATCGAATTATTTTAATTTGAAACAAATATATTTAACTATTTTAATCATCACTAATAATAGGCTACAACAGCAACATGTTTGCAAAAATATTGGATACCACAACCACCAGTTGTAAAAACTAAATTTATCGCTTTTTATTGGTATGAACGTTCAATAAGTTGTGAGTACAGTACGATAATCATATCTATCATCGTGTGGTATTTCGAACCGAATTTCCATTACAATTATAAAAACTTGGCGATTGCAACCGAAGTTTCTTTCTTGCAACCGAATCATTGTAGATCCAACTAATTTTTTCTATGAGTTTAGTCAAAACACATCTTTCCAATTTTGGCACTTCAGTATAGCGGCGTCCTTTGTGTAGCTAAAAATAGGCAACACTTTTAAAATTTAGGGCGGCCGCTTTTCGTTGACAATTATTTCACAAATTAAAAAAAAAAATAAAATAAATTTGTTGCAGAAAACCAACAATAATTTGCGTCAATATCCGTAGTTTTAAAAATTTTAAGACTACAAAAAAAATTTATTCACAAAAAAAATCTTTTTTTCTTATTCAGACTGGCGAAAACTAGTAGTATTTCATGTAGATTTCTTCAAAAAATCCGTCAAGTAATTGACGACTCTAATTTTTTATTATGGAAATAACGAGAACCTCTAGTTTTGACAGTCGAAAATCCCCTTATCGTTTTGAACAGGATTACAAATACATTTTCCAATTTAATTTCTTAGTAGAAATTTTTCTGTAATCTATAAAAGTTTATTGGCATTTTGTAAAGTAGTCTCACCAGTCAGTGGAGTTCTGGTTGCTATTCATTCGTCTAATGTTTATTTCGATAGTATTGGCAAAATAGGATACGGTTAGACAAAGCTACTAAGCAGACTACATGTGTGGGTGTCCATGATATAGAAGAAGCTCAACTTAATTTCTTTTAAAAATGCCATAAGCTAGATGAAGTATTTTTGTTGGTTATGATAAATTTATAACTTTCAAAATTGGCCAGTTAAGGTCCATTCAGACCGACAAAAACTAGAAGTGGTTTTCCCGGGTCGTTTTCCCCATACAAAAGCTACAAATGATTGGCAAGTCAATGAAGAAAACGAGCCTAAAAACTTCTAGTTTTCTAAGACTAAAAAGGCCATTATCCCTTCGTAGGCTATTTTCCTTTGGCCTATCGCTGTTTTTATTAGATTCTGTGAAGCTTTCACTTAAACACCTAACATTTAGATTAGCTTTTCTTTGTTCCTGGATGCCCCAATTTCATTGATAAAAAAGTATATTTATATTGTTTGTGAATAAATAAATAATAAAATAAATAAATAAGCCTTAAGATAATATTCGCACAGTGTTTGATTGACTTATAACTGAAATAAATAAATAAATAAATAAATAAATAAATAAATAAAATGTGTTCAATAAATAAATAAATAAAATGTTGCAATAAATTAATAAATATTCAATAAATATTTTATAAATATCGTTAATAAATAAATGTCCCTCTGTTTGGACTTATACACATAAGTGTATATATGCATTCCTGCCCCTCCTTACATGTGATATGGTTGACAGAATTGATAGACCAATCTTTGTGACCTTTCGGTTTTCTTCATAATGCCCTTTTTGTAATATTGACGTATGGACCGTGACAGTTTGTCGTAGTTCATTGCTGGGCGATTTTTGCGTTTACCCCACAATTTGGCAACCCTAACGGAATCTTCGATTTTGAAAATTCCCTTACTGCGATCGATCCAACGTATGGCGGTGCCATTGATATGCGGTGCCGCCAACAGTTCCTTTAAGAATTGCCACAAATGTATATGAGATCCTCCGTTACGTGCGCCGGCTCGTTTGATCGGTACTGCGCTATGGTTACCATTGGCCGCAATTGGATTTGCCGGCATTTGTTCATCGTTGTTCGTAAACTGACAATTTGCAGTACTCTGAGTGTCGTTAGTCACTACAGGTGTATTGTTGATATTTGAAAGAAAATCTTCTTCGTCTGTAAAGCAAAAAAGAGAAATGTTTATTTGGTGACTAATATTTACACACATTTTCTATTTTTCTGGATTTAAAAATTCGAGTAAAAAAAAAAAATTTTAATGTGAACCCTTTCCTGCTCGTTTTTTTTTTTTAAAAAGTTTGCGCTGCCAACTCGTTGTCAGATTTGTGTAGGAAGACGATCTGGCGTTATTGCTAGCTTTTATTAGCCTAAATAGGCACTTATTCAACTTAGAACCGGGGTTTCAAAGGCTAGCCAAAGCCATTTGTAAATTTGCATAAGCTAAAAAATTACCGAAAAATATAAGCCAACGCCAAGTGTAGCTACAAAAATTTCTAAACTTTACTATCTAATAAATAAAAAGCACTGACCAGCTAAAAAATGTTGTGAAAAGCATTAGCCATAAAACTAAAGAAAACGAAAGGTAGCGTTTTTTTTTAGGAACCTGCAGCTGTTTTTTTTTGCTAATTTAATGGCATATTTAAGCTGATTTGAAGGCTACAGCGACTGAGTTCAGCCAAAAAAACATTTTAGCTAAAAAATCACCAAAAATATAAGCCAACACCAAATGTAGCTAAAATAACTTCTAAACTTGACTATCTAATAAATAAAAAAGCTAACCAGCTAAAAAATGTAAAAAGCATTAGCCATAAAACTGAAGAAAACGAAAAGCAGCGTTTTTTTTAGCAACTTGATTGCTGTTTTTTTTAGCTAATTTAATGGCATATTTAAGCTGATTTGAAGGCTGCAGCCAAAAGAACATTTTAGCTAAAAACTCACCAAAAAAATAAAAGCCAACACCAAATGTAGCTAAAATAACTTCTAAACTTTACTATCTAATAAAAAAGCACTGATCAGCTAAAAAATGTATTAAAAAGCATTAGCCATAAAACCGAAGAAAACGAAAAGCAGCATTTTTTTAGCAACCTGATTGCTTTTTTTTTTAGATGATTTCTGTAGCTAATTTCATGGCTTCCATGAGTTGATTTGAAGGCGGCAGCAACTGAGTTCAGCAAAAATATATTTTGGGTTGAGTTTAGTATTGCTTACCGAAGTTGCACGTCATATGGCAAGCAATTAAAATCGCGGTTTTTATTTTAGAACAGTTAGGAACAATTTTTCATATTATTAATAAAGGGTGGTTAAATTTTAAGGGCCGATGTTGAATGTGAACCGCACCTAAATGTCAAGTTTTTTTCTGCATTTCATTTGATATTTCTCAATTTCAGACTAATTCAATTTGAACCATGGAAAGACACACAAGCGAGCAACGCGTTAAAGTTATTCAGGCTTATTATGAAAATGAAAAGAAAATCATCTTCAGTGATGAGGCACATTTTCACCTCAGTGGATTCGTCAATAAGCAGAATTGCCGCACTTGGGCGAATGATAATCGAAGAGCGGTTTTCGAAAAAACAATGCACCCATAAAGAGTAACTGTTTGGTGCGGTTTATGGGCTGGCGGCATCATCGGGCCGTATTTTTTTCAAAATGGGGCCGATCAGGCAGTTACTGTGAATGGTGTTCGCTGTCGTGAGATGATGGCCCGAATTGGAATATATGGATGCGGGCGATATGTTGGTTCAACAGAATGGTGCCACTTGCCACATAGCTAACGAAAGAATGGCTCTTTTGCGCGACAAATCAACATCGGCCCTTAAAATTAAACCACCCTTTAGAAATGTATTGTTACAAAGACGACTCGCTTAGGAGGTCGCTACCGCTTCACAACTTCACAACGTTGTAAGAAAATATAAAAATGATTTTGTTTACAGAAAGCTATGGACGATTTACGTCAAACCCCGTTTGTTTAAAATAATCAGCATTTTTAGAAAGAACCTTAGGCGAGCTCGGTTATTACTCGCTTAAAGCATTTCCTGAAATAACTTTCGTTCTACAAGATACAACTTTTCTAATCGAGCAGTTTATGATGCATAGAGTCTGTGAGTTTTTGTATACAAAGAAAAATCTAAAGTTTCTCCTAAAGTTTTGAATTTATCGCCTTAGCGACCACTTACTCGATTAATAAGCGAGTACCAATAGAACACGCCTAATGTTTCTTTTGTACAACAGCAAGGAAATTATTGAATTTATATGCACAGGACAAAACTGTTTTGACTGCTTACAACATTTATAAAAATAAAAGACATGAAGCTCAGAATGAACACTCTGAGGCGTAGTTGGGACCAGCATTTAAAGGGAATTATATACAAAAAATAATGGCCTAACATGGACTTTCGAATGAAGAATAAAGATTCCACACAAAACAAAAAAACTCCAGATTGGGTGATCAATAGTTCGACACAACAATAAACGGCATTTTTGAGGTATTTATGAACTGTTGTTAATCGTCAGTAAATGGATTCTTTTTTTTTTAACAGAAAAAACAATCGTTCACGTTTAAGCAGTTTTTATCACATCATTTAACATTTTTTCTCCTCTCTTTTGAGATGACAACACTGAACATTACACACATTTTTCGGCTGCTCACTCATCGTCAGCTTACGTTAGCTAAAAACCAGCACTTAACCTGTTTTGTATTTTTAGCTGCCTAAAAACAGAATTTTAGGCTGCTGCCGTCTGTGGTCGGCTGGATGTGTGCGTTTTTTTCGGCTAATGCTAACGTGAGCTATTAAAAACATTTAAAATATGAGCTGAGCTAATTTGTTAAAAACAAAAGCTGAACATAAGCTTTTATTATGCATAAAGGTTGAAAACATTAGCTCAGCTAAAGAAGGAAAACGTAAGCCGACACCTGCTTTTAAAGACTGCTTAAAACAGTATTGGGGCTTAGCTGAACGCCCTAAAAGTTATTTAAATTTAGCTCGTTTGTTTATTTCGGTTTTTTACTTTAACACATTGGACAGGGATAAATTGCTGTGAAGCTGAAGGTCGTCATGGACCCAAATCGCGATAAAAGCAGTGTGCAGCCACGAAAAACAATGTCACTTTGCCATTTTGTAAAAAACTTCACTTCTATTAATATACAGATGCAGAGGTCTCGAGAAGGGGAATCCCTGTTCAGTTGTTTAAAGTTTAAGTTCCTTTTGTGAAACCAAGAAGACATGCCAAAAACAGTTTAATTCACAGTAAAAGTTAGAGCATAACCAAAAAACTTATTGGCTGAACGTTCCTAACATAAAACAATCCAGAAAAATAGAAATTATTTAAAGTTAAAGGTTGGGAAAATGTAAATCGGTCATACCTTCGGTATCTTCTTCCATTTCTTGAGCATACGGCACTGCCATAGTGTTCTGAGTCCAAATATGTTGTTGCATGTAGATATCATTAGAATTCTTAAGATAATTATCTGAATGGGTTAACTTCCATATTTCCAGTTGAGCATGCAAAATACTTCCACCCTAAAATAAACGGGGAGAAATAAAAGTTGATTATTTGATTTTAAAATACAGGGAAATTAAGACAACAAGTTTGTAAACAGCAATTTTTTTCTCATCCGTTTCGATTGAAATTAATATAAATTCAGATTTTTGATTTAAGCACTTATGAACAGATTATCAAGTATATGGGGTCCTGTTGGCCTCCAGTAGACGTCGTCTGCACAAAAATTTATTTTTATGTAGTGATATTTAAAATTGAATAAATTATAACCTTAAGCCTAACAATAACTGAAAATTAAAAATGGAAACACTATTTTTTGATCAGTTTCTGCCGTCACGTACGGAATATACAATACGCCGACAATGATCTACAAATGGGAGGAGTAGCACAAAATACAAACAGTTCTCAAAGTTTTTCATCGGCGCCTGTAATTGTTTTCTAACCAGCGCCATCTACATGCAATAGAGAGCGCCCATTATCTAAATATATTATTTTTTATACATTAGGTCGCAAAAGTTGCCCTATTTTCATGAAATTTAGCAGAAGTATTTTTTTGTACAAGGATGGAGGCTATTGCAAGTGAAGATATAGCTGCCACGTTTATGGTCATCTGATTTTTATGTTTTTAGATCTAACAACCACCTCTTACATCCAATCTTGATGAAAAAAATATAAAAATTCAAATCAAGTGTGGAATCTTTTTTGGGAATTTGAAAGGATATTTTAAAACACTTATTTTTCGAAAATAATTACCTTTAAATGTTGGCAACTGAAATTTTGTTCGGTCAAGAGGCCCATTTCCGGCTCAACGGCAAAGTCAATAAACAAAATTACCGCATCAATAAACAAAATTGCCGCATTTGGGCTGAAAAGCAACAAGAAGAGGTTCAAGAGGTGCCATCATACCCAGAGAAAACCACGGTTTGGTGCCGTTTATAAGCTGGTGGAATCATCGGTGCATATTTTTTCGATGGCCGGAACGTACCCGTAAATGGTGCTCGCTCTCGCGCCATGATATCGATCTTTATGCTACCTGAAATTGAAGACCGTAATCTTGACGACACTTGGTTTCAACAGGACGGTGCCACTAACAATGGATCTATTGAGAGGCCATTTCGTATCGAAAAACAGCTAATTTCACGTTTTGGACAGGTGAGTTGGCCGTCTAGATCGAGTGATATCACACCTTTAGACATTTTTTTTTGGGGTTACGTAAAGTCCAAAGTCTTTGCTAATAAACCAGCTACGATTCAGGTTTTGGAAGCCAACAGTACGCGTGTCATTAAAGCCATGTCGGTCGAAATGCTCGAAGGAGTCATCCAAAATTGGACCCTTAGAATGGAAACCCTGAGGCGTAGTTGCGGCCAACATTTGAAGGAAATTATATTCAAAAATAAATGTCATAAAATTTCCTTTCAAATTACCAATAAAGATTCCACGCTTGATTTGAATTTTTATATTTATTTTGTTCTGAAAAAATACCTTTACATAAATGTTCATGCGATTTAATACCTTTAGCTCTAAAACTCACATGCTAAATCGAATCTCGATGCAATTTGGCACACGTTTGTTTTTTTTTAGATCAAGGAAAGATGTTATTATATTCGAAGGAAATCGACTTAGATTTAGCTCCCACGTAAATGTTTATCTGATTTTTGTGCTTTTGTGTTAGAAGCAACATCTTACATTCAATCTTGATGAAATTTAGCACTTGGTTGTTTTTCGGACCAAGGAAGGAAGAAATAAAAAACTGAATAAAACCTGTTTAGATTCAGATAAAGCTCTCACTTATATGTTGACTCGATTTTTCTGTTTTTGGGTCTAGAAGCCACATCTTTCATCTTAACTTCTTGAAACTTACGAGTATGTTTTTGGGCCAAAGAACAACGTTTTTGAAATTCAAGAAAATCGGTTGAGATTTGGATATATTTCAACCGATTTGATCAAAAACAATCACATTTTCTCACAAATTTAAACATGACATTAGTTTTCAAATTGGATTCAAAACCCAATTTTCAGAAGGCTTTTTGAACATCCAGGAATTTATGGTATACTATATTCGGCCACGCCCGACTTAGCTTTTTTTAATTGTTATTTTATATGTCGTTTTATTTAATATATTATACTTTTAGAATGTTTTTTAAGGATTTAACAACACCAGATGAATGTAAAAATTGATCAGTTGCGCTGCAAAATTTCTTAGTCGCGCTGCATATTAGGATGTTTTGGTCGCGGACACAATTAACATATTACACCCATTACAGGTTTGACAAATGATTGGTCTCTTTAATCTGTATAAGTATACTTTTAGAATATTTTTCAAAGATTTACTAAAAAAAGAAATTAAAAATTTATCAGTCGCTCTGCAAAATTTATCAGTCTTACTTCATATTAGGATGTTTCGGTCACGGACAAATTTAACTTATAATTTTATTTTTACACCCTTTACAAATTAGACAAATGGTTGGCCTCTTTAATTTTTTAGCGTAGAAAAAACACGAAAACAGCCATTTTTGTCAGTCTGAAAAGGCTATATTTTCGTATTCTGCTCTCGTGGATAGTTCTTTCAATGAACTTATTTCTAATTTAAGTATTCTTAAAATCTAAAATTGATTAATGAGACAAGATTTCATTTTTATATATAACTGATTGTTTTCCTATAACTTGAAAACTTCAGCTGTTTTTCCTAAACTTGACCTGATTCATGAATGAAAAACAAATAAACTTGTTTGGTGATAAACCAAAGAAAAAAAAAACAAAACTTCCTACACCTTGTTCACACATCTAGTCCAAAAAAACATTGTAATAATGAAAGAACACAATGAAATCTTGTGCATTAATTGAATTGCAGCGCATCGCATCGGAACATATGAACATCGTGGGTAGATCGGTACTAGCATAATAAACCACTCAGGTTTAATAACAAACTGCGCACCGAAACACACACTAAACCATCGCGCCATGAATAAATGCATAACTTGAAACTGAATTGAAATTCAAACTGTATAGCAGCTCTCCGCCGTTACTGCAGCTGAAAAATGCCACCAAAAATGCACTGATACAGTTTTTCTGTCGTCGGTTTGGGCGATGCAAAACAAGAAGTTATTTTTAACTCTGCTGATGTGTTTACATTTACATCATGATCATCATGATGATTGGGACGATCTTGATGATGATTAAGGTAATGATCATTCTTATAGTCATCATCACCATGCTGATGACGACTCACTTTCACCTTACAATGCCGTCGCTGGTCGTTGGCTTAGTTTTTGTTTTGGTTTTTATTTCAGCCAACTCCATCTGCCTGGTTGTTACTTCTAGGCGCCGATAACTCGCGAGCCATACGCCACCTAAATAGTGAAGGTACTTTAAGGTTTCTTGTTTTCAACGGGCATACCCTCGCTTACGCCCCTAAGACAATACCTGTACGTGGTAGCAAACATAATATTCTATTGTTGTTGCTTGTGGCGTGCGTCATGCTTGTAACGTAAATGCACTTTGCTTGTCGCTTTATTGTGTGTGTGTGTTTTTTTGTGTGTTTGGTACGAGGGTTGTTTGGAAAATTCGGATGACATCAGTTAGTGGCCATTTTTTAGTGCTGAGTTTGAGTGTGCGCGAATGTCGCACAATTAACTCAGATTCAAAGCTGGTTGGCAACATCTAACATTTTATCAGCGGAGGTTTCCGCCAAGTAAATACGATTTTACCATAAGAGATTTTTATCTGAGCCATGCGACACTTCAAGAAACACAAAGTGGACAAAGAGGCTCTTGATAGCGCTTAAACCAAACTCAATATTTCCATTCAAGCTGTGAGTATCACTAGCTTTGCGATTTTAAATATACGCAATGAAAATTACTGATAATAGTGATACATCATAGGTTAGAGTTGCTAGTCCTTAAGTAAGGTCCGAACATAGCTACAAGTCTCTAAGCACGGTTAAACAATGACCAGTTTTAAAAATTGTCGTGTATGAATGTTGCAGTTTCATCATATTTACTTAATTTATTCACTCAACATTCCAATTACTTAACAATGTTATTGCTTCGAACTACAAATGCATTTTCTAGAGAAGTTTTTACATGACTTCGAGATAAATCTCTTTCTTGTAAAGTCGCCGTCATTAACGATGTAAAAGAGTCTGTAATCTTGTGCAGTACAACCTTTCCAATTTTAAAAAGTTATCAGTACTTGTTTTACAGCCGATTCCAATTTGAAAACTAAAATGGTCAACCCTATATCAAAAGCTTAAGTCGGTGGCCGCTTATATCATACCTTGCACTTCTGCACGCAGAGAAAAAAACATGGTTGCTACATGGTCACGGCAATAAAATTATGTCCTCCGCAATAAAAGTATGTTCGTCGCAACCATAGCATTGTTAACTGAATTTAGTTTTGACAATAACATAATTGCTGCAACATTAATATTGTAGAAATGTAACAATAGTATAATTGCCAAATTTAAAAATGAAAATATGGTTATAGCAACAATATAAATATGGTTGGTGCGACAAAAGTATTGTGTTTTGCGTTTTATGTTAACAATAATATGATTACGGCAATCATACTGTATGATTGTAATTTTTCTTCATTTAAATATGCTTTTAAGAACAAATGTTATTGGTACGGATCTAATGCAATAATAGTACTTTTTTATCGAAATTAAAAATATTAAACAAGCTGCTTTGGCTTTGTTTAACTGCATTTTTTTTTAATAAAAACGCTTGCGTTTATTTAAAATTATTTTTTCTACTGTGAAATAAATCACTCCTATTATTTTAAATTTAATGTTTTTTTTTTGAATAACTTTTATAATTCAAATCTATTGTCGACAACTTAAACAAATTCTAATAAATTATATTGGAGATCCTAGTATGATTGTGTGTGATCATACTATGGTTGTAGGGATCATAACATGGTTGCGTGTAAATCATACAATGGTAGTGAGGATCATACTATGGTTGTATATGAAACATACTATGGTTGTGAGGATCATACTATGGTTGTGGAGATCATAGTATGGTTGAGTGCGAGTCATACTATGGTTGTGGGGATCATAGTATGGTTATGTGAGAATCATATTATTGTTGTGAAGATCATAGTATGGTTGTATTTGAATCACACTATTGTTGTGAGGATCATAATATTGTTGTACCACAACCATACACCCAACAATAGTATTATCCTCTTCGAATATTGTCACCACAACCATACTTTTTTTCTGCGTGTGGATGTTCAGAAAAGCCAAATAAGACATGCGTTTAAAATCTGGTGGGTACTAGGGTAAAATTGTGGTCGGACTTTTTTGTTTTTTTCTTTTAAAAGATAGTCCCTTCTCTTTCCTTTTTTAAATAACCTAAACTAAGGTCGGTCCCACCGTTCCAATGAAACGACTATATGACTGCTATTTAAGAATCCCACCACTGGTTCAGAACTTAGCAATTTTACCCTAGTACCCTCTGACCACCAATCCGAAAATGTTTAGACCGCTGCCATTTCGCCCCCTTGCATTTTCGGGCATGGTCGTAGATAAACCTATTTTCATGAGAAGAGCCAAGGAATACGCTGATGAAATTTGTCTAGTTGTGAACAATCACCCACATGTACACTAATTGCTGTATAATAAAATCGGATGTGGGAAAATCTTAAATGAATTGCTTCAATTTCAATAGCCCTTTGACCAAATAACTTACTTGTGCCAAATTTGATCAAGGTTGTATGAGGCTTCAAAAGCAAAAAACATGAAAATAGAATAAAAATATGTGTAGAACCTATATTTGAAACTGAACCGATTTTCATAAATTTCATATCTTCGATCCTTGAGCCAAAAAATTGACTTGTGACAAATTTCATCGATATTTGAAGCAATATGTGACTGCTAGTGTTGAAAACATTAAATCGATACTTTGATAACAAGCTTTAGCTGGGCGGGCAGACAGTCATCCTTAAATGGAATCCGCAGGTTATTAAACGTCGAACGGTTTACTTAAAGGTTGGTCTAGCTTCAATATTTCGGGTAGTTACACACATTTGTCATGAAACTAACTTTTAATACGCTGTTCCTCACAGTGCCCATAAATATCACGTTATAAAAGTTATGACTGCGTTTTCTCTCTCCCTTCACTTGCTTCTTTACACTAGAACATTTTCGAGGAGTGTGAACTTCCGCCACATGTGATGTCTAGCTTTAGCGGCATTTCCTTGCTGAAATCATTCAGTACACATTGCTATTTATAACAAAATTTGTGTATAATAAGCTTTAGGTTGCTAAATATATTTCTGGCCTAGGCAACACTAAGTGTTGCCTGGAGCCATCTGACATTTCCATTGGAAAGTTCTACATTTGTTAGCATAAACGTACTCAGAACGTTTTGACGTTCGACCATCATTTGTGTTGTTTACAGTGACTTCAACAAATCAATTTGGCTAAAAATGGAATTAACTTGTGAAAATTTTCGTGCGATCATTTTTCACAACTTTTCAACTTACACAACTTGTGATGAACTTAAATCTGTGCATGGCGATGAAGCACCATCCTATAGCACAGTGAAAAACTGGTTTAATGAATTCAATCCACGCAGAAAAAAAGTATGGTTGGGGTGACAATATTCGATGAGGATCATACTATTGTTGGTATATGGTTGTGGCACAACAATAGTATGATTCAGAAATAACCATACTATGATCCCCATAACCATAGTATGATTCACACTCAACCATTCTATAATCTCCACAACCATACTATGATCCTCACAACAATAGTATGATTCACACTCAACCATACTATTATCTTCACAGCCATATTATGATCCTCACAACCATAGTATGATTCACACGCAACCATGATATTATCCCTACAACCATAGTATGATTCACTCAACCATACTATGATCCCCGAAATTATTTATTAGGATTGGGTACTGGGTAGATTGAGTGCTACTTCACCATCCGTAGACCCCAAGTAACGAATGTGATTAAGCCATGATCAATGGCTATATACTTAAGTGCAGGCAGATTTTAAATAAACGAGAACCAGGCGGCAATGGAGTATTCCACCGAACAAAGTAAACACAATGAAAATCCCTCGACTACCTTCCGATTGTTGTTGTTTTTTATAATGGACAACAAACATGCACTGTATCGTGTGTATGGGTTTTTTTTGGTATATCAAAAAAAACATACGCACACACACATGTGTGCTCTATAAAACCTGTTTTGTTAGTCGCAACCATACTGTATGATTGCCGTAATCATATTATTATTAACGTCAATTTAAAACAACAATACTTTTGTTGCACCAACCATGTTTACATGTTTGTTACAACCATATTTTCATTTTTAAATTTGGCAATATTAATATTGTTACATTTCAACAATAGTAATATTGTCGCAATCATACCGTTGTCAAAATGAAACTCAAAAAACAATACTATGGTTGCGAAGAACATGCATATATTATTGTTGCGGTGAACATATTATTGTTGCGGTGACCATATTGTAACCATATCTTTTCTCTGCGTGTCGTGGCCGACGGTCGCTCAAAGGCGAAGGTCGTCTAAAAACGGCCCTTGTGCCAGAGAACATTGAAGCCGTGCGTGGACTGATAATGCAAATCATCATGTGACATACTGTGAGATAAAGGCATCCTTGGACATTTCATTCACCAGCATACATTCAATATTGCATGAACACCTGGCCGTAAAAAAGTTTTGTTCTCTTTGGATCCCGCACAATTTGACAATCGCTCAAAAAAAGGCTCGTGTCGATTGGTGCAATGAAGCAAGAAAAATTACGATTGCAATGCTTCAAAAGACGTTTATAAGATCGTCACAGGTGACGAATCATGGATCTATGCGTATGAGCCCGAAAAAAAACAGCAATCGACCGTGTTGGTCTTCGAAGGCTAGCCAAATCCAACGAAAGTTGTTTGTGGAGGAAGCACTTCGAAGCAAATGGTCGCCTGTTTCTTCGGCAAAACTGGTCATGTGGCGACTGTTCCGCTTGGGCAACGTAGGAAGTCAATTCTAAGTGGTACAGCACAATTTGTTTGCCTGAAGTCTTCGAATAAATTCGAAGAACGAACAAGAGAAGACGAATCATTGTGCACCATGACAATGAGAGCTCTCACACATCGGCTCAAATCAGTGCCTTTTTGACCGGCCAAAACGTCGAATTGATGGGTCATACGCCGTACAGCCCTGCCTTGGCTCCCAATGGCTTTTTTTTATTCCCGCACATCAATAAAAAAATGCGTGGTCAACGATTTTCATCGGCAGCAGATGCTGTTGAAACGTTCAAAGGCCATGTTTTGGAGGTGTCTCAATCGGAGTGGAAAAAGTGCCTCGACAATTCGTTTGAGCGCATGCAAAGGTGTATAAATCATGCTAGAGAATACTTTGAAAAACAATAAAACGATTTTTGGTGATAAATATTCGCATTTTTTATATAAGTCCAGAAATATATATAGCAGCCCTCGTATATAGTTTGAGTCAGGATTATAATTTCGCATTGGCTTTATCTTAATTTTTGTCATTGCTGTTGTTTCACAACGAAATATTACATGTCACAAAGTTGTGAAAGCACCTTGAACATAAGATCACCACATCTACTGGGCGTTATCTTGTAATTATGGATCTGGATTTAGTCTTGTAGTATTAAAAAAAAGGTTAACAAATTCCCCGGGATCCAGTGGTAAATTCTCAGGATACGGAAAATAAAATTGTAAAAGAATTACCGGGATTTTCTGCGGGAAAAATTCCGGAATGCAAACACTATCAGCAACCCCTTGACAAGAAAGGAGAATATGCTCACACTGCATACTGCGAATTGTTAACTCGCCAGGTAACCCTTAAGCAATGTCGGATAAAACCTTTCAAGCTTACAATCACGTTAAATGTTAACAACGTCTTCACTCCTTCTGGCACCTCTTACACAAATGCACAATTTCGCTGACTTTTTGTACTTGACTCTATTATAATAATCATGTGTAAATAATCAGCTCATACAAATTATATTATAAAATTAACTATAAGAATATGACTCGTTCAGAACATCCCGTAAAAATAGCCCTGTCCTTGCACATCACTTTATTTTCCCTAGTGCATGCTTTATGAGTATTCAAACCTTTCGCTAGATTATTTTTACTACATCAAATCAATACATTAATTTTTTACTGTATTTCCTAAAACTTTACAAGCAACCTTCGTATATGAAGCTTCGTTTTTCATTTTGTTGGTTTTTTTGGAGGCTTTGCTTCGAAAGACAGCAGCTCGCACCGTTACTACACCCGTACTACGGACGCTTACCTTATTTCATTTTCACTAAACAACCTTCACAACATTCTTTTTACCTGCAGCCATGACCACGGTTACTAACTTTGTCTGTTTCGGTATTTCGTCGTTTCTTCTTTGTTTTCATTTGCCCCCTGAGTGTTTACAATTCGTTTTTGTGGGGTTTTTTCTCCAGTGGATGAGTAAATGTGGTGCATGTGTCTTAAGTCTTTTGTTTTTGGCCAGCGCTCTTCTGTCTTTGCTTCGATCACGCTTGTGTCTTGGGTCTTTCAAAGTTATTTTCGTGCTTTTCTTTCAATTTTGTTTTGAAAGTATTTTTTATTGATTTTGTTTTGATTTTCGGCGTTTTCTAACGTAGCTCAAAGTACTCACGGCTCTCTGCCGCCACTGAAATGTCCTCTCGTTTTTTTAGATTAAAAAAAGCTTTAGTTTTTACTTTCATTTCTTCTCTTCCCTTAAAATCCAGTTTAACTGTTGTCATTTTCTTCTTCTGGTATCTTCATTTGTAGACTTTTTTATTTTCTTTGGCGTTTCTTTGTGTGGCGTTTATAAAATCGCTTATACTCTTGCCCAGCTCGCCTAGTGTGACTAAATGACGTCAGCGAAAAGATTTCATAACTTGTGTTTTTATTTGGTCAACCCATTGATTTGTGCCTTTACGCATGGGATTTGCAATGTACGAGTATTTTGCGAGCGATCTGACTTTAGTGCGAATGATAATTTGTCCATTCTAGCCGCATAGCAAAACGTTTACACAATACCGCTTGCGGTTTTTATTCCATTTTGACTTAATCGTACCATTGAAAGCTGGTACGACCTTGTCTCATTTAAAATTCAAATCTGATACCATCCTAGAGATCGTTTGTATGCTAATACGAATACGCTGAATTCAATTTATTCTTCATATTCTGGATGCGAGCTGTTTGTTTTGGGGGGGCATAGGGGCTGGGGTCTTATTTCTAGTTACTAACCTCTGGTATTCTTCGTGCAAATTCCTCTTCAGTTAATAGTAACAACGCAGCGCCACTCTCGTTGAACTTGATTTCCAAATTATCAATTAGTGGCAGCTCGAATTGCTGGATGGTGGATCGTAGCCATGCATGTACTTGCTTTGGTGACCAATCACAGGGATCTAGAAATGAACGTAAAGAAATCGAATTAAAAAAAACTATGCTTTTAATTCAAATGACCTTCTTAACTGGCCGTTAAGTTGAGTCATGTGGAAAACTATCGACAACGCTGGCACTAATTGGCGTGCTAAGGTTAATTTGGTTCATTTATGAATGGCTACAAATGCTAAGAATTTCATTGTTATGTGTTAATAGTTTCATTATGAATCATATGAAATAACACAAGCGATTTCTTAAATCTATAAGTAAATTCAAGTTAATGTTCGAAAATTATGAAATTCACTAAATTTATCACTTCTTTGAAGACAAAGAATGTGCTCTGCTAATCGTTTGATCGGAAATTGAAAAATTTCCAAAAAAAAAAAATTAATAAAAGATGAATACTATAAGTACAACAGGACGGAAAGAAGCAAACAATTATTTAAATTGATTACCCCTGATTTTTTGGGATATATAAAATTACAAAAAATTTGGAAAACATTAACCTCTTTTTTTTTGCTTATGACTTTAATTCTCAAAGCAATTGCGGTTATAAGTACACCTTCGTGACAGTGTCACAGAGATGATAATTTCAAAAAATCGCTTTACCGAACTTTAGCCAAAATTGGACATACGAGGGCGACCGCAAAAGTAACTGGCCTAACATAAAAAGAACCGTTTTTATGGAATTATTATTATTTATTTTTCAACATAATCTCCTTCCATCTCAATACACAAACGTTTTTCAAGTTTTTTAATTCCATCCGAAAAATAAGATTTTTCAAGACCTTCAAAATATGCCTCAGTTTCAGCAATAACCTCGCTATTGAACGAAAATTGTTTGCCACCGAGAATTTTTTTTTTGAATTTGGAAACAAGAAATAATAAGAAGGAGCTAAATCTGGACTACGAGTATATGGTGGATGCGAATCAATTTCTAATCGTAATTCGGCCAGTTTTTGTTGAGTTAAAAATGCAGTGTGTGAAGGAGCATTATCTTGATGAAAAAGAACTTTATTTTTTTCCAAATGCGGTCGTTTTATCTTGATTTCTTCACTTAACCGATCCAATAATGCACAATAATATTCTCTATTTTTCCTTTTTTCTTTTCTCAAGATAATCAATAAATATTATACCCCTTGCATTCCAAAATACTGTGGCCATTACTTTTCCTGCTGACTTAATAGTTTTCGCCTTCTTGGGACCACTTTTACCAGCTTCTATCCATTGTTTTGACTGTTCTTTGCATTCTGGGATGTAGTGATGGATCCATGTTTCATCAACAGCTATGAATCAGCGCAATAACTCTATTGGATTACGCTGATAAATCGCTAAAAGCTCCTCGAAATTGGTCCAATGGACGATTTTTTGGGGCAAAGCCAACGAATGCGGCACCCATCTTGCGGATAGCTTTTTCATGTGGAGTTCATCATGTAAAATACTCCAAACTTGTTTTTCGTGTATTTTAACAATATCAGCAAGTTCTCTGAGCTTTATTCGTCTATCTTAAGTCACTTTATTAAATATTTTTCTAATGTTTTCAATAGTAGTAGCAGTTTTCGGTCTTCCAGAGCGTTGTTCATCTTCCGTTCTTGAACGACCCATTTTAAATTGTTGAACCCAGGATTTCACGGTGGAGTATGATTGTGCATTATCACCATGAACAGAATCCAATTCATCTTTGATTAATTGTGGGGTATAACCTTTTATATAAAAGTGTTAATTTACGGCACGAAACTCTTTATTTTCCATTTTTCAAAAAATATAAAACTTGTTTACTTCAATCACCTGTAACAAAGAAAATAATCATTAAATATTTCGGAAATTTTGACAGATGGCTTATAAAAGATTGCTTTTAAAAAACAAAACAAAAAAAGTTGCTAGTAAAGCAGAAAATGTGCCAGGCCAGTTAGTTTTGCGCTCGCCCTCGTAGCTTTACCTTTTTCGAACCATAGTCGACAAGAAGTTATCCGGTCGCTTGGTTAGGTTGAAGTGACAGTCTGTATGCGCTGACTTACATAGAGTACATATTCCATTGTGATACCGCGGAAACTAGCAGACATTTCTCAAGCGATCGCCTCAAAAATCTCTTAAGTTAGTCAATGTTGATACGAGTAGTAGTCATTTTACACCTAATGTAGATCCCCGACGGATCACCACAGCATAGCACATGCAAAGAAGGTGCTCATAGCTTCTTCAGTAGTCGTTTGTGGCAAATTTTATTCTCACTGCATGCCTTTCAATCAGACAGTGTTCTATTATAACAGATACATTCAGTCAGGCATCCGGTATTGATAACGCCAGCAGTTTGCTAGTGCGTTTCATATCCAGTCGGAGCCACTATTATTTGGAATGGACGCAGCCTGTGACTATTGCCTACCTATCCTTAGCTTCCCCATAGACTCATTCTGCAGCAAAGGGATTTTGCAGCTTGTAGGCGGCATTCCCATGGAAATCCCTTAGGTAGTAACGAATCTTGCTAACCCATCTTTTCTACATTTCCCTTCTACACCCTTCTGCGTCCATTTTATCCTTCACCCAAATAAAGTAAATAGTAAATCTTTCATCATTTTAGGGCTCACCCAAATAAAGTAAATATTAAATCATTAATCATTTTAGGGCTGATGTTATGATATCAGAAATATTAGGCGTTATATTCAGTATTACACTATGACCGTAGACCATTGGCGCATTTAACGAAGTCTAAATTGGGAGGTTTTTTTAAACTATGGCCCAAAAAAACGTTCATTGTAGGCGGGCTCTTTGGTCCACAGTCGTTTGCTAATTAGCATGGACAGATGTTCAAAATGGTTCAAAGATAATACAATTTCGTCACTCGAAACATAAATATATTTTCAAGACCTGCTTAAAATTCGTAATGGTACATTTGAACCCTAGAGGCCCCAAAAAACGGTCATTATTGTAAAAACAGGCAGCCAAGTATAAATGTAAATAAACATGAATTTAGTCTTATAGTTTAAGCTCGATAGGAGCTCGACTGCCTTTGGCGCAAAAACCGACGTCATAATCAAAATAAGCGGTCAATTTAAAATATGGACATAGGGTACAAAAATTACAACTCATTTTACAACGAAACCAAATACGCATTTATTTTTATGAGTAAGCTAAGATTTTTCCAAAAAAGGGTCTTTATAGTCAAAGCAAGCTGCCAATTGTCGATATAGACAAAGGTGTACTTAAAATATAGCAAATGCCACAACGAATACGAATATGGAATTTTTTGGAATGAATCATCGATGTATTCATCAGATCATTCCTCAGACCTAGTACTCTGTGGGAGGTGCAGCATACCTGTATAAAGAAGGGCTGGTTATCGCTCTCCGCATTATAAGGAATACACTTTGGTGTTTTTCTTGGGTAAATATACAATCGGGAAAACTCGCATTAAGTCCTAGATTGTACACAATATTCCCTAAGCTGGCAGTGCGGGAGCATTAGGGAGAGTACACCACTTTTCAAGAGGTGAAGTTTCCCTACTGCTGTTGAATGTAAACATCAAATCACTGCTTAAAGCCATAAACTTACTTATACTTACTACGGAACATAAATACTGTTAAAACATTGAACACACCCATTTCAATAGTAGAACTGAACATACCCCGTTAATGTCATATGGGTTTTGAAAGCTAACCTCAATAGCATTTGTCTGTAATGGGATTTTAAATTGTTTCAAACTTCATCATAGAGTGACCAGATAATGAGAACCGCATCGCTGTAAAAGCGCTTTTCAAGTGTGAAATGAAAAAAGCGATATTTTCAAAACGCTCCGGCCACTAGGGATTAGCCGCATGTTCGTCTACCGATGCATAAAACTATTTGAGGAGACTAGAGATGTTAAAGACCGCCACCGGTCGGTCCGCCCACGCTCGTTCGAACACCGCATGTTAAATCAAGAATTCACAGAAATCCGCTCCGAAAACAGAAAATCATGGCCCGTGAGATGAATATCACGCAAAAGTCCATGAGTCGAATCATTAAAAAAGACTTGGGATTTGGGGCTTTCAAACGACGTACCAGACATTTATTGACTGCAGCTTTAAAAAAAGTAGGATTGAAAAATGCAAACGTCTTTTGGTGAAGTATGCTGATAACTTGCACAGAAAAATTTTGTTCACCGATGAAAAAATGGTTCGAGCTGTGGCCAATTTTCCAATGGTCGAGGTTCGTGCAGCTATTGACGAGTGCCCAGTGCGACTTGAGGCGTGTGTAAAGGCAAAAGGCGGACATTTCGAATAAGTAGATTCTTTTTGGATACAATATACATCAATAAATATATTAAACAATATTTGGTCCAAAAACATTCAGTACTTTTTGTTTTACAGCATAAAACGTGTGTAACAGTATTTATGTCCCTACTAAGTATATAACACGTGCTGCAAGAAAATTGCCTACGTGAAAGATATGGCGGTGGCATGCATAGGCAAGGTTCCTGAGATACTCTCCTTAGTTCTGAAGTGCGCTAAGGTTATCACTAACACCCTATCGGGTCTGTGGGCTTGGTGTAAGTCCAGCTAAAATGGAACTGGTACTAAGTACTAGGCGACAAAATATCCCTCAACTTATGCGATTGTGCCAAATATTTTGGACCGAAACACACCGAGAAGAAACAACCGCTTTATATTACATTGCCCAGCTAAAAAATGAGTCCCTAACACGTGTATTGACTATATGTGACGCGCAAAATAGAAAGGGACCTAGGTTAAAACCCAGTTTAGTTCAGGAGAGCCATTTTAAAGATTAGGTCCCTTTTCTATTTGCGCTTAGAATCGCCGACTTCACTTTCATAAAACGCGCATATCTCTGGGAGGAAGCACTTTTGGGACATGTGATCGGTCTCATTCGATGCTGAGATGTTGTCCACATCAAAAAAAAAAGTGTAAAGTTGATGAACAGTTTTGATCAGGAGAGCCATTTTAAAGATTAGGTCCCTTTCTATTTGCGCTTAGAATCGTCGACTTCACTTTCATAAAACGCGCATTTCTCTGGGAGGGAATACTTTTGGGGCATGGGATCGGTCACATTCGATGTTCAGATGTTGTCCTCATCAAAAAAAGAAAAAAAATTAAAATTGATTTTTTTACCCCTAGGTCCCCTTGCTCTATGCGCTGTCACATATGTAGACAGGGACTACGAAAACAAGAATCTCATATGATTAAGGGCTACACGCCAACTAATAACCTGGCAGGGAATTATAAGCTTTGCAAATATATTGAACTATTCAATGTTGAATTATTGTCCTCAATTGGGAAATCGTTTTGTGGTTTGATATGCGTCGATGCTGGCTGGCATACAGCTCAATGTTCATTTGCAGTCGATAGCCGTGATATATTTCGAAGAATGACTATCTCCGCACCATGAAGCACAGTTAGTATAAGCGCAATTTTGGCCGGGCGAGATTTAATATATGTTTAACTAAAACTTGATTCAATGCTAAGCTTTACGGTATACGAAGAAAAAAGGATAGTCGTACAAATACTCGAAGAACGTCATTCTATTGTTGGAAATATGGTTGGGTCACAACAATATAATGATCCACACAACAATAATATGATTTACACACGACCATATTATGATACACACAAATATATTATGATACACACAACCATGTTATGATACCCACAACCATATTATGATACACACAACCATATTATGAAACACACAACCATATTATGATCCTTTACCACCATAGATTGATTTACTCCTGACCATGTTATGATCCCTTAAACCAAAGTTTTATTCCACTCAACCATATTAGAATTGGGTTTTATTGGTATTCAACGATAGAGATTTTTATCCAGCTCATGCGTCCGTCCCTAATCTCAGCAAAAATTACTCTATACTTGGATCCGATGCAAACATTGCTTTAATTTGAGCATGCCATATTATGAAACACACAACCATATTATGATCCTTTACCACCATAGTTTGATTTACTCCTGACCATGTTACGATCCCTTTAACCATAGTTATATTCCACTCAACCATATTAGAATAGGGTTTTATTGGTATTCAACAATAGAGATTTTTATCAAGTAAATTATCTAAAGCACCTTTTTTGGGCCCTTCCAGATCCGTCCCTAATTTCAGCAAAAAATACTCTATACTTGGATCCGATGCAAACATTGCTTTAATTTGAACATGCCTGTCGTTTTGACCATGCAGGCCTTTTCTTTGCCCGCATGTCCAGCAACTATGCAATTTTTGAGGTATTTAGTGAGTTTCAACTGTTATGATTTGTTAAGCAAATACGAAAAAAGTATACCTTTTTCGAGGTACCTTTAGACCCTTATAGGGAAACTTTAGTTAAGGTACATCTGCAATATTTGACATTAAGGAACGCTTTTGGAATATTCTTTTATTGCGTAATTATTTCTTCAATTATTTTTATTGAAAAAAAAAAATGTAGAGATTGACGGAAGATTATCTATTTAATAAATTCTTTTCCCTAAAGAAGTGGGATGAATCCCACCAAAACGTCAGATTAAAAAAATAAATAAAACTATTTTTTATTTTCATTGAAGTTGGAAGTGACCCTGAAACCCCATTTCGGAAATCCTACGAAAAACCAATAAAGAAAACTTTCCCCTATGCCGAATTTGCCCATTTACAATCCCAAACAGCTTATACATTTGGTCTTAATATAGGAGTATCTTTAGCCTTCAGCTTCCACTTGAATGAGTTAAACTTATTTTTTATACCCAATGATGTTCTTCCCTTCCTTCAAAGCAGAAGATATAACAACTGAGTAAAGTATATTAAGATTAGTGTTGCTCACATTCCGAACTTACCCTGTGATATCTGTAATTTAGCACATGTAGCATCCGCCTCGCGTTTGGCATGTTCCAATGCTAACGATATAACCGGTTCGATGTTATCTCGAACCTCGGCAAGACCACCGATAAACGAATCCAGAGCCAAAGGTTTCAAATTATGTTTCCTCTGGAACGTGGTGTCTTCCAAAAATTCACGCAATACCAGATGGTCTTGTTGCGATGCTGTACTGTTATCAGCCGATGCTAAAGTACTCGACGGCACTGTATTTCTCGTTGGCGATTTTTTCAAATCATTGAACGTTTCCACGTCAGAGTCGAAAGGTTCTGATTTGAAGTCAAAGCCGCTGGTGCTGCTGCAACTGGATTGTGGTGTGGGCGTATCACAACTGGACTCGGGCGGGGATGGCGGCAATATGTGCAACTGTTCCTGTTTAATCGAGTGGACATCAATTGAGGGACATGGTGAGGCGGCAGCCGCATACAGAGAGTTGTGCGATGAACTTAAAGACTCATAACAGCCGGAGAACTGAGTCTGGGGGAAACCGTATTCCGATTGAGCGGGGCTAGATTGTGGCGACGGATAGATGTGCGCGGGATAGGCGGGCGGTGGGGGTATGAGTTGATTTTGTTTGGTATTCAGGGGGAAGTAACTCTGATATACTTGCTCCTGTTTAATCGTATGAAGAGAGGGGCAGGAGGACCACGTCAGTTCGATTTTAATATCGGGCACGGCGAGCAACTGTGGTTTCTGCTCCGTTAGTGTTTTGTCGAAATTGAAAACTGTCGTCGGTATATTATCTATGAGATTTGTCGATGTGTTTGGCGCAGTTTGCGCTGCTATGTCTGAAGATAAGGTCGTTCTTGCTGCTGTAGTAGCACAATCTTGAGGTAGTAGCGATAGATCAAAGTTATCAGTGTATGTGGCATAGGGATCGTTCGTCGTTGTTGCTGTAGCAGTCGAAATGGCAAAGTTTTGTTGCTGTCCCTCCTCCTGCTCAAATTTGAAAAAACTGCTTTGGGTCGTTGCTGTTGATGCAGTGGCAACTGATGGCGCGGTTGCTATTATACAGCCTGTCTGCGGCATCTGTAATGATAAGAAATTATTAGAAATTTGTTAATAATATTTCGTGTATCATTTTCTTTATAAATGTTGCTTAGATTTACTTTATAATAGAGTATTGGGGACGAATTGTGTACGGTGCGATAATGCTATGAGGTCATTGATCTTAATTGTGTACAATTAACACCAAAGTGGTGTGGTGGTACCAGTTTGGTACCAGTACCCGAAGTTGTTGGTTGAAAAATTCGTGTGACGTCTTTGGTTTTAGTTACACATGTTGTATGAAATGTCTATGAGGAAACCTAGTCAAATTTCAAGCTATTAACACTTTGCTGTTGTTGCTGAAATGTACGATATATAGAACTATGTGAGAATATTGAAATGACCATTAAGCGACGAGCGAGACCAACGACAAGGCATAAATCATAAATGGCTTATTAGCCGGATACGACAAAGATTGATCAATAATAATGTAGTGGAAGGGGCAGGTTATACCTTTATACTAGACGTAGAATATTGTTGGGCAAAGTGTCGATTAAGATTCACATCTTGTATCAAGTATTCGAAACGTCTATTTAAAAAAATCAGCGAATAAAACAATTATATTTTCCAAACAGTGCCTTTTTGGGGTCAGAAGGTGGAAAAGGACCGTGGTGTCTTAGAATTGACACTACAGGCCAAAAATTACCCCTTTTCTTCCCTAAAACTCACGACGTAAACGTTGATGATATATCTCGCAGAGGTGTCAAACTATTGATAGTGGAACTTGGTACTTGAACAGATTTACCAATACCCAAAAAAAATCGATAAAACGAATCTTAACCAAAGACGATAAATTGTACAAGACGGGCGATGTGCTTCTTTTTTTGCAATATCGTATATGAGCAGCCCCATCAAGATATAAAGCATTTTGTTTTCATTGCACATTTCTACACATTTTTGACATTTTCTCTTGTTTTATAATTCTTTGTACACTCACCAATAGCAAATTTGACAACGAAAACCTAAAGCTTTTCAGAGTTTTTCTCCCCAGTCTGAGTATTGCCGTGTTCGCCAATTTCTCGATAAATCTCAAATCGCCCATCTTCTATTATTTATCGTCTTTGATCTTAACTATCAAAACTAGAAATAACTATCGATACTTCGACGATATCAACGTTATACTATCAAATTGTTGTCGCTCTCAGTTCACCTTAGAATGGAGGGTATTCTACAAATTACTATTGCTTCTACATTACCTTGAAGAATTCTTCTAGGGCTCTTTAAAGTATATATATATATTGTGGATCGTTAACAAATTATTTAACAATTTAATTATGTCGGTCTTTTGGCGCTATCGCGCTAGTGGTCAGACATACCATCCATATCTCCATTCCATCGGCACGAACGCACTGAAGGATACTAGTAGTGAGCCTGCTTTAGGACCCATCTAAATATTAAACATGTATGAATGTCCTTAGGTTCGGTCAGGCAGAATATTAAATACCCGCCACCGTGAATGAGCCATTGAAGTGATATATTCTTTGGACCCCTACGGTTCATGAGCTCAAACCTAATCACAGCCAACTCTTTAAAATAAAGCCATGTATTGTAATCGTAGTAAAACCAGCAAATGTTTGAGTACGCATATGTCGTTTTTTAACGGTGGTCCCTTCTATTGGCAAGGGACCTAAGGGTAAAAAATCAATTTTCATTTTTTTCTTTTTTTGATGTGGACAACATCTGAGCATCGAATGAGACCGATCCCATAAAGTGTTCCCTCCCAGAGATATGCGCGTTTTATGAATGTGAAATTGACGATTCTAAGCGCAAATAGAAAGGGACCTAATCTTTAAAATGGCTCTCCTGAACAAAACTTTTCATCAACTTTTCACTTTTTTTTGTGTGGACAACATCTTAGCATCGAATGAGACCGATCCCATGCCCCAAAAGTGTTCCCTCCCAGAGATATGCGCGTTTTATGAAAGTAAAATCGACGATTCTAAGAGCAAATAAAAAGGGACCTAATCTTTAAAATAGCTTTCCTGATCAAAACTGGTTTTTAACCTTAGGTCCCTTTCTATTATGCGCGTCACATTTGTGGTCCATTCGTTTCACGAGACCGACCCTTTTCTTAGCCAAAATTTTAAAATATATCTATATTTGGACTCGTAGTAAAATTTGTTTTACTTTGGGTACCAATATTGATTATTGATCGCTCGTTTTGGCCATATGGACCGTTATTTTGGCCAAATGATCCGAATGGTCTAACCAACAACAATGCTCAGCGTCTCAATTAACAGTAACCGTTTTAACAATTCTTCCTCCACCAGAAAATATTGATTTGTTGTGCCAATTATTGAAAAAGTGTACATTTTCTCGAGGTTACTTTAAGGTCCCTTAAAGGATTTTGTCCCCTTTGCCGTTTCCTATCACCAACAGTTTAGGACCTTATATATTATTCGTAGACTCGTGACGAAATTTTATTGTTTTTAAATACCCATATGACCACAGTTGAAGGAGGCCAATTTTAACAGCACCTATATGGATCGAGGTCCTTTCATTTAGACTGAATCGTGCTTTAAACAAACGGATACCTCTAAATCTTCTTAGAACTTTATGAGGATTAATAATATTTATAAGTTATACGGTCGCAGATAAGTATTTTTGAGGTGTTACAAACGTAACGATAGATTTATATATAATTATATACTCTATACTGATAGATTTGATAGATAGACCGGAAATTTTTTCAAGTGTTTGTGTGTTCTCTTCCAAACCAGCCTAATGTGTTCTCGATGAATTTTAAATTTTTCGTTAGAGCTACGTTTGTAATGTTGCTTCAAGGTCATAAAAAGCTTTACTATATGGGATAGTCTAAATTTTTAAAACCGCCTTGGGCAGACGCATAGAAAGTGCTCTACTTCGTTTACGTAGAGGCTACTCTGCTATAGTACTCGGAAATAACGCCTATAGCGCAGTGCCCCGTTGATAGACATTTTGGCAATATCCAGAAGCTTGTTTGGCCTCTTTCGACTAAGGACAAATGATTATTAAAAGCAAAATTAAAACTTTATCGTCTTATAAGAAATTACCTCCTCCTCCCTTCTTAACTGCAGATATTTCTGCAACACGTTCGTCTAAAAAAAAAAAAAAAAAAAAAAAAAAAAAAAACTGTTCACAGCACCATAGGCGCCAGTGTTGCCTTGTAAGCTATGTCCATTTGTTGTTGTAAGCTATGTCCATTTGTTACTTTTTTGCAGTTTTCGGTATGGGGTTTCTGTGCTTTATTATTTTTTGAACTTTTCATTGTTACGGGGTTTATCGATGTTAGCGACAAGCTCAACTTCCTTGACCTAAGAAGAGGTCGCTTCTCACATATTAGCCGTAAAACGGCGTTAGGTTTAGACAAACGCCCCATAAACTCCTGCAATTTCTGTAGTCCCAACAAATATCCAAATGTTTCTTTGAGTGTATTAAACTAATAGAAATATTCCAACATAGAAAGTAGCGTACACCACCGAAGGAAAACATGGAACAATTGTACCATTTGTGGTTCAAAGAAGACTCCTTTGTACCGTGCTACACTCAATCCAGTTTTGGTACAAGTTACCGCATTCAAAATATTATTTAACGAGTACCTACTTCCTAATAGAAGGCTATGAAAAACTGAAATCTATGAAAATAAAACTAACTGTTAGAAACTCTTTAAAATTGAAAACTAGAGTCCATGTGTTTTTGGCAGGAGTTAAGAAAAACATAGCGCGACTCTCATAGCGCGCCTCTGATTAAAAATAAAATTCCAGGATATGAATATAAATTTAATATAATATTATGGAATATTCATATTTCAACAAATGTGATAAACACGTTTGAGGCCTTGTTCGCCTACACTATTTCGGAGTTCATCCTAGCAAACTCGTCTGCCAGCTAGTCGCCAGGAATGTTCTTGTGCCCCGACACCAATGTTGCGCACAATATAGTGTTCTAAGATTTGGATAATGAAAATTAGGCAGTCAGAGACGCATTGTGACTTTATATTTTTTGAAATAAAGCCCTTAAAAGCCGCTATGCTCTCCAAATAGAATCGGATCTTAAAAGGTGACGGTGTTTTTAGAATCTACCTAGGAGATGAATGAATGGCGTAGATATCTGCTTGGAAGTGCAACTCGACGGTAATCTTTTTAAAATTTTAAGGTCCAAGGCTTACGAAAATACCACCGATCCTGTGTCGGACTCCATCTTGGAGACGTCGGTTAAGAATGAGATTTCATCGTCCGTTATGACCGAGTTAGCTGCCGATTTTTTCCTCTGCTATTGTTGTTTTAACTTATAATTGTTTACTCAATTCAGCTCGTAGCGAGTAGCTTGATATGAATAAGCAAGGAATTTAAGGTCTAAGGCCTTTGCAAATACCACCGACCCTCCATCTTTCGCAGCTGAATCGAGAAAACGATTTTAGGTAACAATAACAGCAGAGAAATATCGGCAGCAAACTCTGTCAAAACGAAAGTCGAAATCTCAATCTTCACTGACGGCTCCAAGATGGAGTCTGGCTTAGGAGCGTGGTTTTTTCGAAAGCCTTAAAATTTCTAGAAGATTTCGCTGCTGAACTTTTTTCCCTGCCGGACTTGTTTGGAAAAGGATGCGAACAATTCTCAAAACTCTTGACGCTTTTAAAGCAAACATCGGTTCAGTTATTTTTGCCGAGCTATACGTAAGAACTTAATGCCTTTTTAATACACCTTAATTTTCAATAAAGGGTCCGTAATAATTTCCACACAACACTTTTAGTTTACACACTCTTAATGAAAGCCCCTTTACTTATGAATAGATTGTTGTCATACCTTGCTGTAGTTTTCATTCATGCCCAACAGAAGGAGAGAAGAATAATGGCCGATAAAAAGCGCGCAAAAAGCAATTAAACTTTTAACTGATTATTTTTTATATTTTATTATTATATTTTAATCCAAATTCTAAATATTTTTAATTCAAAACTTGGTATTCCAATATTCTGGAATAAGAGCGGCACATACACAAAACGCTGTTTCTTTTTTTTAATTTTTTTGGGGAAAAATCTTTTCTTGATTTTGATGCACGTATGTAAATTATAGATTTATTGAACCGATTTTTTGAACAAAAGGACGTACGAACTCACCAATAAACTAATAAGTGACGTTAGTCAATGACTTTTTGAAGTAAAAATTGTATCACATACGTTTCACTTGTTTTTTTTCTACAAATCATTGAACCTTAGCAATTTGAGTAACGAAACATCATTTGAAACTCTAATTTGGTTTCGATTTGAAATTTTTAATTTATTTTTTATATTCTTTATGAACTATGAGGTAGTTTGGGTTTAAATACTTGTTTTTTAATTTTCTTTTAAACATAAACGACAATCGATCACAACACAGACAAATCAATGGAAATTTAAACAAATAAAATATCACAAAAAGTTTAGTTAAAAATAAGCGTATTACATTTTTTGTATTTTTCGCGGTGTTACACGTTAAGCCGGCGAAAAGAAACTAAACAAACTGAAAACATTGGCCAATATTTATCAAGCTTTTACTACCAACTTCTGCGGCTACTAAACAACCTTTATGTTTTAAGCTCAGATGCTAACGCTTAGAATGACAGAGGAAAAAACCCTAATAAAATTGTAAAATAGAAAAAAAAAACAACAGCACAAACACACAATAAACGAAGCAAAACAAAAACGCCAATTGGTGACGTTATGGATTCTGAAAATAAAAAATCACCGAGTGACGTTATGGTTTTGCATGCCTTTTGTTGATGAGCACTGCACTGAAGCTGGGAAAGAGAAAAAAACCCAAGCAGTGAATGTGAAAATGTGTAAAATCATACAGACTCGATGACATAGCGATCTGACGATCAACAGAGCTCGGATGGTCAAGAAGCTGAAAAACGTTTTTCTGCACGCAGAGAAAAGATATGGTTACACTATGTCACCGCAACAATAATATGTTCTCTACAATAAAAGCTTGTTCGTCGCAACCATAGTATTGTTTTATGAATTTCATTTTCACAACAGTATGATTGCGACAATATTGCTATTGTTGAAATGTAACAATAGTATTATTGCCAAATTTAGAAATGAAAATATGGTTGTAGCAACCATATAAACACGGTTGGTGCAACAAAAGTATTGTTGTTTAAAACTAACGTTAACAATAATTTGATTACGGCAATCATACAGTATGGTTGCGACTATGGACATTACAAAACAGGTTTTATAAAGCATACATGTATGTGTGTGCGTATGTTTTTTTGATATACAAAAAAACACATACACACGATACAGTGAATGGTTGCTGTCCATTAAAAAACAACAACAATCGGTAGGTAGTTCAAGGGATTTTTATTGTGTTTTCTTTGTTCGGTGAAATACACTACTACCGACTGGTTCTCGTTTATTTAAAATCTGCCTGTACTTAAGTATATAGCCATTGGTCATGGTTTAATCACATTCGTTACTTGGTGTCTACGGATGGTGAAGTAGCATTCACCCCTGCTGACAACTTAAAGTATTTTTGACCGTTGGAATATATATTGAATGAATGAAATGTTTAATAAAAACATGGCCTTAAATCTGGCTATGAACTAATAGTAATGCAATTTTAAATAACATACGAAAAAAATCTCTATTTTTGAATAACAACAATAACCAATCCTAATAAATAATTTTGGAGATCATAGTATGATTTAGTGTAAATCATACTATCGTTGTGGGGATCATAGTATGGTTGCGTGTGAATCATACTATGGTTGTGAGAATCATACTATGGTTGTATGAAAAACATACTATGGTTGTGAGGATCATAATATGGTTGTAAAGATAATAGTATGGTTGAGTGTGAATCATACTATGGTTGTGAGGATCATAGTATGGTTGTGGAGATCAGAGTATGGTTGAGTGTGAATCACACTATGGTTGTGGGGATCATAGTATGGTTATGTGTGAATCATAATATTGTTGTGAGGATCATAATATTGTTGTGTCACAACCATATACCCAACAATAGTATGATCCTCTTCGAATATTGTCACCCCAACCATACTTGTTTTCTGCGTGTGTTAAGTTAATTTCTGTCCAGGTAACAATATTTATTGTGGACCATCAAAGTACACTTTTCCAGCAATTGCTCGACATAACTCCATTCGTTGTAGACGAACCATGGCTTATGTCAGGATCTAAGTATAGGCGCCCTTAACAAGCCCTAAATGGGGATGGGGTTTTCACCTATAGGAGCCAGAAATTATGGTTCATATCGAGCCCTAACCACAAATAATACCAATAAGCGACAAAACAAACATTTTACGGAAGGGTTTTTTTGGGTTTTTGTCCAATTCATCTGGAGGATTCCGATGCAATTAAAATTGATATTTCTTTGTAAATATTAATATTTAATATTGAGGCGTTGTACATTTTTCTATCAAATGTCATTAAAAATCGAGTGGCGCTTACGTTTTTTTTTCACGGTAAGTGCTCGATATTGTCGCAGCAAACTTTTACCACTAAATATTGACTTAGGTTATTCAAAGATAATAAAATTTCGTAATTATTCAAAACATAAATCGATATCCAAGGTCAGGTCTAGGGCGCCTCTTTAGGTTGTCATAGTTAAAACAAGAGGTTTTATGGTTAAAAAAGCTAGCGATTGAAAATATGGATATACAACTAATCTTAAATTAAAGGAAATTTTACAACGATTCCACAAAATATATTTATTTTTATGATTCAACAGAGATTTGGCTTTAGAATCATGGACCATTGGGGGCCAAAAAAGTGAATACTAGCGACCAACTAAAAAATCCGATTGAACAAATTTTTGCACGGATATTATTTTTGGGGCAGCGGAAAAAATAACACTTTTTGCTTTATGGCAAACATTTTCCAAGTTCGCACTTTTCTCCGACATTATGTTTTGTTACCTTCTTGCAGCATATCTCTTCAGAACCGCTCTGTCGGTCGAAAAACTGGGACAGGTAAAAATGGCGTGCCTTGCGTCTTCTATTGTAGCATACCAGTCCGGAGAGTCGTCACGTCCATGCATTTTTTTTTTAATTAAGACCAACAATCAGGGGGTCTTTCCTATATTTGCAGTGCATTGCACCGGTCAAGGGAAGATAGGTTAGGGTAGGGAAGGAAAGAGGGAGAAATGTATATGTGACGTGCAAAATAGAAACGGACCTACGGGTAGAAACCAGTTTTGTTTAGGAAAGCCATTTTAAAGATTTAAATACGTGTATCTTTGGTGTACCATCACTTTCATAAAACGCGCATATCTCTGGGAGGGAACACTTTTGGGGCATGGGATCGGTCTCATTCGATGCTCAGATGTTGTCCACATCAAAAAGAAGTGAAAATTGATTTGTTTTACCCTTAGGTCCCTTTCTCTATGCGCTGTCACATATGGACATTTAATTTGAACCTGTTCACATCATACGTGGCAGGAAACACCTCTGCGGGAAGTCTGTTCCACATACGGGCAACGCGGCTGAAGAACGAATTCTCCCAGTAATGCGTCGTGCGATCAGTAGGCCAATTAATAACAAATGGATGCGAACTTCTAGACAAGCGGGTGTTACGGGCGAACACTCTGACCTCCGGGATGAGATCACCTATCTCATAAGAGCACATCCCGTTAAAGTACCTGTAAAAGAGTGATACGTAATCAACACTCCGCCGATGCTCGAGTGAAACAACAGAGTTGGCAGCGCCCTCCCTTGCACCCGGTCGAGAAACTTCAAGAAGACCTTGAAGCACCCGCTCAGATGTGGGAGTTATACTCCATTTTTGGCCGAATGTATCTGATGTAGTTGTTGCGGAGTTCGGAGGAAGTGAAGTATTTCTTGCACCGCTTTAAAAAACCCATGCACTTGACTGCTTCTTTTGACACTTCAAAAATGTGTTTATTCCAGCGAACATCACACTGAGTTTTCATGCTCAGAACATCAAGAGCATCCGACTCCTTGACAACAGTCCCATTCATCAGTATGGCCGACGATGTTAAGCCCGTCGATCGTTTATGGCTCAGCAGGCAGCATTGGGTTTTGCTAGCATTAAACTCGACCCTATTTGCAAAACCCCACTCTGAGACGCTCACAAGATCTTCGTTGAGTGTGTCAGTCATATTTTGCCTCATCGCCTCTGTATCTGTGAGGCCCGGTCTACGGTCGAACGAATATGAGTGACAGATGCTGTAATCAGCAAACGAGTAAATAGGGTTTGTTGTCAGACTCAGGAAGTCATAGAGAAAAATGAGAAACAGAGAGGGAGAGAGAACAGAGCCTTGCGGTACCTCTGCATTAATAGCATACTCATCGGACGAGACTCCGTCTATAACAACACGTAGAGAGCGATCACTGAGAAAACTCGATATGAATCGAGAGCAATCAGTACCGACTCCAAAAGCAATTAGCTTTGATAGGAGTGCGCCGTGCCGCACTCTATCGAACGCCTTGGAAATATCCAGAACCACTACCTTACTTTCACTAAGTCGGTGAATTGATCGACTCCACAGCTCCGAAAGGATCGCCAACAGGTCTCGATCATTGAGAAGGCCATTAGACTCTAAATAATCTACAAAATGGTTTATCGTTTAACCACACTCTCCATCACTTTCGAGAGTGCAGAGCAAACTGCAATTGGGCGGTAGTTTTCATCAGTACAACGGAATGTTAGTTGGTGCTCTGTAATTTTTAGTAAGATCTTAGGTATTTGCGGGACATTTGAAGAGGAAACTATTCGCTTACACACTTAAAGTACTTTAAAACATAGAAAGGGTAATATCCAGGCAAAAGTTTTAAAGAATATGGAAGATTTTTACGTAAAACATTAGATTAATCGATTGGCTTAAGGTTAGCAATAGTCGAATTATTTCATTTCGATAACGAATATTGATCTCAAAAACATGGGAACAAACTAAGATCGGCTGTGTCGCAGCTTCTATACTCTTCATCATGGATAAAAATATAAAAATGTTGTCAATTGGGCATGGCACCAGATTCTTTTCTCTCAGGGTGTGTTTCTTTCCATACCAATATTTTATATATCAACTTCTATAGTAATATCGGTACTATTAAGTTCAGTAATAATCGAATTATTGTATTTTGATAACGCCTGTTTGAACCAAAACCTATAAAAAACGATTGGACAAATTCAGTTCTGTCGTGCCGAATCTTTTATACCCTCCATTATGGATAATGGTCCATACCATACGGGTGCTTCTTTCCATACGAATATTATTTTATATGACAATATCTATCGTAATATCGTAAATTCTGTTATAATTTTATATCGGTCGGTCCATTGCTTTGTCCGTAAATGCGAATTATAAAAAAGGCGTGGTACCACCCACTTTTCTTTCTGACTGTGTTTTAATCCATGTTAATGTCATATGTTTCAAATATCAGTCCCATATCTTAAATAGTTGATGAGATATGTTTTTAAGTTTAGGATTGTTGATTTTTCCAGAGTCCTTGTGAGGTGAAAACTTTTACCTACTGACCGTTAGGGTCCATTTTCACTACCAATCGTTTCAGTCCATCAAAACATCCATCCATTTCAATATGATATGTTCTAAATATCTGCGTCTTATCTTGAATAGTTTATAAGATATTGCGTTTTTAAGTGCAGGATTGTTGATTTTATAATAGGTTAACCCACTCCTTGTGATAGGCAAAAGTTAACCACTTGACTAATCCTATTAGCAATACTGACGGTTTCAGACTATCAACACATGTTTGTGGAAAATTTCAGCAACCTAGCTTTAAGAATGCGACCTGTAGTTTGCTTTCCACAGACAGACGGTTCAGTTCTACATTTCAATAGTAGAACTGAACATACCCCGCTAACCTCAATAGCGTTTGTCTGTAACGGGATTTTAAAATTGTTTCAACTTCTGTAAATCAAGAATTTACACAAATCCGCTCCGAAAACAGAAATCATGGCCCGTGAGATGAATATCACGCAAAAGCCCATGAGTCGAATCATTACAAAAGACTTGGGACTTGGGGCTTTCAAACGACGTACCGGACATTTGTTGACTGTAGCTTTAAAAAAAGGGATTGAAAAATGCAAACGTCTTTTGGTGAAGCACTCGGATAACTTGCACAGAAAAATTTTGTTCACCGATGAAAAAAATTTTACCGTTCAGGAAAAATTTAACAAGCAAAATGAAAGAGTGTATGCGCGGTCATCTAAAGAAGCATCTGAACTGATCCAAAGGATGGAAAAGGGTCATCACTTAGCTTTAGTCATGGTTTGGTGGGGTGTCTCTTACGATGGGGTCACTGACCTGCCTTTCTGCGAACAAGGAGTCAAAAAAATTTACCAAAAAAAAGTTTTGGAAGCTGTTGCGAAGCCTCTTAACAATTCCCTGTTCCAAAACCAGCCTGGCTTCGAAACAATTTGCCAGCGTTCATTTCCTCTGAAGAATGGCCCTCAGGAAGTCCAGATTTGAACCCATTGGATTACAAATTGTGGACGGTTTTAGAGGACAAGGTTTGTCACAAAAGATACCCCAACATTGGATCCCTTAAGACTGCTTTGGTTCGAGCTGTGGCCAATTTTCCAATGGACGAGGTTCGTGCAGCTATTGACGACTGGCCAGTGCGACTTAAGGCGTGCGTAAAGGCAAAAGGCGGACATTTCGAACAAGTAGATTCTTTTTGATGCAATATACATCAATAAATAAACTAAAAAATATTTGGTCCAAAAACATTCAGTACTTTTTATTTTACAGCATAAAACGTGTGTAACAGTATTTATGCCTCTACTAAGTATTGTTATAGAATTAGATCGCCTTAGAATTTAAAGACGATCAATAATATTTATATAAACTATATGGCAACTTTAGTATAGGCTACATCCTTAGAAAACTCGGCTTTGGCACGAATTGTTTCTCTTTGTGTAGCAATCGTAAGATAATCTTTAGTGTAGAGAACATTCAATATCGAATAAACCAACTATTCACTCATAGAACTACTAAATCTACTCATTGAGTTCAATTTCTTATGGAGTTTTTTTTGTGGTGTTTCTATATCTTCTTGTAGAACTATTGAATGTCAATACATTGTGTGTTTGTGTGTGTGTGTGAGTCTTTGTACACCTGGTACAGATATTGATTGACTGGTTTTTGTAAAATACGATTTGAGATGGCTGGCAAAACCGAAATGTTTAATGACTGTCTGTTGCTGTATTTTATTTTTTTTTTTGCTCCAAACGATTGTAAATGAAAAGATCAACCAACATTCAGACATATTAAATTTATTACCTCACAATATTTCATTTCCATTTCCCCTCCCTCCTACAAGAACATGAGAGCTTTTTTTATTGTGTTCTAAAGAGTCTGTATGTACGAGTATGTGATTTTTTTTCAAACTGGTTTTTAAATAATTTTTTTATTATTGCTCGTATATTTTTAGTGAAGTTATAATTTTTTTAAACGTACAACCAACCCACTGCTTGGTAATGTAGTAAATGCTGAAACGCTGTGAAAAGTACCACAATGAAAACGTGCTAAGGGTTTTTTCCCACTTTTACTACAGACTTGTACTTTTTGTTTCGGATTTATTTTTATCAAATGTTTCTATTATTACTTTCTTGCTATAAATAGTTTGGAGCACAGAAAATGTTTCATTCAGCTTGTCATTGGGGTTTCCACAATACGAAAGGCATTTACCTAATCGATTGATGTGATCTGGAAATGATCGAAGCTCAAAATTGTTTATACCCCAATAAATTCCAAAGAAACTGGGATGGCAAAATCGATTGATTGATTTCATTTAGTTCTTGCATTCGTCACTCGGTTTCCTTTAAAAATAGAATATCTTAGAGGTAAAATCTAGTAAATGAAACTTAATTTGTATTGCACTTAGTAACGATATGGATTTAGTATGTGTGCACTTGGCATGAAAGTGTTGACAATAAGGTGCTCTTTTGGGCTCGGTTAACAGAACAGAAATTACTCTCGAAAGACAAAGGTTATACGTTACAATTCACTGCCGCAGCGAGGGTACCATCAAAGCTGTTTTGGACATTTTCGAGAGGAAATTCTTCATGAAATGTACGGCCCGGCTGTGTAGGCGGAGAGTACGAGCGTTAGAAAACCTAGAGCTGCATTATTACGATTTCGATGGCTTGGACGTGTCGGCCGCTTGAAAATTAACATTACAGCCAGAAAGGCGTTAGAAGATAACTAGCACTGAAATCGCAGACAGGGAAGACAGACCAATCAATAGTCGGCGATCCCACGACAGCCGGTTCTATGCACCGGATCGACCTGAAGGTGAAATTCTTCGGCTAAGGGCCGCTACAACAAAAGACCAAGTGAAGGAAGAAGCAAGAATTTTTGGTATGGGAAACTGGAAGAAGAAGGCCCAATATCGAAGTGCTTATTATTTATTTGTTTAGCAAGTTCGGACCAACAAGAGCCTAAGTATTTTAAAGCGGGTGGAGGCTGAATGGTTGAATTTGAAAAGTTTCGAGTTAAATCCCGAATACATCATTCATTGATTTAAAAAATAATGTCATATTAAAAATTTTGTTTGTTTGTAATTATCCTGTCTGCCGCAAGACAAAATATTGATTTAAAGAATATATTTTATTGATCGTCGTATTATACGTTCAGCCATGTGTAACTGTTTAAAGCGCGTTGCATCGTTTAGCCGTGGCGAAGTACTTTAAAGTAGTTTCGGTAGTTTCGAGCAAAGTGCAGGAGGTATTCATAGGGGTAACGAAATATTGATTTGAAAACCCATTGAAGAATATTTTGTATTATTCTTCGTAAAATTCAAAATCTAGCCATGTCCGTCTAACCGTACGTGGCTATTGAACGCGTGTTGCATGGTTTAGCCATATCGAAGTACTTTAAAGTACTTGCTGCCCGACACAAAGTGCAAGAGCATTGGTATTCACCATTAGTGACACTAACATGGGACAATCTAGAACTATTATTTCCACTTACTTCTTACAGATTTGTTGCCACAACCGAAACTTTTTTGCCAACCGAATGATTAAGGCTGCATGTACTTATACTTTGAGTATGTCAGCGGTACAACCGAATGTTCGTTGGTGCTCTGCAAAGTTCATCAAGTTTAACTAAACCTCGGTAGAAAAAACGAAGAATCCCAACCCCCAGAAATGAATTTTTGGATCTACTTGTTTAAAGAAAAAATGTTAAATTTTCAGTAGAGGCAAAAAACTGCTTCGTTATATACTTGTGTATAGGGTGATCAATCAAGAGGTGAGCTGAGTTAAACTTTATTTTTTCTTCTTCTCAGTATTGTTTGCCATTTCATAATGAAAAGACCTACATCGCGAAAACCACGGTTTTGGAGCATTTCGACCGGTATTTAGAAATACTGCCGGTATGACAATTCATCCAAATATGGACACCCTGAGGCGTAGTTGAGGCCAATATTTGAAGGAAGTTATATTCAAAAAATAAATGGCATAAAATGTCCTTTAGAATGAACAATAAAGATATGACACTTGATTTGAATTTTTGTATATTTTTATTTCGAATAATTACTCTAAGGAAGGGCCATCTCGAAGAAAAGATGATTTTTACTGAATAAATTAAATTTCACGATTTGCTTAAAGCAGTAATAATAGAATTATTTTCGCTTTTGGTTATAATGAAAGTTACCAATATTCGCAACAACAACAAATAATTGGCTAAAATATAAGTTGCCACAACCACCAGTTATGGCAACTAAATACATTTTATGCTTTCATTGGTATGACCGACTAATAACTTGAGTCTACAATACGATGATCATATCTTTCATCTTGTGGTGTAAAGATCTGGTGATTGTAATCGAAATTATTTTTTTCTACGGAATTTTAGTAGTCAATTTAATTTAGATTATTAGCAAAAACTTGCTTTAATTTGTGCATATTGACTCATGATTGGCCATTTTGACCATGCGGGACGTTTTCTGGGCCACATGAGCCAAAAATTCCAGCAACTATGCCCTTCTTCGAGGTATATATTGCTAGAAGTACCTATTTTAACCATTGTCGATCCACAAAACATTTTTCAATCCCTTAAAGAAAAAATATTTTTCCCTGGGTCGAGATCGCCTATTTACAAACCCAAACAGCTTACGAGGGCGGTTCGGAAAGTTCTTAGCCTATCAATGAAAGAGAATAGTTAGTTTTTTAAATATATTTTTATTTTTCAATATAATCTCCTGAAACTTCAATACACTTAGTCCAACGCTTATCTAGCAATTCTATCCCTTGATTAAAATAGTTTTCCTCAAGGTCTTCAAAATAGTGGTTTACAACTGTAATTGCATCTTCATTTGAGGTAAAACGCTTGCCAGCAAGGAATTTTTTTAGATTTGGGAACAGGTAAAAGTCACTGGGAGCTAAATCAGGAGAATAAGGTGGGTGGTCAAGCAACTCGTACTTTAATTCGTTGATTTTAGCCATTGTTAAAATACTCTTGTGCGCTGGTGCGTTGTCTTGATGAAAAATTATTTTTTTGTGTTGTAAGCCAGGACGTTTTTCTCGAATTTGTACATTTAATTGATCTAAAAGGTTGCAATAGTAATCTGAATTTATTGTTTTACCCTTTTGCAGATAGTCAATCAATAAAATACCTTTGAAGTCCCAAAAAACCGTTGCCATAACTTTGCCAGCCGATTTAATTATTTTTGCCATCTTTGGGGCACTTCCTCCAGCTTCAGTCCATTGTTTGGATTGTTCTTTTGTCTCTGGAGTATAGTGGTGGATCCATGTCTCATCAACAGTTATGAAACGACGCTTAAAATCCATTTTATTTCGCTGAAAACGATCCAAACAAGCTTGAGAAATGTTCATTCTTATGCGTTTTTGGTCGACTGTTAACAAGTGCGGCACCCATCTTGCAGAAAGCTTTTTCATCTGTAGTTCTTCATGCAAAATTAAATGGACTCGATCATTTGAGATGCCCATGATATTAGCTATTTCACGCACTTTTATTCGTCGATCATTTAATACCATATCATGCACTTTGGCTACAATTTCTGTTGTTGTTGCTGTTTTTGGTCGTCCACTACGTGGTTCATCTTCAATGCTTGTACGACCACGTCAAGCAACCCAATTTTTTACTGTTGCATATGAAGGAGCACTTTCACCTAACACATTCACCATATCATTATGAATTTCTTGTCCCGATAAACCTTTTTTATGTAAATATTTAATGACACCACGCATTTCTAATTTTTCCGTTGTAAAAAAATCGCGGATGCGTCTTTTGTGAACACCTGTTTCTATATGAATGAGTTGCCAGATCGAAACAAAATTTAACATGTGTCCATAGCAGAGATGGAAGTTTCCAAAACACTTAAATTTTTTCTGTTTATACCGCGCTTTTTGTCCTAGGCTAAGAAGTTTCCGAACCGCTCTCGTATGACCTTAGGCCATCATTATGTAAACTTTCAGGATCCTAGGTTTAATCGTTCGTCCGCTAAATCGTCTCAGATTTTTACGACGATGAATAATATATATTTCTTCTAGAGTCTCCCATCAATAGTTCGTTATGTTTCAAACGGTATGCCACATTTAATATACCATCCAGCCTTCAGTGGAGGGTATAAAAATGCCTATACCTAATGTATATATTTATGTGTGTACACATTTAAGTCCCTAATTAGTAGCCCATAACGTTATAAAAAGGGTGTTAGAAAATTACGTTAGTAAATAAAATCACTAAAATCCACTATTAACAATAAAAGCCACTGTGATATTTATTATAAGTTAGATCACTATGGAAATCCCAAAAAAAAAAAACAAAACTCTTGATTATTAAGAGAACATATAGATCTATTTCAAATTTTATTTTTTCTTTCCAAAAGCAAAACATTCGATACAATTGTGTTGTGAAAAAACCGATTGAATCACGAAATAAGAGACATCCACTTTGGTTGGTTTTTGAGTTTATTAAAACAGCTCGAGATATTCAAATGTATGTGTGAGTGTACCCAGCGATTTGTCTACCCAGCAAAACGTGATGGGTGAGATTCAATAATAAGATAAATTGTCGAATTTAAGATAACTACACCGACTCTGCTTACTACTACTACGATCATGGATGCGAAGGTTTTACACACACAGAGAGAAAAAAAGTAAGTTGAAAAGTGGTTCGAGCTACAAATATTCGGCTGCAACCACTAAATGTTAATGATATTGATTGAAATACGGTTGCCATACAATACTATGATAGTTGTTAAAATAGCATGGGCTATACTATCGAAGGTTTTACACACACAGAGATTAATAATTTCATTCTAATAATCATAAGAAAAATTAACTAACATTGTAACTGATATTCCACTTATTGAACGAAATCAAAAATATAAAGTCTACGAGGGTTGCTATATATATTTCAGACCTAGGCAAGAATAAATGTTGTCTGGCGCCATCTGACATTTCCATGGAAAGTTTGACATTTTTTAATCTAAACGTACCTAGAACGTTTTGACGTTCGACCATCATTTGTGTTGTTTACAGTGACTGGTTTAATGAATTCAATCGTGGCCAACGCTCGCTCAAAGACGAAAGTCGTGAGGGTCGTCCAAAAACGGCCTTTGTGTCAGAGAAGATCGTCATGTGACATACCGTGAGATAGAGGCATCCTTGGGCATTTCTTCCACCAGCATACATTCGATATTGCATGAACACCTGGCCGTAAAAAAGGTTTGTTCTCGTTGGATCCCGCAAAATTTGACAACCGCTCAAAAAAAGGCTCGTGTCGATTGGTGTAAAGAAATTTGGAAAAAATACGTCAAAGGTGACGAATCATGGATCTCTGTGTATGAGCCCGAAACAAAACAACATATCGACCGTGTGGGTCTTCGAAGACGAACCAAATCCAACGAAAGTTGTTCGTGGAAGAAGTACATCGAATCAAATGGTCGCCTGTTTCTTCGGCAAAACTGGTTATGTGGCGACTGTTCCGCTCGAGCAACGTAGGACGGTCAATTCTGAGTGCTACACCACAATTTGTTTGCCTGAAGTCTTCGGAGAAATTCGAAAAACGAACAAGAGAAGACGAATCATTGTGCACCTTGACAATAGGAGCTCTCACACATCGGCTCAAACCAGCGCCGTTTTGACCGGCCAAAACGCCGTACAGCCCTGACTTGGCACCCAATGACTTCTTTTTATTCCCGCACATCAAGAAAAAATGCGTGGTCAAATGGTTAAAAACCCTGTTTTAGAGGTGTCTCAATCAGAGTGGAAAAACTGATTCGACAATTGGTTTGAGCGCATGCAAAAGTGTATAAATCATGCTGGAGAATACTTTAAAAAACAACAAAACAATTTTTAATGATAAATACTCGCATTTTCATTATTAGGCCAGAAATATATATAGCAGCCCTTGTAAAAGGAAATTAAAATAACTTCTTCCGAATACCAAGTGGCCCTGAAAAAGTTGACAAACGTCCGCTGATATTGGGCAATATAATTTTTATTTTGATTAAACTAAGAAAAACAGGGCATTTGAAAGGATTTTTTTATAGTTGATGTTCCATGTACTAAATATTCTAGTACATAACATCTACACGCAGAGAAAAAACATGGTTACTACATGGTCACGACAATAAAAGTATGTTCTCCGCAATAAAAGTATGTTCGTCGCAACCATAGCATTGTTAACTGAATTTAGTTTTGACAATAGTATAATTGCTGTAACATTAATATTGCAGAAATGAAACAATAGTATTATTGCCAAATTTAAGAATGAAAATATGGTTATAGCAACAATATAAATAGATTTGGTGCAACAAAAGTATTGTGTTTTGCGTTTTATGTTAACAATAATATGATTACGGCAATCATACTGTATGATTGTAATTTTTCTTCATTTAAATATGCTTTTAAGAACAAATGTTATTGGTACGGATCTAATGCAATAATAGTACTTTTTTTATCGAAATTAAAATTTTTGAAACAAGCTGCTTTGGCTTTATTTAACTGCATTTTTTTTAATAAAAACGCTTACGTTTATTTAAAATAATTTTTTCTACTGTGAAATAAATCACTCCTATTATTTTGAATTTAATGTTTTTTTTTGAATAATTTTCTAATTCAAATCTATTGTCGACAACTTAAACAAATTCGAATAAATTATATTGGAGATTATAGTATAATTGTGTGTGATCATACTATGGTTGTAGGGATCATAACATGGTTGCGTGTGAGTCATACTATGGTTGTGAGGATCATACTATGGTTGTATGTGAAACATACTATGGTTGTGAGGATCATACTATGGTTGTGGAGATCATAGTATGGTTGAGTGTGAGTCATACTATGGTTGTGGGGATCATAGTATGGTTATGTGTGAATCATACTATTGTTGTTAGGATCATAGTATGGTTGTGTTTGAATCATACTATTGTTGTGAGAATCATAATATTGTTGTACCACAACCATATACCCAACAATAGTATTATTCTCTTCGAATATTGTCACCACAACCATACTTTTTTTCTGCGTGTAGTTTGGTGGTACTGATAGAATCCTGATAGTACATACAAACTTAATCATTCGGTTGGCAACAAACTTGGTTTTTTTATTGTTTAAAGTAGTCAGTATTAGAACAATAGAAACATAATTCCTATTTAGTTCACATTTTGCTACATAAAGATCGACATAATGAACTTGAATGCTTTATCAACAATTAAGCTTATACAAGGTGGATCAAATGTAATCACCCAATGATCTTTCGCTGTATTTTTTTCAAATGAGAAACTTTGTTTCTGCTTGTGAGAGTTTTTTTATTTAATGCACTAGAATTTATTACATCAAGTTGAGAAAATATTATCGGTCAAGTGACCGCCGCTGGTGTTGGTGACTATACGGACTCTTTTATAGAATTTTCCATCACTTTTGCCAAAAATGTGTACATGTATTGGTTGTTATTATAGGTTATTGGCTTAAAGATCTTATTGAATTTGGTTGTCATTACCACGATCATGTGTTAACAAGACCAACTGATGGTTAAATTTAATGTGATCTGTTACCTGACCGAAAAATGTTTTTTTTTATTAAATTTTTATATTAAATTATTCAGTTGACAAAAGCTTGTAAACAAAGACAGAACTCACAATTAATAGTTATTCCCTTCAGACGTTAAACGACGTTAATCGAAATATAGGAAAATAAAATTAACAAATTTAAAAACGAAAGAAATTTAGTTTTTTCTTGTTTTTAAAGTCATATATAAGTATGTTATTAGCAAATTTATTTTTTTTAAAGGACGAAAAAGGCCTGTTTATTTTGAATATATTCCGATTTATTTTTAGACGATCTATCCTAAAATGACAATAGTAGTAATTAAGTGAAACATTTTAACCCAAAAACGACCCTAATAAAAAACATTTATGCAATTTCATCAACAAATGACACACCCCAAAAATTATTTGGACACCACTTTTTTATTTTTCTTCACTTCTTCGAAAAAATCTTAGAGATGGGATGCTAAAATGTTTTAGAAAAATAAACTTCATAGGATTTCACTAAAGGCATAGTATTTACTATTTTTAGTTAGCTTATTTCATACGGTTAAGCGTAACAAAATAAAAATTTCGAAGTTCCACAACAAATAACTTGTACCTACGATGTTCGTCCTTTTGTGAATTTACTATTATTACTTTAGTCCTTCATTTCTAAAAGAAATCATTCACCTCCCGAAAAAGTCCAAACTATAGTTGCATAGTATGTTACAAAAGCGAACTAAACGGGGTTTGGTTACTACAAATGTTTTATTTGCTGTCACCACCAATAAGTGATAACAAAGTAACATGTTCTTCATAATTGGTTGGTTGTCAGAACGACCAGTTTATTTTGAATTCGGTTGGCATAACCGACTTATTGGCTGTAATAATTGTAATTTCATTGTAGTTACCATCTTACTGTAAGTTTAACCATGCAACCGTTAATAAAGGGTGATCCATCTAGAGGTATTTTTTTACAACAAAAAAATATAAAAATGCAAATCAAGTGTGGAATCTTTATTTGTAATTTGAAAGGACATTTTATGGCATTTATTTTTTAAATATAATTACTATTTTTACAACACACACACGTTGTAAAATACATCTTTTGATGGCTCTCGATGTGGAGTCTCTTTAGAGGTGGCAAGAGCGAGTTGTATTTTCGTGGGCAATTGTGTGAAGAAAACATGAAAAGTAAGGTTTACAACAGTAGTTCTCATTCGTTTGGGGAGAGCCTGGCCTTATAGAGTTCGGTTTTACTTTCAACAATTGCAGCAAGGCTTTCTGAAGTAGTGTGCAGCCACGAAAATCAATGTCACTTTGCCATTTTATATAGAAGCAAGAGGTCTTGAGCCGGTTTAATCCCTGTTCAATATTTAAAATAAGAAAACACAAAAAATAGTTAACTTCAGAATTTAAAAGTTGATGCGAAACGGAATTGGTGGAAATGATATTGCGCGTTGAAGATTGCTCTACGCACAGTTCGAAGACTATACACAAAGTGTAATTCTCATTAATAAAAATGAGTCTCCCGTATAAGTCATTTGATTTGTGGCCGAAGTAATCGTTGCCAAAGACTGCTGAAGAAAACCTTGGTGGGTTTAGAAACAGCTGTACAGTCTGCCTGGCAACCGTAGCCAACGCATTTCACCAATTTTTTACGTTGATTCTGAAAAAAAAACAACAAAAGCCTCAAACCAGAATAGAAAACTGTTCAATCATTACAGAATTTCCAGCGAATCAAAATCAAAGTCAATAAACAAAATTTCCGCATTCGGGCTGAAGAGCAACAAAAAGAGGTTCAGGGGGTGCCATTAAATGATAAAACCGCGATTTGGTGCGGTTTATAAGCTGTTGAAATAATCGTTCCATATGTTTTCAAAAATGACGAAGGCCGGCACGTAACCGTGAATGGTGCTCACTATCGCGCCATGATATCGGAATTTTTGCTACCTGAAATTGAAGCCCGTAATCTTGACGACACTTGGTTTCAACAGGACGGTGCCACTTGCCATACAGCAGCTCAAACAATGGATCTATTGAGAGGTCATTTCGTAAAGCAGCTAATTTCACGTTTTGGACAGGTGAGTTGGCCGCCTAGATCGAGTGATATAACAATTTTTCTTTGGGGTTACGTAAAGTCCAAAATCTATGCCGACAAACCAGCTACGATTCAGGTTTTGGAAGCCAACATTACGCGTGTCATTAAAACCATATCGGTCGAAATGCTTGAACGAGTCATTCAAAATTGGACCCTCAGAATGGAAACCCTGCGGTGTAGTTGCGGCCAACATTTGTAGGAAACTATATTCAAAAAAAAATGCCATAAATTGTCCTTTTAAATTACTAATAAAGATTCCACACTTGATTTGAATTTTTTTTTCTTCTGAAAAAATACCTCTAGATGGAATACCCTATACAATGGAATGTGGGTGATCGCAACAAAAAAAATGTTTATCCGACCTAATATTGATTTTTCGAACCGATTTCCAACTGATTTTTTTTCTGTCTGTGGGTTCAAAACTGAACTGGAATAGCGACATTTCTGTTGGATGTATCCTACCGGGCGTAGATCGAAATTCAATTTCTAATCGCACTACGGCGGGCCACAGTGGCTCAAATGACTTAAAAAGTCATGGTCAAAAATAAGTGTGGCCTTAAATTCTGGTTTCGATGTGTCCGAACGAAATGATATATAACCTCCTACCCCTAAGGATGAGGGCAAGCAAATTTTTTTCTGCAATAAATCTGTACTCTGTGTGTAAGTAATACGAAATTCTTAATTCATTGTGGGACTGTTTTTCAGCCTAGGAGCTGGTGTGAGCTCCTAATTAAGCCTTATTCTAATTATAAACGCATATTTAAATTCAGGAGAAATTGTTTCATTGATTCTCTTATGAACATAACTGAACAAAAACTGAATTATAATAGATATTATTATTTTCAAGACAACTGGCTAAACTAAAGGGTTTTCCAATAGGGACATATCTATGTCATATCTTTATGTCAATGCACCCTCAAAAATTTTTGTGATCTTTCAGGGTCAAAACGTAAGTTAAAGTCAACATTTTCATTATGGTAAAATTCACTTACGACCAACGTTTAGAAATCATTAAGAATGACTACCGAAATTTCTGAGTCGGTGGTCGCAACTTTAAGAGCTCTTACTCAAAAAAAAATCATCTTCAGCGATGAAGCTCATTTCTGGCTGAGGGCATATCGTTTGCAGCCGGCTGAGCTATGTATAAGTATCGTATATGCAGTGCATACCGTATCTACTTATACACCATTTTTGGCCAGCCAAATGTTTTGCTGGGTTATTAAAAACAATCCGCCAGTAAAGTTAACCAGTTTTTTCGTGTCTGTGCAGCTGCTTAAAATGACATGTTTTTTTCCTTCAGATTTCTTGTATGTAATAAAAAAATCATATAAAAAATGCTAACAATATGTTAATTAAACAATGCAAAGAGATAGAATTGAATAGAGAACAAAAGTATCAACAACGTCATATGTACACAGCGATACATACAACATCGGCAGACAGAGATCCAACCAATAATATGAAATTCATAAAGAACTTTATAATTCGTTACACTTAAGGCTTATGCCGCTTGGGACATTTATTAAATAACCATAAACAATTGAATATATAATTGAACACGCGTTGTTGGTACGGGCTTGTTAGGTTTTTTCTTCGAAAAAACCCCGAAGTATGGGTGCATTTGTCCATTGTACGTCTATTTTTACACGTACCGTCGACGACGAATCAATGGAATATTTTTCGGCTCACGATTTTGAATTTTTCCCCCTCTAATATTGCTTATCATTAGCGTGTCGTTGTGACGCCAGCAATACTGAAACAATGTGTTTGTGGTGGCTTTAAAATACTTCTGAGAAATTATATGAGTTTTCTCTGAAAGTAGGAAGTGTTTAGCTTCAGTGGCGGCAGACAGTTATTAGAATTGGGTCAATAAAGGCAAAAGCAGGTAATTCGATTTTTGTGCAGATATACTTATAAATACACCTAAAGATAGAAATCTTCAGAGATCCCCTTAGAGTCCTACACTCAACTGCAATGAATTCTAACGAAACTTAAGAATTAATTAAATCCATCATCCAATTCCAGCAACTTTTGGTCCCTGCGCGGCGGGTCATAACAGATGAGGAGATAGAAGATTTTTGTGCATAGAATAGGCTCAAAATCAATGTGTGAACCGGAAATACTGCTGCACATACGAATGTCTTTTACACACTTGCTTAATTTTACCCTCATTCTACTGGTGTATATATCAAAAACGCACCAAAAAAGCATTATATAACCTATATATGTGACGCGCAAAATAGAAAGGGTCCTAAGGTTAAAAACCAGTTTTGTTCAGGAGAGCCATTTTAAAGATTAGGTCCCTTGCTATTTGCGCTTAGAATCGTCGACTTCACTTTCATAAAACGCGCATATCTCTGGGAAGGAACACTTTTGGGCATGGGATCGGTCTCATTCGATGCTCAGATGTTGTCCACATCAACAAAAGAAAAAAAAATGACAATTGATTTTTTTACCCTTGGGTCCCTTTCTCTATGCGCTGTCACATATATGTTTTGGTCAAATCCGTTTCATAATAAATTAAGTTGTTTAAGCCATACTGCCTGCCCTCCTAAGATAGAAAGTCTTATATCCATTTTAGTACTTTTAGTATATTTATTTTTTTTCTTCGAAACACGCTGGAAGTGGTAGATGTGACTATTTTGCTTAAGGTGTTAAGTGATTTACAGGTGAAAATATGTCTTTTATGTTTAACACAAAAATCAGAAACTCATTCAGGGTTCTGAATCTGCCGTACCCTTAATTTAGGGGTTTTGGCGCTTGTGACTTTCTTTCTTAGGACGGCAGCATACGAGGGCTGTTATATATTTTTCTGGCCTAATAATGAAAATGCCAACATTTATCATCAAAAATGGTTTATTCTTTTGCAAAGTATTCTCCAGCATGATTTATACACTTTTGCATGCGCTCAAACCAATGTGGAATCACTTTTTCCACTCCGAATGGAATTAGATCGTGAACATTTTCGTGCGATCATTTCTCACAACTTTCGACGTGGATTATCACGACAAGAGTGCATCGAAGAACTTAAATCTTTGTATGGCGACGAAGCACCGCCGTATAGCACTGTGAAAAATTGGTTTAATGAATTTAATCGTCTCCGACGCTCGCTCAAAGACGAAGGTCCTGAAGGTCGTCCAAAACCGGCCGTTGTGCCAGAAAACATTGATGCCGTGCGTGAACTGATAATGCAAGATCGTCATGTGACATACCGTGAGATAGAGGCCATCGTTGGGCATTTCTTCCACCAGCATACATTCGATATTGCATGAACACCTGGCCGTTAAAAAAGGTGTCTTCTCGTTGGATCCGTACAATTGGACAATCGCTCAAACAAAAGCTCGCGTCGATTGGTGCAACGACATTTTGAAAAAATACTATCGCGGTGCTTCAAAAGACGTTTATAAGATCGTCACAGGTGACGAATCTTGGATCTATGCGTATGAGCCCGAAACAAAACATCAATCGACCGTGAATCGACAACGAAAGTTGTTCGTGCAAGAAGCACTTCGAAGCAAATGGTCGGCTGTTTCTTCGGCATGTGGCGACTGTTCCGCTTGAGCAACGTTGGACGGTCAATTCTGAGTGGTACGCCACAATTTGCTTGCCTAAAGTCTTCGGAGAAATTCGAAAAACGAACAAAAGAAGACGAATCATCGCGCACCATGCTAATGCGAGCTCTCACCAGCGCTTTTTTGACCGGCAAATTTAATGGGTCATCCGCCGTACAGCCCTGACTTGGCGCCCAATACCATCTTTTTATTCCCGCACATCAACGATTTTCGTCGCCAGAAGATGCTGTTGAATCGTTCAAAAACCATGTTTTGGAGGTGTCTCTCTCAATCGGAGTGAAAAAAGTGCTTCGACAATTGGTTTGAACGCATGCAAAAGTGTGTAAATCATGCTGGAGAATACTTTGCAAAACAATAAAACCATTTCTAATAGCAAATATTAGCATTTTCATTATTAGGCCAGAAATATATATAGCATCCCTCGTAACAACATTTTTAGTTTCAAATCGTTAAATGTAAAAGTTTAATAAAAAAATGATAAGCGAATACAAAAAATTTAACCATCAGTTGGTCTAGTTAGTGCTTCTGATAATGTTAACCAAAGAGTTCTTACAGCCAATAATCTATAACAAATCCCAATACATGTACAAATTCAGTTCCCATAATCATCCTAACTAGTAAGGGTTACCGATACTTTGTCTCTTCGACCAATACTGCCAGTTCCCACAACTAAAAATTCTCGTATACCTAATCAACATTAATATAACGTGCAACCAACATAATTCGGTTGTGGCAACTAATCTCTCCTCTGTGTGTACACAACAATAATTTTAAATGTATAGGGTGATCCAGTTAGCGGTATTTTTTCCGAACAAAAAAAAATATGAAAATTCACATCAAGTGTGGAATCTTTATTGGTAATTCGAAAGGACATTTTATGGCATTTATTTTTTTAAAATAATTTCCTTCAAATGTTGGCATTTGTATAATGGAAATGAGCGTTCAGTGAAAAACGGGAAGATCCGCTGTTTTCGACCAAAATTTTGTTCAGTGATAAGGCCCATTTCTCGCTTTACGACAATGTCAATAAACAAAATTGCCGCATTTGGGCTGAAGAGCAACAAGAAGAGGTTCAAGAGGTGCCATTATACACAGCGAAAACCACGGTTTGGTGCGGTTTATGAGCTGCTGAAATCATCGGAGCATATTTTTTCAAAAATGATGATGGCCGGAACGTAACCTTGAATGGTGCTCGCTATCGCGCCATGATATCGATCTTTATGCTACCTGAAATTGAAGCCCGTACACTTGGTTTCAACAGGACGACGGTTCTATGGACCGGATTGACCCGAAGGAGCAATTCTTCGGCCAAGGGCTTTCACTCCGGGACACAATTGCTGCTACAACAACAACAGGACGGTGCCACTTGCCCTACAGCTGCTCAAACAATGGATCTATTAAGAGGTCATTTCGAAAAGCAGCTAATTTCACTTTTTGGGCAGATGAGTTGGCCGTCTAGATAGAGTGATATCACATCTTTTCTTTGGGGTTACGTAAAGTCCAAAGTCTATGCTGACAAACCAGCTACGATTCAGGTTTTAAAACCCAACATTGCGCGTGCCATTAAAGCCATACAAGCCAAAAAGCTCAAACGAGTCATCCAAACTTGGACCCTCAGAATGGAAACCCTGAGGCGTAGTTGCGGCCAACAATTGAAGGAAATTATATTAAAAAAATAAATGCCATAAAGTGTCCTTTCAAATTACCAACAAAGATTCCACACTTGATTTGAATTTTTATATTTTTTTTAGATCTGAAAAAATACCTCTAGATGGATCACCCTATATAAACATTAATTGTAATTTTTCATTATCATTGAGTAGCATGTGCTCCTTGTATGGAAAGAATCAGTTCGAGTGGTTTCTTTAGAAAATTTAAAAAAACGGTTATTTAAGAAGCTGGTTTTAAAAATAGGCTGTTAAGTGATCTCCCTACACGTAGAAAAAATGTATGGTTGGAAACAATATTCCAAGAGCATCATACTATTGTTGGGTATATGGTTGTGGTGCAACAATATTATGATCCTCACAACCATAGTATGATTCACACTCAACCGTACTATGATCTCGACAACCATATTATGATCCTTATAACCATAATGTGTTTCACATACAACCATAGTATAATTCTTTCAGCCATAGTATGATTCACACGACGAAATCGACCCATAGTATGATTCACATATACCATGATCCCTAAAATTATTTATTAGAATTGGATTAAGCTGTCAACAACAGAATTATATTATAAAAATTATTTAAAAATACATTAAATTCAAAGTAATAGGAGTGAGTGACTTATTTAATAGAAAATATTAGTTTTAAAAAACTTAAGCTTTTTTATTAAAAATATTTCAGTTAAACAAAGCCAATGCAGTTTGTTTGACAAATCTTAATTTTTATATAAAAAGCACTATTACTGCAATAGATCTGTAGCAATAACATTGTTCTAAAAAGGTTATTCAAATGAAGTAAAATAACAATGATACAGTATGATTGACGTAAAACCCAAAAACAATACTTTTGTCGCACCAACCACATTAATATTGTTGCAACAACCATATTTTCATTTCGAAATTTCTCAATCATACTATTGTTACATTTTAACAATATTAATATTGCGACAATTGTACTGTTGTCAAAATTAAATCTAATAGACAATACTATGGTTGCGACGAACATAGTTTTATTGCGAAGAACATATTATTATTGCCGTGACCATATAGTAAGCATATTTTTTCTCTGCGTGTAGGTCAAACATTTCTTTGGAGGATCGACTGCTGCAACCAGTGCAGAGGTTGTTGTATTTCACACATCATGGCTAGCTCAAAGCATACTAAAGAAATAAAAGCTTCATCGAAATCAAAGCTTTTGTGAGTTTTATTTAACTTTACCTTTGAAACCGAAAAATGGATAACCCTTAATTCAATAGCAAAGTCACGGCGAAGAGTGGAGTTCAGTCTGTCCTACCTTAACAAAATGTTAAACTTTCAGTGCCTATGACCTCTTCTAGATTTCTGTATAGCAGCTGAGTTGAAGATTGGTGAATCGCATAATGACGTTTAGCTAAACCTCTTAAACGAATCCATTCGATTTTAATGATTTGCATCTTCTTTTTGATTTTCAATCTCTCCATCTGACGCGCTATGCTCTTTTCATATGTTTAATCATAAAATAGAATGATTTCAGAGCATTTTCCTGTTTGGTTTCATGCTTTTCTGTTGTACGCCCCAACGGAGTGTATATGGAATTGCATAATTTAAATATTTCGAGCATAGAAATAAAGAGGGACAAATCACAAACACGTACAATCTGCATTTGATGTAAGCAAAGAAACGCATAAAATCGTTGCCTCTTTGCCCAACGCAACGCCAGCACTTACAAATGCAAATCACATCATTGCGCGCATGCGTGCCTTGCCTTCTTTTGTCAGTCGCAGTTGTGTGTATGCAAATGCGAACGAACTTCTTGCTCTACGAGTATGTTTACGCCGATATGTTTGGTTTTGCTTTTATTTTTTGTTGTGTTCGTTCGCATAAGTTCTAATGCAAAATAGTTATTTTACCTTTTTATGTTTATGTTTTTTCGTTCATTTAATTTCGCTACTTTTTCTTGCTCGCTCGCTCGTTCTTTCTTTCGTACGTTTAGGAGTCATTAACTTTAGAAACTCTGTGTGTCGTCTGCCTGTAAGACACAGTGTATGCATTTTCGTTTTTATTATTATTCTTTTCATTACTCATCGGATTTAATTGAAAACAATTTTTATGGTTACATAAATTACAAAAAGTTTTAGACGACACGACGCGTTGAGCATCGCTGGCGGGGAGGTGGAATATTTGTAGGCTTTCAAAGATATTAAAATAATCAGTAAAAGTTAATGTTTAATTTCAATTAAAATGCTCAAACTCTGAATGTGGTTTATGGGGCGATATGCTCTTGTCGTTCAATGCAATGGCAAACCATCGTCAACTTTATGAGCTTTTAATTTAAAATCATTAACATGGCGCAAATTAGGATCGTTACAAAGTTTTCTTGCGCCGGCGAAATTGCAATTGTTGCGTAGGATGTGTTACACAAGTACAAATAAGGAAATGGCAAACGTAGGACGGGCTGTTTATTCAATATTACAGTATATTTGGTAATGTGAGTTACAATTTTATTTAAGAAGAGCATTAGAAGTGCACGGAGCTGTATCAGCTTTCTGTCTAAAACTGGCATATTTTTTATTTTGAAAACCTGTCATGGGCACTTTTAGAATTAAGGACCTGGGTTGAACAGTCGCTGTTGGCTGTAGTGCTTACCCGCAATTGTTTTGTCATGTCTATCTGACAAAATTACCTACCAATCTCTCGAGATCATAAAACATAAAGGGCGTAGCCTGTACTCCTTGGATTTGGGAGTACAAGCCGCAATCTTAGCTAATTTGGATTCCAACTAAATTTGGCTTAATTTTATTGTTAATGTCTGCGACCCAAGGTAAAGGAAATATTTAAAATTATTTTTATTTTGAGGAAAAGTTTGATGTTTTTGAATACTTATCTTTCAATGTTTGAAACTACCTGTCGATTTTCAGCCCGTTTGCACCTATGAGAAAGGATTTTGAATTCAAAATTCAAAGTAGTAGAATATTTATACGAGGGCGGTTCGGAAACTTCTTAGCCTAGCACAAAAAGCTCGGTATAAACAGAAAAAAGTTAAGTGTTTTGGAAACTTCCATCTCTGCTATGAACACATGTTAAATTGTTTCGATCTGGCAACTCCTTCATATAGAAACAGGTGTTCACAAAAGACGCATCCGCGTTTTTTTTTACAATGGAAAAATTAGAAATGCGTGGTGTCATTAAATATTTACATAAAAAAGGTTTATCGGGACAAGAAATTCATAATGATATGGTGAATATGTTAGGTGAAAGTGCTCCTTCATATGCAACAGTAAAAAATTGGGTTGCTGAATTTAAACGTGGTCGTACAAGCATTGAAGATGAACCACGTAGTGGACGTCCAAAAACAGAAACAACAACAGAAATTGAAGCCAAAAAGCATGATATGGTATTAAATGATCGACGAATAAAAGTGCGTGAAATAGCTAATATCATGGGCATCTCAAATGATCGAGTCCATTTAATTTTGCATGAAGAACTACAGATGAAAAAGCTTTCTGCAAGATGGGTGCCGCACTTGTTAACAGTCGACCAAAAACGCATAAGAATGAACATTTCTTAAGCTTGTTTGGATCGTTTTCAGCGAAATAAAATGGATTTTCAGCGTCGTTTCATAACTGTTGATGAGACATGGATCCACCACTATACTCCAGAGACAAAAAAAACAATCCAAACAATGGACTGAAGCTGGAGGAAGTGCCCCAAAAATGGCAAAAATAATTAAATCGGCTGGTAAAGTTATGGCAACGGTTTTTTGGGACTTCAAAGGTATTTTATTGATTGACTATCTGCAAAAGGGTAAAACAATAAATTCAGAGTACTATTGCAACCTTTAAGATCAATTAAATGTACAAATTCGAGAAAAACGTCATGGCTTACAACACAAAAAAATAATTTTTCATCAAGACAACGCACCAGCGCACAAGAGTGTTTTAACAATGGCTAAAATCAACGAATTAAAGTACGAGTTGCTTGACCACCCACCTTATTCTCCTGATTTAGCTCCCAGTGACTTTTACCTGTTCCCAAATCTAAAAAAATCTTTGCTGGCAAGCGTTTTACCTCAAATGAAGATGCAATTACAGTTGTAAACCACCATTTTGAAGACCTTGAGGAAAACTATTTTAATCAAGGGATATAATTGATAGATAAGCGTTGGACTAAGTGTATTGAAGTTTCAGGAGATTATATTGAAAAATAAAAATATTTTTGGAAAACTATTCTCTTTCATTGATAGGCTAAGAACTTTCCGAACCGCCCTCGTTCGTATGAATAAATTTCAATTGTCTGCATATTTGAAGGACTTTTCCGGTACCCTCGGTCCAAATGTAGGCAAAGTAGTAAACATGATTTTGGTTTAAATTACCGGTGATTGACCCCCGGTTACTTTTTGTATAGGTCTAAAGGTTCAAATGGGCCTATATGATCAAGTTTGCCCACATTTTGATAGACGTCAAAAGTAATATACTTAATTTGATTGAGATCGAAATTAATATGCTGGTTCTAGCGGGTGTACAAAAAGTCAGGACAAACAATCCTTGTGGTTATGTATCAAAAAATGGATATGGCCAATTGTCATTGTCACAAGATCCCAAAAAACACCTTTAGCTCCTTTGTTTTTGCGGTCTTTTGATTTAACTCATTCGATTAACCGGCACGAGACCTCTTGCATGTACAATTTAATAGAAGCACGTTTTTTTTAACAAAATGGCAAAGTGACATTGATTTTCATGGCTGCACACTGCCTGAATCGCGATTTCAGGTCCATGACGACTTTCATCAGCATGCTTTACAGAAATTGTTGAAAGGAAAACTGAACTCTTAAAGATCAGGTTCTTACCAAACGTATGAGAATTTCTGTGGTAAATCTCACTTTTCAAGTTTTCTTCAAACAAAAATATAATTTACCTTTTCCACCTCTACAGAGACTCGAACATTACCAAGAAACATTGTGAGTGAGTAAAAACCTAGTCCTTTATTCGGATTCGTTTCGCACTCGTATTACCTTAACATGGTAATGAACTGAAATTACAGTACTTATCTGCATGCATACGCGGAGCCCAAGAATAAGTTCTTATCTGCAAGTACTTTATACACGAATACTACAAGAGTTACACTCACTCTTGAAAAAAATATTAAAAAATATAAATATAATAAAAAAAACAATATTCTTTTTCGTGAATTTAAAAACATTTTTTCAGTAGACACAGACACTAGCTAAGCTCGGAACCAAAGGAGGTTCTTAATCCAAATTCTACTCCGATCAGACAACAATTGCAATATTTTCTGAGTAATATTAACTAAAAGCTACATTTAAGCAAAAATAACAGACACAAACAAAAATGGACAAATCGTGTCGAAGGTTAGGCACACCATCACAACATCAGCAGTCACTGAATTGCAGTAAAGGGAATTTAACGGAATTCCAAAGAAAAATATGGGATTAAATTCAAAAAAGTCAGGAACAGTTTTTGTGTTCAAATGGTTCACAATGAGATTTACTTAGTAGGGACATAAATACTGTTACGACATTGAACACACCCATTTCAATAGTATAACTGAACATACCCCGTTAACGTCATATGGGTTTTGAAAGCTAACCTTAATAGCGTTAGTCTGCAACGGGATTTTAAAATTGTTTCAACATTAATCATGGAGTGGTCAGAACCGTATCGCTGTAATAGCGCTTTTCAAGTGTGAAACGAAAAAAGGCGATATTTTTAAAAAAGCTCCAGCCACTAGGGATTAGCGGCATCTTCGTCTACCGATGCATAAAACTGTCACCGCCACCGGTCGGGCCTTCCACGCTCTGTTCGAACACCGTATGTCATCAAAGCCGTTAAATCAAGAATTCGCAGAAATCCGCTCCGAAAACAGAAAATCATGGCCCGTGAGATGAATATCACGCAAAATGTTTAGCTCGATGGTTTTATTTCGGTCTGTTGCTTTTACACATTGAACATGGATTAAACCGGCTCAAGACCTCTTGCTTCTATATTTAAATAGAAGACAAGTTTTTAGCAAAATGGCAAAGTGACATTGATTTTCGTGGCTGCACACTACTTTTATCATGATTTCGGGTCCGTGACAACCCTCCATGAGTCGAATCATTAAAAAAGACTTGGGACTTGGTGCTTTCAAACGACGTACCGGTCATTTATTGACTGCAGATTTAAAAAAAAATAGGATTGAAAAATACAAACGTCTTTTGGTGAAGCACAGAAACATGTTGTTCACCGATGAAAAAATGTATACCGTTCAGGAGAAATTTAACAAGCAAAATGATAGAGTGTATGCGCGGTCATCTCAGGGAGCATCTGAACTGATTCCAAGGCTCATCATCCAGCTTCAGTCGTGGTTTGGTGGGGTGTCTCTTACGATGGGGTCACTGACCTGCATTTCTGCGAACAAGGAGTCAAAACATCGGCCAAAGTTTACCAAGAAACCGCTTTGGAAGCTGTTGTGAAGCCTCTTAACAATTCCCTGTTCCAAAACAGCCATGGACTTTCCAGCTGGATTCTGCGCCGGCCCATAAGGCTAAAACGTCCCAGGCCTGGCTTCGAAACAATTTGCCAGCGTTCATTTGCTCTGAAGAATGGCCCTCAGGCAGTCCAGAATTGAACCTATGGATTACAAATTGTGGACGGGTTTAGAGGACAAAGTTTGTCACAAAAGATACCCCATCATCTCTGCTTTGGTTTGAGCTGTGGCAAATTTTCCAATGGACGAGGTTCGTGCAGCCATTGACGATTGGCCAGTGCGACATAAGGCGTGTGTAAAGGCAAAAGGCGGACATTTCGAATAAGTAGATTCTTTTTGGATACAATATACATCAATAAATATACAGCCCGATTCTGAATAACAATTCCCCGGGATTTTTTTCCCTATTCCCTGTTGCCCTATTCTAAATAAAATCTCCCGGGGAATTTTTTCACTTTTCCCTCTTCCCTTATTCTAAACGAATTTTGAAAAAGGGAAAAAAAGTAGGTATTACGAATGTCAATTAAAGGGAGAATGTGATGAAAATTTTTGGGAATAATTCCGCCAAAAAAAAATGCAAGGGAGTTGCGCCAAAAATGTAAGTATTTAAAATTTTTCATGAAAAATTAAAAAATAACACATTTATTTTTTCAGGTCAAAAACAACAAAAAAAACAAAAAGCAGTTAGACATTCTGCTAACCTCAATGCAATTGCATGCAGACATTGCTCGAGGTTAATTTAAGGGGAGTAAAGAGGAGATAAACCGGGTATGGTGCAATTTGGAGGTGGAATTAAATGCAGCCGGGCCACTATTTAAAAGTGTTGCCGAGTGGAAGAAGGTATGTACAACAAAATTTGATTTGTACAAAGCACAAATGACGAAAATGCGAAACCTTTTTCAGGTATGGGCCGATCAAAAGAATTATGTACGGCACAAGGCGGCACAAAATATAAAATACTCCAGAGGAACTGGTGGAGGCCCCCATATGGAGCAGACGTTTTCTGCAAACGGCCATATATGATTTAATTGGCATGAAGGAGTCAGTGGAAGGTGTGGCCAACACGTTTGGGTAAGGCTCTTCAACTTCCACAAAACAAAAACAGAACACAGATAGCCTTCCACCTGCATTTCTGAAGTTACTAGAACCAAACGATGAGGCTGAAAGTATTGCGGTGCAGAGTGACACAGCACAAGACACGCCCCAAAAGCCACCGGCGAAAAAAAATTAAAATAAGTGTCCAACATTTGACTGCACAGGTCTCCGCTCGCGATGTTCTATCAGATGAGAAAGCCATCCAAAAAAATATGCTGGAAGCAATGATGGAGCAGCATCAAATTACAAAAAAAGTGTATCGCTCTATTGACCGCCTTTACGATGGCAAGAAGGAAGAGCTTAAAGAGCAAAAAAGGCACAATTTGGCATATTTTTCTCCTGCTGCTGCACTTCAGCGTTTTCTGCTGCAGCTACCATTACAAACGCAGCACTGAACATTTTTATACTGTTTTTAAGTTTTTATTTTGTTTATACTTTACTTTATTAACTTTTTTCGTTTGAAACTTCATAAAAATATTTGCAAATTGTTAGCCAAACAAAACAGCTGACTTCGAATAATCGAAATTCTCTCTCCCTTATTTCCATTCTCCCCGTATGTTTAGAATAGGAGGATTTTATTCCCGGGAAAAATAAATTCCCCGGGAATTATCTCCCGGATAGTATTCAGAATTGGGCTGATATTAAAAAATATTTGGTCCAAAAACATTTACTATTTTTTTTTTACAGCATCAAACGTGTGTAACAGTATTTATGTCCCTACTAAGTTTTACCGAACAATTAGAGGGTTAGTTGTGGGTCTCTCGTAATGTACTGTATTAAATTAAATCGATATCAGTGTATACGTGGGTGTTTTGCAGCTTATAATGTATCAGAAGGACATTATGTGACCACATCCACAAAATCAAAAGGCAGGCAAGAATGAGACTCGGGTGGAAATACCAAGCGATTGAAGACAAGTACATACGAGTATAAGTATATTGGAAGACATTTTTGTATGGAGGCCAACACTAACAACAGGTTACAGTATATAAGCAAGAGTTTTAAACGTTTGCCACTGCAATGATCGGCATTAAAAATTCAAAAAATAAATGTATTTTTAAATCTGTTCATTTGCGGTGGCATTGGATTTTCCCATAACAAGTCACGATTGCTCTTTAACAATCCTCTGTGTTGGTTGTGCGATCTGGTCTATTTCTCTAAGAATATACATGTGTAATATTGGTTTAAGTGCGCTTATCTTGCCATAATTAATAAGCACGTCTTGTAATGGTTCACCGGCTGCAGTTGTCATTGGCCGCCGATGATGGATTCTGCTTTTTCACGAGCTGTGCTCGCTGGCATAGAGGCATTGTTGCAATAGACCGAACGGAGAACCTACGCATGAAATGTGCATTTTATGACAATGAATGAAATAGAAATATGCACGACAAAGGTACTCGTACAGCATTAGGGTGAATTCAAGACGAAGTCGACTTAGAAAAATACCACATTGCCGAGCATTAAATACAGAACGTTTAGTAAACAAGAGGAAAGAAATAAAGGCTTGTGTTAGATTTTTGTAAATTTACAAAAGCCATCAAATGTATGGAATATTTTCTGTTTCTTTAAAATGAACATTGGTAATAGGTTAATTAACTGGTATTTACTAAACCATGGCATATGTCCGATAACCTTATCACGGGACCAGAAATACTGAGCCGAGTTTTACCACATAAAGAGTAGCTGACTTAAATTCGAATAATTTATAATTTTTTAAAAAAAAAACATTCCCTTTTAAAATATTCAGGGTTCAACATAAATTTAAATAAGAACAGATGTAAGTTAGGCTTATGTTAAGCCGACACTACTCCACTCTGATCATGAGTACTAATGTTATGGAATCTGACATTTGCAATGACATTCGACTTGAAGGTCATTTATTTTCATCGACTTTAATTTTAAAGACATCAATTGTAGCGAATAAAAATGTCATTTGTATCGAATATAAATGCCATTTGAGAGAACTTCCGTCGTTTGATTCTAAATGGGAAGTTGTGGGAAATATGTCGATTTAATATCAATTAGTTAGTCTCAAAATATTTACAATTCGTTTAACTCTTATTAATTATTTTTTTTTTTAATTTCAGACTAACGAAGAATTCTTGTACCAGAAGAGTTTAAAGCAAACAGGTAAGTCGTCCTATTATAAATTTAGTTCTTTTAAATTCCCTTTTCAACATAGTACCACAACAAAGTTTTTCCACTCATCTTTATCATTCGCCAGTCGCGAATGATATTGCAAAGTTTGACATTTTTTAGCATAAAAGTACTCAGAACGTTTTGACGTACGAACATCATTTGTGTTGTTTACCGTGACTTGAAAAAAAACAATTTGGCAAAAAAATGGAATTAACTCGTGAACATTTTCGTACGATCAGTTTTCACAACTTTCGAAGTGGATTATCACGACAAGAGTGCATCGATGAACTTTAATCTGTGCATGGCGATGAAGCACCATCCTCTAACATTGTGAAAAACTGGTTTAATGAATTCAATCGTGGCCGACGCTCGCCCAAAGATGAAGGTCGTGAAAGTCGTCCAAAAACGGCCGTTGTGCCAGAGAACATTGATGCCGTGCGTGAACTGACAATGCAAGATCGTCATGTGACATACCGTAAGATAGAGGCATCCTTGGGCATTTCTTCCGCCAGCATACATTCGATATTGGATGAACACCTGGCCGTAAAAAAGGTTTGTTCTCGTTGGATCCCTCACAATTTGACAATCGCTCAAAAAATGCCTAGCGTCGATTGGTGCAAAGAAATTTAAAAAAAAATACGATCGCGGTGCTTCAAAAGTCGTTTATAAGATCGTCACAGGTGACGAATCATGGATCTATGCGTATAAGCCCGAAACAAAACAGCAATCCACCGTGCCAAATCCAACGAAAGTTGTTCGTGGAAGAAGCACTTCGAAGCAAATGGTCGCCTGTTTCTTCGGCAAAACTGGTCAGGTGGCGACTGTTCCGCTTGAGCACCGTAGGACGATCAATTCTGAGTGGTACACCACAATTTGTTTGCCTGAATTCTTCGGAGATATTTGAAAAACGAACAAGAGAAGACGAATCATTGTGCACCATGACAATATGAGCTCTCACACATCGGATCAAACCAGCGCCTTTTTGACCGGCCAAAACATCGAATTGATGGGTCATCCGTCATGCAGCCCTGACTTGTCACCCAATGGCTTCTTTTTATTCCCGCACACGATTTATGTCGCCAGAAGATGCTGTTGAAGCGTTCAAAAACCATGTTTTGGTGGTGTCTCAATACGAGTGGAAAAAGTGCTATGACAATTGGTTTGAGCGCATGCCAAAGTGAATAAATCATGCTGAAGAACACTTTGAAAAGCAATAAAACCATTTTGATGATAAATTTTGGCATTTTCATTATTAGGCCAGAAATATATATAGCAGGCCTCGTAAACCGTTTACCGAAAATAATTTCGTATCAGGCGATGTAAAACCTCACATATTTACATAAAAATTATAAGCCGTTTAATAATTTAAAAATAACATGATTCATAAAAAGGCTCAATAAATATAAACCTTTAACCTTATAAGCCGTTTATTGAAAATAATTTCGAAAGAGGCAATAAAAAATTCACATATTTACAAAAAAAAGTTATACATTTTTTTTAAAAACAGCCGGAAAGACTTTTTCATTCAATCATGCTGGAGAATACTTTGAAAACCAATAAAACCATTTTGGATGATAAGTATTCGCATTTACATTATAAGGCCAGAAATATAAATAGCAGGCCTCGTAAGCCGTTTACCGAAAATAATTTCGTATCAGGCAATGTAAAACTTGACATATTTACATAAAAATTATAACTCGTTTATTGAAAATATTTTCGGAATGAGGCGATAAAAAAATTCACATATTAACAAAAACAGCCGGAAAGACTTTTTTTCATTCAGAGGTGACGGCAGCTTCTGTACGCGCCACTTCACCTAACCATGTTTAGCGGCTTTACACTTAGTAGCAGACAGTTTTACATTTGACGAGAACTGCCTGTAGAGTTTTCCACCGAACACAATAAAAATCCCTTGCATACATACTGCAAAACAGTAAATACACTAAAAACGGTGCTTGAACTTTTTGAGTTTCTCTGTTCCCATTCATTAAATGTTTGATAAATAGTTTAGACTATTTTCGAAATTTTTAATTGAATGGCGATTTACATCACATACCAATTTTTGGTTGATATTTAAAAGTTGTCTGTGTAGATCGGAAACCCTATAAAATATATACTTAGTAGGGACATAAATACTGTTACAACTGAACATACCCTGTTAATGTCATATGGGTTTTGAATGCTAACCTCAATAGCGTTAGTCTGTAACGGAATTTTAAAATTGTTTCAACTTTCATCATGGAGTGGTCAGATAATGAGAACCGTATCACTGTAATAGCGCTTATCAAGTGTGAAATGAAAAAAGCGATCAAAACGATCCGGCCACTAGGGATAAGCGCATGTTAGTCTACCGATAAATAAAACTGTTTGAGGAGACTGGAGATGTAAAAGACTGCCACCGGTCGGGCCGCCCACGCTCTGCTCGGACACCGCATGTCATCAAAGCCGTTAAATCAAGAATTCACAGAAACCCGCTCCGAAAACAAAAAATCATGCCCCGTGAGATGAATACCACGCAAAAGTCCATGAAAAAAAAAGGACTTGGGGCTTTCAAACGACGTACCGAACAAGTATTGACTGCAGCTTTAAAAAAAGTAGGATTGAAAAATGCAAGAAGCACGCTGATAAATTGCACAGAAAAATTTTGTTCACCGATGAAAAAAATTTTACCGTTCAGGAAAAATTTAAAAAGCAGTGTATGCGCGGTCATCTAAGGAAGCATCTGAACTGATCCCAAGGGTGGAAATGGATCATCACCCAGCTTCAATCATGGTTTGGTGGCTGTCTCTTGCGAAGGGGTCACTGACCTGCATTTCTGCGAAAAAGGAGTCAAAACATCGGCCAAAGTTTAACAAGAAACCGTTTTGGAAGCTGTTGTGAAGCCTCTTAACAATTCCCTGTTCCAAAACCAGCCACGAACTTCCAGCAGGGTTCTGCGCCGGCCCATAAGGCTAAAACGTCTCAGGGGTGGCTTCGAAACAATTTGCCAGCGTTCATTTTCTCTGAAGAATGGTCCTCAGGCAGTCCAGATTTGAACCCATTGGACTACAAATTGTGGACGGTTTTAGTGGACAAGCTTTGTCACAAAAGATACTACAATATTGGATCTCTTGAGACTGCTTTGGTTCGAGCTGTGGCCAATTTTCCAATGGACGAGGCTCGTGCAGCTATTGACGATTGGCCAGTGCGACTTAAGACGTGTGTAAAAGCAAAAGGCGGACACTTCGAATAAGTAGATGCTTTTTGGATACAATATATGTGACGAGCAAAATAGAAAGGGACCTTAGGGTAAAAATCAGTTTTGTTCAGTACGTGTATCTTTGGTGTACCGTCACTTTCATAAAACGCGCATATCTCTGGGAGGGAACTTTTTTGGGACATGGGATCGGTCTCATTCCATGCTCAGATATTGTCCACATCAAACAAAAGTGAAAATTAATTTTTTTACCCTTAGGTCCCTTTCTCTATGCGCTGTCACATATGTACATCAATAAATATATTAAAAAATATTTGGTCCAACAATATTCAGTTCTTTTTATTTTACAGCATACAACGTGTGTAACAGTATTTATGTCCCTACTAAGTACATACGAGTTTATTACGGATACAGCAAATTTCATAGCTTATCCAGGTATGGATTTATTTCGAAGGTGTAACTTGAGGCCCAAATGTCCTAATTATCCCATGCAGATACTTTTTGTACTTAAAATTTAAACAATTAATTAAAAAAAATCGTTTATTTTTCTTTTCTTACGATTATGCCAACAGTCATGGTTCTCGTGTCGGATGAAATACTTTGGTTTGCGTAATTCGATGTTAACTCTGCTCTGTGTTCTTTTGTGTCTTTACAGACATTCACGAAATATGGCCAATCAGTCTAATAAAAGATCTTTGGCAGATCACGTTATGCTTTATGTTTGATTGTATGTATGTCACAACGTGTACACAGTTATGCACACCTGCAGGGTTAACTAAACACTTGTCAAAGTTTTTTTTGTTTTGTTTTCTAACTCGAAGTTGAGTGCGTTGTCTTTATGCAATGTTCTCATTTATGCATGTACATATGCATACAGCTGTGGGCAAGAACTTAGCACTGCCTTCTGATAGGTATCAGACATAGCACTTTTTTAGCTCAGCAGCAGAGGTATTCGAATGCCACCCAATCAATAACATTTAAGGGAAGTGCACGTAGCATGTGCTAATTTATGGTACACTAATGTCCAGAAATTAATGCACAAGTTGCAGTTTTATTAATTCGTTGTCTCAAACTCCTTGGCTAAACTTTTGTCTTGTACATTTATTATGAATTCTTATTTAAGCTTTTTGTTTTGTTTAAAGTGCGCAGTATTTTATGCTTTTTACTTGGCTGCTGCTTCGCTGGATTTTAGTTTTTAGTTACGTGAGTTTATAAATATTGGCGTTCGCCTTCTGACTGCGGCTGATGCAGTTTCTTTTGTTAAGAAAATCAACGTATTTTGCAAATGCATATGATTATTTTATGCCGCCGCTGCAGCAACAGCAGCAACTGTCTTATTCAAGGTTGACCAGGTAGGAGTGCAAATTCTTAACGATAAAATTGCAATATTTTACTAAACTGGCTCAAGACTTGAAAAAAAGCCACATCTACACATGAATATGTATGCGTGCATACATGCAGAAATGCATGTAAATAGTATAAGGCATGGAGATATACCCCCTTTGGGGTTTTTAACTTTTGAGAATTGCATTCACTGTGTTGTTAGGACTCGTTATTCTATTATATCGGAATATTTTCCTACACTATTGGAAGGAAGAAATATCGCCTATTCATTCTTGTCAAATCCGATGATGTTTTGTTTTTTTTTTAAGATTAATCGAAATGATTTTTGTAAGGGTGTGTGGTCCGATGGCGTAAATAATTAATTTGGGAGCATTCCAAATATTTGAAGTTCTTCCACAAAATTTCTTTAAAATCAGAGCCGGTAGGTAGCCAGTAAGCTACTACTAGCTTGAATCAGACAGTTTCATTTTACTAGATGTACCTGAAATCGTTAGGTACATGACTTAATTAGTTCAAGAATATTTGAATAAGTACGTTAAGTGGACACATTAAGTTCAGCCGGACTGAAGCTTATATACCATTCATCAGGGATTTCGATCCCATTACAAAATTTAATCAAGGGGCTTCGCACAGGGTGTATTTCTTTCAATACTAACATTACTTTTTCTTCAGGATGTATTTCAATTCATGCCGCTATCATATGTTCCAAATATCATCGCCATATTTCCAATATTTAATAAGATATTGTCATTTTATGTTTAGGGTTGTGTGGGCAGTGTCACGCCCCCTGTCCATGATGGTGGTGAGTTATAAGCATATTTGACATTTCGTTGTTTAAGAGCAGAGCTGCGCTTTGAGAACGTTAAAGTCTTCTACAAAACTTCGAAGAATTGTGAACAAATTTTAGGAAACCGGTTCTGTAGGATATGTGAAAACACCTGTGCACGCTCGCCCAGTTTGTTCTGCCATCGCTCTGTCAACGCCGTACTTCTTCGAAAATGATGTCGGCCAAGCAAATACCGAGAATGGTGTTCGCTCTTACGCGATGATAACGGACTTCTTGTGGCCTGAAATTGAGGATATGGACCTGGACTTTATGTGGTTCCAACAGGATGGTGTCACTTGCCACACAGCCAACGAAATAATTTCTCTTTTGCGCGAGAAATTCAATGGCCGTGTTGTCTCACGTCGTAGCTATGTTAATTGGCCGCCCCGATCGTGTGATTTGACTCTGTTGGACTTCTTTCTCTGGGTCATTAAACCAAGACATTTAACGTTTGCGTAATGAAATCGCAACAAATTTTACAACGCTGGGTACAAAGCAAAATTAAAAATGTAAACAAAGTACCGTTATTTTTCATTTACCACATGTTTTGTGATATTGCTATTTGATTTTTGCTGAAGTTGATGATTTATTTTGTTTGCAATGTCGTCAAAAGAAGAACAACGTCGAAAAACCTTTGTAATTTTTTCGACCGTCATCCTGATTGGAAGAAATCCAATATCGTTTCTCATTTTGTAGAGCAAGGAGAAAATCGAAGTTCGGTATATAGAACACTGGCGATATATGAGAAAAGACAAACAATAGAAAGAAAACGTGGTTCTGGAAAAAAGTGTAGTTTGAACGACTCTTCTATGAGAAGCCGACTTCGAAAAATTACCCATGGTAAAGTCGCTAAATCCTATAGGGAGCTTGGGAAAAAGTGCCAATGTGACGGAAAAACAGTGAACAAGTACCTGAGTGATATGGGAATTCAGAGAAAGTCCAGAAAAAACAATGCAAAAGCGTCAAAAGCTCAAGAAGTTACCCAAAAGTCTCGACTTAGAAGTTTGGTCAAAAATACATTCAAAGCCAAGAGCGACATTGTATGCATCATGGACGATGAGTCATATTTCACATTGGATGGAAACGAATGGCAAGGAAAACATTTTGTTGAACGAAAAAACACGTAGACGATAAAATAAAGTGTGTGGAGCATTCAAAATTTAGTCTGCATGGAATGTCAGAACCAGTTTTTTTTTTGAGTCCGGTTTGGCCGTCAATTCTGAAAGATATATAAATTTCTGCTTACCAAAAGTTGAAGAATTTATGAATAAGAAGCATAGAAACTTAAATGTAATCTTCTGGTCCGACTTTGCATCAAGTCATTACGCCAAGAAGACATTGGAAGCCATGGACACCCTTTAAATTCCATATGTACGAGAAGAAAATCCATCCAAAAAAAAATCGTATGTAAAGAAGAAAATCCACCCAATGTACCCCAATTACGCCCAATTGAGGATTTTTGGGCAAATTTAAAACGAAAAGTATATGCAAATAACTTCAGACCCAAAACTACCAAAAATTTGATTCAAAAAATTCGAAAGGAGCTTTAAAACATGCCAACATCGACCTTTTCAACAGCCATGGAAAAAGTTCCTCAAAATTGTCTCAAAGCAGCTTGAACTAGTACAACTTATTATCTTAAAAAAAATTAAAATACAATTTTTGTTTTTGTTTAAAAGAAAAAATAATGTTTTTTTTGTTGCGATTTTTTTCGCATACGTTATGACATTGAACCTGCCCAATGTGTGAAAAGCCGTGACGGGCATTTTTGCCGATATTTTGTTTAATAAGATTCTTCTATCATAATGAAAAATTTTAAAATAATTCTCTGAAAAATGTTTGTTTAATTTACAATTAACATCATGCGTTTGAGCAGGACTACGCTTTGTAACGATCTTCCTATATAACCGATCTCTACATTTGGCACTATTTTTTGTCCTAATGCATGAATGTAGTTTGTTTGCTTTAATTATGTAGTTTGCAAGATGCCTATTTGATTTTTGTACACAATGGTTCATGCTTCTGACAATCGAATTGAAAATCACTGGCTATGAATTATATTATATAATAGAGGCGTGACTAGCTTATAGTGCGACTGTAAGTTCAAGCTTATAGTGCGGCTGGTATAGGTGAGACATGTCATCGAATGTAGTTTCGTAAGTAATCGCATAGTGATGGTAGTAGCATAACTTACTAGCTACGTTTCTGGGTTTGGAAGCCCACATTACGCGTATCATTAAAGCCATACCGGTCGAAATGCTCGAACGAGTCATCCAAAATTGGACCCTCAGAATGGAAACCCTGAGGCGTAGTTGCGGCCAACATTTGAAGCAAATTACGAGGGCGACCGCAAAAGTAACTGGCCTAACATAAAAAGAACCGTTTTTTTTGGAATTATTATTATTTATTTTTCAACATAATCTCCTTCCAACACAATGCACTTCATCAAACGTTTTTCAAGTTTTTTAATTTCATCCGAAAAATAAGATTTTTCAAGACCTTCAGTTTCAGCAATAACCTCGCTATTGGACGAACATTTTTTGCCACCGAGAATTTTTTTTTTTAAATTTGGAAACAAGAAATAATCAGAAGGAGCTAAATCTGGACTATATGGTGGATGCGGAGCAATTTCAAATCATAATTCGGCCAGTTTTTGTTGAGTAAAAAATGCAGTGTGTGAAGTAGCATTATCTTGATGAAAAAGAACTTTTGTTTTCTTAATGCGGTCGTTTTATCTTGATTTCTTCACTCAACCGATCCAATAATGCACAATAATATTCACTATTTATAGTTTTTCCTTTCTCAAGATAATCAATAAATATTATACCCCTTGCATTCCAAAATACTGTGGCCATTACTTTTCCTGCTGACTTAACAGTTTTCGCCTTCTTGGGACCACTTTTACCAGCTTCTATCCATTGTTTTGACTGTTCTTTGCATTCTGGGATGTAGTGATGGATTCATGTTTCATCAACAGTTATAAATCGACGAAAGAACTCTATTGGATTACGCTGATAAATCGCTAAAAGCTCCTCGGAATTGGTCCAGTGGACGATTTTTTGGTGCAAAGTCAACGAATGCGGCACCCATCTTGCGGATAGCTTCTTCATGTGGAGTTCATCATGTAAAATACTCCAAACTTGTTTTTCGTGTATTTTAACAATATCAGCAAGTTCTCTGAGCTTTATTCATCTATCTGTAGTCACTTCATCAAATATTTTTCTAATGTTTTCAATAGTAGTAGCAGTTTTCGGTATTCCAGAGCGTTGTTCATCTTCCGTACTTGAACGACCCATTTTAAATTGTTGAACCCAGCCAGGATTTCACGGTGGAGTATGATGGTGCATTATCACCAGGAACAGAATCCAATTCATCTTTGATTAATTGTGGCGTATAACCTTTCATATAAAAGTGTTTAATAACCGCACGAAACTCTTTATTTTCCATTTTTCGAAAATTATAAAACTTCTTTACTTCAATCACCTGTAACAAAGAAAATAATCATTAAATATTTCGGAAATTTTGACAGATGGCTTATAAAAGATTGCTTTTAAAAAACAAAAAGCAAAGTTGCTAGTAAAACAGAAAATGTGGCAGGCCAGTTAGTTTTGCGGTCGCCCTCGTATATTCAAAAAATAAATGCCATAAAATATCCTTTCAAATTACCAATAAAGATTCCACACTTGATTTGATTTTTTTTGTTCTGAAAAAATACCTCTAGATGGATCTCCCTATAGAACATAAAAATACTCGACCGTCTTTTGAAGAAACATTTTTCACTTTTTTGAAAAAAGGAAAATGACACTTCAATCTAAGAGATGCCATCACTTAAGATGACATCTCTTATACGAAGCCATATTTACTAAAGCGGTATAGCGTTGCAAACTGAAAACTTCCTCAATCCATAAAGCCGTCCTTTTGAAAATTTGCTATAATCACCTGAGCCAGTCATTTCTAGAAGAATTCATTCACCCCCCGATGAACTAAATATGAACAAAATATTGTTGCATAGTGTTACAACAGTGGACTGAACGGTATTTTGTTACCACAACGAATTTATTTGTTGTCACCTTCAATTATAAATACTTATGAAACATGTACTTCATAATTGATTGATTGTCAGAACCATCAGTTGTAGCAACCAATAGTTTTACTGACTTCGGCTGGTATAACCTACTTATTGGCTGTAAGTTACGTAATATTATTGAAGAAACCATCTTATGGAAGGTCGAACCATGTAACCATCACTGTCAAGGAATGTTGATGCAACAGAAAGTTTGTTTATCCAACCGAATATTTGTATCTCAGACCGAATTCCAACGGATTTTTTCTCTGTGTGCATAAACCGATGCACATTTTTGGTTTTAATATTACTAACTATATATTTCCACTAACAATATATTTCATAGTTCACCCTCATAGGTCTTGCACAATATGCGAGTATGTATTAGGTGGAAGACCTCCTGCTAATATTTCAGGGAAAAGGGAGAATATATGTAGAGCACTTGACAGCAAATCGCATTACCTGAGTTGAGTTGTCTTCCGCACTGTATGGTCTGAAAGAAAAACATTAATTAGGATTTCCTTTGTGAATCTAGTTCCACAGACAAGTCGGACAGACAAACAAACAAACATTACACTTTGTATTTTAGTTTTGACTAAGGTTTCCCAATTATTTTGGGTTTTGTTCTTGAAATTTCGTTACTTTGACCAAGCCAACATTCCTTCGGTATTGTCAGTCCCTCTTTGCCTTTGTCATGTGACAAGAAATGTCACTTTTGATGTATTTTGTATACACATTCTACTACAACCCCACATCTGTTATGCTGAACACGCGCCCACAATTATTATTTTTAAGAAAACATAAACAAATAAAAAGTTTTACATGTCACTTCTAGTTGACAACATGCTTTGTTCGCTTCGGTTCGATTCATTCTCGTTAACTCTTTTCTTTCCGTGCCTTTCCTACTGGGCTCTTTCCCTGCATACGAGTACTACGTATGGTTTTATAGCTGCCGTATACATATTTTGTTTACGTAATTTATTATTGCGCAAAGAAACATAAATAAAGAATAGAAGAATAAAAGTGTAAAATATAATTTATAATCCATCAAATGCTTGTAGTAACCTATATATTAGAGTGGGTCGGGTAAAAACTAATTGAAAAACAATTTTGTTTTATATGTGGTTTCTTAGAAAAACATTTAAAGGGGCAGGCTACCTAGCTGGAAATATAGCTGGCTTTCTAGGAAGCCTTGTTAGGGAGCTGCAAAATGATATACGACAAATTAAAAAAAAAAAAAACTTGGTTACGTTTAAGTTAAGTACACCATTTTTTAAATTGATTACCCCTGACGATGAACGACGAAGTCAGTTCGAAATATTGGGATATTTAAAAATAAATAAATTATTAAAACATCAATCTCCGTTTTTTTGCTTATGACCTAAAGCCTTACAATAACTTACAAATAGTTTGGATAAACTCACGAACCCTCCACCGTTATTTCGTAAGTGGTCTCCCTTGGGTCTATGATTTTATTAAAGTCATATGTGACGCGCAAAATAGAAAGGGACCTAAGGTTAAAAACCAGTTTTTTCAGGAGAGCCATTTTAAAAATTAGGCCCCTTTCTGTTTGCGCTTAGAATCGTCGACTTCACTTTCATAAAACGCGCATATCTCTGGGAGGGAAAAATTTTTGGGGCATGGGATCGGTCTCATTCGATGCTCAGATGTTGTCCACATCAAAAAATAAGTGAAAAGTTGATAAAAAGTTTTGTTCAGGAGAGCCATTTTAAAGATAAGGTCCCTTTCTATTTGCGCTTAGAATCGTCGATTTCACTTTCATAAAAAGCGCATATCTCTGGGAGGGGACACTTTTGGGGCATGGGATCGGTCTCATTCGATGTTCAGATGTTGTCCACATCAAAAAAAGAAAAAAAAAAGAAAATTGATTTTTTTACCCTTAGGTCTCTTTCTCTATGCGCTGTCAAACTTCCAGCCAATCGGCCCCTTTTTAAAGTATTTAATGCGTTTTAACCAACAGTATACCCATTTGACCCATTGTCCGTCCATTAAATATTTATTTGTTAAGCAAATACTCTACAAAGTGCAACTTTAACCCATGTACCTTTAGTCCCTTAAAGGGAAACTTTTTATCCCCTGTGCTGATTTCGCCAATTTTTTATACCAAACATCTTATGACGATAAGCTATCGTAATCCAAAGTTTCAACACACAAATTGTCAATTAAAACGATCAGTAATCTATAAGTATACTCGTATACATAATAGGGTATTAATATTTTGAGGTGTTTTTAAAATTATAGTGTACTCTCCAACCTGCGGTGGATATATACGAGTATTATATCCCGTCAATATCTAATATATCCGGGACTAAGATCCGTCTTAATATTTCCTGATCTCCCGGATCATCCGAATGTGTGTGGAATTTCACTCGCAGGGTACAAAGAAACAGGGTTTTTATTTTCCTTTCGATTTGATTATAAGTATAATTAAGACAATTTAAAAAAAGATAATTATTTCTAGTATTCAAAGTATTTATCTAGAATAAATCACACTTTTGCTTAAAATTTGATATTGACCTGAGGCCAGCCCGATTTTTTATTGAAAACATTTTTAACGCTTGTCATGTTTACATAAATTTCCCTTGTCAAGTTTACATAAAAACGAGTCTCTCTCGCAAGAGACGAGTTGGGTCACCTGATTTCGCTTTGGTGACTCAATAATAAGCTCCTCTGAAGATAAAATAGATCTCGAATAATCCTATTAACCCGTACTAAGATTTGTCCAAATATTTTCAGATTTCCCCGAATATCTGTCTGTCTGTGAAATTACACCCGAAGAGGACAAGTGGGCCACCTGATTTTCCTTAGGCGATTCCGTGAGCTTCCCTGCAAGAATAATAAAAAACTCGAATAATCCTATTCGTCCTCTATGTTTATGAGAGCTTTAATGTCTACACCAAGCCAATTTAGAATGTGGGGTGATAAAATTGAAAGTAGCTACGTGCTACGAGATCGGACCAGAGGCTCAAGTCTGGGAAGTCAGGAGCCTCTAGACTTGTTGTTCTTCCCTGACCGATTTGTGAATGGACCACCTAAATTGCAGGTAAATTGTACGCTTGAAGTGGAGTTGCGTATCAACCGGCTGCTATGACCCAAAGAGTAGCAGAAGTTTTAGAGAGACCTCACTCCTCACCAAGAGGCTGGGGATCCCCGCACAGCCAATCCCTAAATTGGTCCCTCCAGTTTATCTGGAGGAGCAGTGATGGTCGCACTGTAGCTTACCCTTTGTTCTATGGAGCACAATGATTCAGGCCAGATCTGTGATAATCACATAAAACTGGCATTTATATGTGTGTGGAATTATCGAAACCCAGTGTTTTGGCAAATTGTTGTACCCAAACCTTATTGGGAAGTGTATAAGTCACGTAATGTCGCTAGCAATAGGGACCTCTTCCGTGTTAAAGGTGTGCATGACTATTATGTTAGTTCACCCAGGTTCAACCCCGGATAAGAATATCTAACAACTATTCAGCGGCGAGTTTCCACCTCGTAAAAGCTCAACACTCAGGAGTTTTCCACTATACACACGCAGAAAAAAAGTATGGTTGGGGTAACAATATTCGAAGAGCATCATACTATTGTTGGTTATATGGTTGTGGCACAACAATATTATGATCATCACAACAATAGTATGGTTCACACACAACCATGCTATGATCCCCATAATAATATTATGGTCCTTACAACAATAGAATTATTCACATACAACCATTCTATGATCCCCACAACCATATTATTATTTACATTCAACCATACTGTGATCCCCACAACCATATTATGATCCTCATAACCATAGTATGTTTAACGTACAGACATAGTATGATCCTCACAACCATAGTGTGACTTACACTCAATCATACTATGATCCCCAACATATTTTTGTAAAGATTGGGTTAAGTTGTTATTTAACAATAGATAATTTTATTAAGGAAGTGAGTGATTTACTAAACAGTAAAAAAATATTTTTTTAAAATATTTCATTTATACTAATTCGTAGTTTGTTTGGAAAAAAAATTATTTATTTTTACTATTATTGCGTAAGATTCGTAAAAATAACATTGCCAATTTAAAAATGTACAATTTTGCCGGTATGATTGCCGTAATCATGTTATTGTTAACATAAAAGCCATGAAAACAGTACTTTTGTTCCACCAACTATATTTATATTGTTTATAATTGGTGGGAAATAAATTTGCCGGAAGTCGATTCCAAATTCCACAGACATTACGGACGAAAAACGAATTCGATCTGTAGTCTATAGTGTAGTCAACCGGCCAATCGATAACAAATGGGTGTGAAGTCCTGGAATGTTGTGTATTCCTGCGAACATCCTCACGTCAGGAATAAGACCAGGAATGTCTGAAGAACATACATTATGAAAGTAACGACATACAACCTACATTCCGACGATGCTCTATGGAGACAATAGATTTGGATACCCTACTGCCACCTACCAGTTTAATCAGTCGCCTTTTTTGTCGATCGGTATAATAAACATCTTCTTTATTTTTAAGTGTAACAAACATCAGCACAGAGTTCGATAGGCAATTTCTTAATGCGTTTCCATTACATTAATGTAACCCAGTCTAATGTACGCACTCATGTGTGGACCCGTGTATCCATAGAACAAGGGCCGCACCCTTTATTTATGTCTTCGAACAGGCATTTGTAAATAATTCGTTATCAATCCACTCGCATTATGGATTTTTATCGTATCATTTGTTAAAGTTCTATAACAGACTCGGAATTCTTTTGCAGCGAAGACTTTTTCATTTTTCACTCGCCGGTTGCTATTTGTTGATTGGAATAACAATTAATGCGATTTGAAGTTAATGTTGATAACTTTGGACGTGTGGTTGTACTCGTATTAAAGCAAGTTGTTGTAGGCATTACATGGATGACAATTAAGGATTGGCTAGAGTAGAAATAAGATTTAACATTTGGTAATGTCGTGCGTATCCAGCCCTTTGAAAAGGAGTCACTTTATGACTTTTAAATATATTTGTTTATCTCTTAGTTGATGCATCTTTGAATATAAAAGTGGCCAACTATTTGTAAACCTTAGGTGATGGACAGCACAATAAAAATCTTGGAATTGTTTTATATTCAATCAGAATCTTTTAATTTTTCGTAGGCGCAACTTGCTAGTAGCTACCACTCATTGGTAATAGAAAATCTTGAATTATAAAGGGACTTTAATAAACAATAGGATCGGCAGAGATGAAAAAAAGTTCCTATTTAAAGTTTACTATTAAATATAAACATATAGCAACTCAAAGATAAAAAAATCTTTTTTAATCGAAATATAAATGTATATTCTAGATCAACATAAGAGTCGGGCTCGAGCACATGAACCCTAGAAGCCTAGAAAGGCTGTTTATCCGAAACAGAGACCAATAAAAAAACAAGCGACCAATAATAAGTTCAGACATACGAGTACTTAAAGGAGAGTAAATTTTAATACTAATCCAAATATAGATTTTTAAATTTAATTTGGTTTGAGGCTTAGATTCTTTGTTTCAGAGTAGCCATATCTCTACCTTCGGCAATGCGGACAAACCGCAGAGTTAATGTTCAGATTCCTGGAAAAATGTTGATCTTTTTGAGTATTCATGTGTCCATTGTTCAAGGGTTACCGCAGATCAGGATCCGACACAACTTTAAAGTATTTGCTTATTGAACATTCTACTACCTTGGAAAGGACCTAATTTTCCTAAGAGTAAAGAGATTGGTTGTAACAACCGATTCTTTTCCACTCCAGATTAAAATGGTACGGCGAACCCTACCAACCACCGTGGAACTGGATATTACGACTTAGTGCTAATCATTTTAATACCATAAAGGATTGAAGATAGACCCCATTTTAAGCATACCGATCGATTCAGCATCATTATCCGATTTCGTTGAGCGATGTTCGTCCGTACGTTCATCTATCTATGTAATCAAAGTACACGTCGCAGTTATATTATTATTAATTATTAACCTTTTCGATGAAACTTGCTTACCTTTTTGTTAAAGTTTAATCTATTACATCCGATTCTGATCAATGAACTATAAGCGTCCAATTTTCAACCTTTCTTATACTTTTATTGCGAAGTCATGGTGGGAGTTTTTAAGATTTAGCCCGACCGAACTTTAGGACGTTCTGACTTGATTTACTTGTTATTCCAATATTTTTGAAGACATTAACCCATTCGCGGTAATAACTACGAAATTATTAGTTGTCATTCCCGGCTGTTGGTACCAAGAAATAATTATACACAATATTATTTCCTGAGTCGAGCTCTAAGAACATCAGCAAGATATAATGTTGGCATGGATCGAAACATATCCTGTATAAGTGGGCGGTGCCACGCCCCCCATCGTTTAAAAATGTTGACAGAATGAAATCGATGATAAGCATATTTTACAGACAGTAATGTTTATTAAAACTGGACAAAAGGCATGGCCTCGCCCATACAACCCTGAACCTTAAAATTCTATGTCTTGTTAACTAATACCGATTTGAAGGTGCTAGTTGGTATGGAATTCTTTCCACCCGGATAGAAAAGTGGTCGATGCCACGCCACCATAATCCATGATGAATGGGCGTAGCCACACATCCTTTAAAACCCCATTTATGGTCAAACTAAAAAACCGATCATTCTAAAATTTTAACAGATTGAAATCAATGACATGCCAAATATTAAAGATCATATGATGGAAAAATTGGACAAGGGGCGTGGCCCCGCCCACACAGGACTGAACATAAACGACAATATCTCATGTACTATTAGAGATATAACGATAATATTTGGAACATATAATTTTGGCATGGATCAAAACAAATTTTGGAGGAAAACTGTGCCACGCCTCCTTTAAAAATCGCATTATTGACCAAACTAATCGACCGATAGTTCTTAAATTTTAACAGCATAAATACAATGACAAGGTAAGACTATATTAGTAAAAATTTTGACAAGGGGCGTGGCACCGCCCTCTCAACCCTTAACATAAAATATATTAACTCATGAACTGTTTCAGATATGACTGTGATATTTCTAAGAAATAATGTTGGGATGGACTTAAAAAAGGAGACGTTAATGGTGGCACGCCCCCTTAAAAAGACTCGGTTATGGCCAAGGTAATGGACTGATCCTTAAAGAAATTTAACGGAATGAAAGCAATGATTAGCATATTATAGACTACACTGTGTTCAAATTGGACAAAAACGTATATCCCCGCCCATAAAACTCTGAATTTTGAAAGGCTATATTTGTTGAACTTGCTATATATATTTCTGGCGCCATCTGACATTTCCATTAGAATGTTTGACACGTTTTGACGTACGACCATCATTTGTGTTGTTTACAGTGACTTGAAAAAATCAATTTGGCAAAAAATGGAATTAACTCTTAAACATTTTCGTGCGATCATTTTTCACAACTTTTGGTGTGGATTGTCAGGACAAGAGTGCATCGATGAATTTAAATCTTTTTATGGCGATGAAGCACCACCCTATAGCACTGTGAAAAACTGGTTTAATAAATTCAATCGTGGCCGACGCTCGCTCAAAGACGAAGGTCGTTCAAAAATGGCCGTTATGCCAGAAAACATTGATGCCATGCGTGAACTAATAGTGCAAGATCGTCATGTGACATAGAGGCGAGATAGAGGCATCTTTGGGCATTTCTTCCACCAGCATACATTCGTACCGGCCGTAAAAAAGGTTTGATCTCTTTGGATCCCGCACAATTTGACAATCGCTCAAAAAAAGGCTCGCGTCGATTGGTACAAAGAAATTTTGAAAAAATACTAAAGCGGTTCTTCAAAAGACGTTTAAAAAATCGTCACAGGTGACGAATCATGGATCTATGCGTATGAGCCCAAAAGAAAACAGCAATCGACCGTGTGGGTCTTCGAAGACGAGCCAAATCCAACGAAAGTTGTTCGTGGAAGAAGCACTTCGAAGCAAATGGTCGCCTGTTTCTTCGACAAAACTGGTCATGAGGCAGCTGTTCCGCTTGAGCAACGTAGGACGGTCAATTCTGAGTGGTACACCACAATTTGTTTGCCTGAAGTCTTTGAAGGAATTCGAAAAACGAACAAGAGAAGACGAATCATTGCGCACCATGACAATGCGAGCTCTCATACATCGGCTCAAACAAGAGCCTTTTTGACTGGGCTAATCGTCGAACTGATGGGTCATCCGCCGTACAGCCCAGACTTGGCACCCATGGACTTTTTTTTTATTGCCGCACATCAAGAAAAAATGTGTGATCAACGATTTTCGTCGCCAGAAGATGTTGTTGAAGCGTTCAAAAAACATGTTTTGGAGGTGTCTCAATCGGAGTGGAAAAAGTGCTTCGACAATTGGAAAAGTTTATAAATTATGTTGGAGAATACTTTGAAAAACAATAAAACCATTTTTGATGATAAATATTCGCATTTTCATTATTAGGCCAGAAATATATAAAGCAGCCCTCGCAGTAGCTTGTATACTTTATTAGATGTTGGTCTGAAATACACCCAAATAAATGGAGGCCTCCTTGACAAAAATTTCACCATCAAATTTTAGGTTATATAAGCTGCGGCACGGCCGAACTTAATTTGTCCACTTGTTCTAGTCTTGTTCAACTAACTTCCAATCGATTTCTTATTCTATGGTAGCACTAAAAATGAAGTCTTATAAACGCGAATGGATTCTCTATTTAAAATTGACGTGGAAAGGCAGTTTGAAATAGAATCTACTAAACTTTTTAGAATTTGGCAAGTGAGAACTATTAAAAAATGAAAACATGGTAAGTGTTTCTAAAACTGATACCAATGCAATTAAATTTTATGTGTTAACCTTCACTACTTAGTTACTTTGCTCGCTTCAACACGTATTGTATGTATATATGAACTATAATTTTTCATGCATTGCATTAAAATTTGGAAAATATCCTTGAAGTGTGACCGAATACTATTATTTGCTCTAACCCTCGCACTTTTGAAGTCTTTTCAAATAACCGTGTCCTTTTCCATGAACCTACATTTTTGGAACTTGTTGGGAGATTGCTTTCTTGAGTTCGTTTATTTTTTATTTTTAATTAAAAATTCTTTAAACTCTATTTATTTTCATGCTTTAAGTGGCTATTAACAACTTACTTCAAGGTCGTTTCATAGAATGCTACAGTTCTTTGTTTGCGCTTTATCTGCAGACACGGTTGCTTAATGGACAGACTAAGCACAATTGAATTAGCCCAGTCAAATGCTGGCGAACGAGCACAATGCCTTGTCAAGTGGGTAGGGCACCATTTCACACAATCAAGCACCACTTAAACCATGAAACTCAAACAATTTGTTAAAACGTTAACAACGTTACCAATAATAAAAGCCAAATACAAGCGCATGTTCTATGTACAGCACACTTACACACACATACATAGTATATGTACGTATTCGGTTGGTTCGCCTGCCATATGGATGCGGCAACTGAACACTCCGAAAACTGAGTGTTTAGTTGGCATTTAAACGCCTCAGCTGTGGCTGTATGTGAGTGCTGGCGTACACTAACTTTATTTTATGTAAATTTTGGTAATGCATATGTATGTGTGTGTGCTTTTGAGTATTATTTCGAATTAAAAATTTATTTATTTGTATCACAGCCAAAGCCTCAAGCTAAATCGCGTCAAAATGGGTATTAGAGTTGTCTGTTTAGAACACACATTTTCTTGCATAAGATTTACTTATCTGATCATGGGTGCCACATGGTTTTTTCTCTTTGAAATTTTGCGATACTCAAGCCAATGTGTACTGCTGGATTCATTTGATTTTTCGTGTAGTTTGCGATAACTCTCGTTTACCTTTTGTTATGAAATATAAAATTGAAAAAAAATAATTCTGACCACGCCACTAGTATTATGAGATCAAAACGACACCAACAATGAAATCATTTTGCTTAGATACTTTATGTACCCTTCACCATAGAGTGGAGTGTAAACTAAGTGTATCTTCAGGCTTGTAACATAGACGAGCTATTATAAAGGATGGTCAAACCAAGACGCACGATATTCTATGTGAGTCACACATTAATGTCAAGTTATTTGCCCAACTTATTTCGAGATATTGTTTGTTTAGTTTTTGACAAATTTACCCATGGAGAGGTACACAATTGAGCAGCGCTTTAAGATGTCAAAGCCTTTTACGAAAATTGGCAATCAAATTAAAAAGGCATTTCATGCCCTTCGTGATTTTTTGGTTGGCATAATCGACCAAATGTGTCCACAATCGGGAGAATTGTGCGCAAATTTCAGCAAAGAATCAGAATGTTAAAGCCTTCTACGAAATTTCGAAGAATTGTGAGCAATTTTTAGGAAACCGGTGCGAATGTGTGCATGCTCGCCCAGTTCGTTCTGCCATCATTCTGTCATGGGGCCGTACTTTTCGAAAATGAGGTCGGCCAAGCATTTGCCGTGAATGGTGTTCGCTATCGTGAGATGATAATTGGCTTCTTGTGGCCAGCAATTGAGGGTATGGACGTGGACGATATTTAGTATGAAAAGAAAAATGCAACTGGACACACAGCTTAAAAAAAAATGGCTCTTTTGCACGGGGAATTCAATGCCGTGTTATCTGACGTTGTGGCGATATATATTGACCACCACAATAATGCGATTTGACACCGTTAGGCTTCTTTCTTTAAGGATATTTCAAAGATATAGTGTACGCCAATAAGCAAAGAACAATTCTTCAGCTAAAGGATGAGAAAATTCGCCACGTTAACGACATTGAACCTCCTTTATGTCTCAGAGTCACTGAAAATATGGACCATCGGATAGAGGTACGCTGATAATACAAAATATTAAGATAATTCTCTGAAAACTTTTTGTTTTATTTACAATTAACATCGTGCGTTTTAGTTCGCTATCGCGCCTTCAAATCGGGCATTTTGCTAACTGAAATTTAAGTCCATAATCTTGACGAAAATTGGTTTCAACAGGACGGTGCCACTAGCCATACATAACCTCTCAATGGAGCTATTGAAAGGTCATTCCGAAGAGTAGCTAATTTCACGTTTAGGACCGGTGAGTTGGCCGCCTAGAACGTGTGATATCTCTCGTTTAGACTTTTTTCTTTTGGGGCTACGTAAAGTCCAAAGTCTATGCTGAGAAAACAGGTACGATTCAGGTTTTGGAAGCCAACATTACGCGTGTTATTAACGAACGAGTCATCCAAAATTGGAGCCTTTGGAGTAAAGGCTCCAATACGAGTTAAAGGTCACTTCAAATGTAAACAATAAAGATTCCACATTCAATTTGAAATTTGGATATTTTTATTTTGAAAAATACCTCAAGATTGATCACACTATACTATTATGCCAAGGAAGCAGGTATAAAAAATTCGCACTCCTTAGTCTAATCATGATTTTTTTTAGTCTGAGAAAACTATCGAATAAAGAAATGCGAACACAGTACAACAAAGATGAGGTCTGTTGGTCTCCAGAGGCCATCTCTATAAGAGAATCGTAGAATGCTATAGTTACAGAAAATCAGAATCAACACGAATACTTTACTTTAGGGTAACTAGTGAAAAAGGAAAAAATTTTCGAGTATTTGCTTGGCAGAAAATTATTTTTTGTGGGTGGATAATGGTTAAAATGGGTACTGTTAGCTGGGATACATTTTATACCTTAGCAAAGGGGCACAACTGTGCCCCTAAAATGATATTAAAGATATTGCCCACTTTCAAGGGAATCGGATAAGAATTGCCAAAGTTTTAGGCAAATTAATGAAAATAGTTAGAACAAATTCAAACCAATTTTACAATATCTCGAAAACTATACGTGATGGTGCAGATTAATGAAAAAAATTAGGCAAATTAATGAAAAAAGTTAAAAAAAATTCAACTCAATTTTACATTATCTCGAAAACTATACGTGATGGTGCAGAACGGACACCCAATTCAGATTCAGGATATCACATTACATATAGATTAGTTTGTTTCGTCCCAAGAGGGATTTTGTTGCAGAACACTTCCTAAATTCTCTAAAAAAATATTTTTATGATCCGCTCTAATGTATATAGTTTACTCGTATGGCGGCGATTGTTATATATTTATAAATATATGAAGTTGCCAGTAAGAAAATAATCTAAGTAAGAAAACTCTAAGAAACCGGTTATTAGACAAAAAGAAACCGTCCTGTTTTTCTGTCTTAAGAAACCGAACAGCCGGTTTTTGAAAACCAAACTTATCACCCTAATTTGAACCTGTTTCTGACTCGATTCTCGATCGTGGCATTGGGTAATGACCCCTCATTACCCTTGGCGTTATTTTAAAACAATATATAAGTACTTGCTGATAACATGTTAAATAAGAACATATCAGTATGATGTGTGGCTGTACTCCTATTAAGGGGCCAATCACTTTTATCAGCTGTTCCTTATATTAACCGCACACAGGCCATATCCTAGGAATATCATCAAATAACTATCATCTGATCATCTGATGTTCATATCAGATGATCAGATGATGGCTGTGGCACAGGGGCTAGTGACTGCATCTTCTAGCCGAAGTGTTCTAATGTCAAGTCCCCGCAGAAGTGAATTTATATTTATTTCAATAATATTTTAAAATTTACTCTGTTACTCGCTCTCGCACACAGACTACTTATTCTTAAGCTCCGATGTGCTTACAAATAGTAGTACTTATTCTTGCACTTAGTCTATACTTGTAGGTAAGTACTTTACTTTAATGTCAAAGTAATTCCAATCGGTTTCGAATAATGATAAGTGAAGACTTTTGATTTTAACTTATTTGCAATGTTACATGATAAAGACATTTTTCGCTGGGGCCGACTCCCCATAGATCAAAATAGCTCAACATTTCCCTGAGCAACCAGCTTACAAGGTTCAATTGACACAGCAATCCCAACATCCAGTTGTTTGCCTTAAAATGGCCAACGATTTGCTTATAAATTCACCTTTTTGGCGAAACGCATTTTCATCTCGGCGGCTATGTATGTTAACAAGTAAAATTGCCGCGTCTTTGGATCGGAAAATTCATCGGTAGGCACTACAGAGGCATGATACTGTTCAGCAGGAGGGCGCACCATGCTAAGCAGCCCCAATGTCGCCGCATATGATCTTTTGTGCGCTAATCTCGTTAATCGTCTTGTCAGCCATCGGCGATATAAATTGTCTACCGGGAGCAAACCATTGGCGAAAAGTATCTTGTACAAATTCGGTTTGTTAAGAAACGAACACACTTCGAAGCCTAAAGCCTGCCTTAAGAGAATGGAATTGTGTCTATAAATAATAGGAATGTTTGTTCTTTCAATCAAGGTCTCGATTTACACGAGGCAACTTTACTAGCCGCAACTCTCAGTTTGTAGGAGAGAGGGGTAAGGGGAAAGGAAAGGGAAAAAACTTGCCAGATCCTTTTGTGTGTTTCATAGTGTGAAGTTGGCTGCAGATTATTTTAGTATTTTTTCACACAAAAATCGGAACGAATTAACCACAGAAAAAGCAATTATGGAAACAAAAATATCCGTAACGGAATTGCCTTCCGTAAGCACAAGTTCAAAAGGGAATCATAAAAATTGCCGCAAGTATATTTGCCTCGTGTTGGGATTAACCAATAATATGCCGGAAGAAATGTTGTTTGTTAATTTTTAAACGTTTTCTTTAGGAATGCCTCATATGTTTTTAAATTATGTGTAGGATAACAATGTCCAATCGTCATTTTGATGTAAACCATAAATTTCAGAGACAAATCAATTTCAGCGAAATCAATTGATTTGTAGTTAGTGACGTAAAACGTGATAAATCCATGACGTAAAACAATAAAACTTTCAACTGCAGAGACTATCAAATGCTAGCTGACTGAAAACAAATGTGTCTAAATGAAAATTGAAATAATGTTTGTACATTCAATGATTGAATAACAAACAAAAAAGACAAACATTTAAATTTCAAATTAGCTTGTTAAAGAGACAAAACTATTGAAGGCGATTTTCCATTAAATGGGAATTTCCATACAATAGCCAAGTAGATCATGACTCACGGAAGAAAACTAAAAATCTGAAATGCCTTTGTTTGGGCTGAGTATCGTAGCGATTGAAACTGATATCACGTACTCGTACTCGTATTCATGTGCCGATTAATCGATTGTAGCGATTGTTAGCGTTAAACTTTAATTTGTAGGTTTCTTCAATTATCGCTGATAAATTTCGGCAAAATGTTATGTGTTATCCTTAAAATTATCTTGTTGCAAATTGACTTTTTATACAGTCTAAATGTAACATTTTTGCTTTGCTCAATTATCTTTATGCAACGTTTGTCCAATTTGTTTTATGCTTTTGTTAGGACCCCAAAATAAGCACAATGCTGTAGTGAAATATATTTCCGCCGAGATATTTCTTTAAGTTTCAAAATAGAAAACAGTCAGTCTGAAAGCAAAAACCTGAGATTATACCGTGACAACATTCGAAGAGCATCCTACTGTTGTTGGGCTTATGAATGCCGCAACCACACTAGCGGTGTCGTTTTTATGTTAAACCTCGATAAATACGATAGAAAACATGCAATAGTTAAGTCATTTATTTAAAAAAAAGTGCCAATTCAGTTTGAGTCTAAAGGACGTGTCCAGAAATACAAGAAACCAAATGACTTAAGTACTGCTGTTTTGCTATCCACTTTTAGTTATCGAGGCATAACCTAAAACAATGCTATGAAAACTAATATCATCATAGAATAGCACTAAGTGTTCACTAAGGCGTATCCGTGAATAGCTTATGACAAATTATTCACCCGAAATAGCAATATGTGTAAATTTTAGAACGGTCTGCTTATAAATTTGGTCATTACATCGCATTGAAAAAAAGGGTTGGGATAGCCCACTTTTCCACCAAACGTATTTTATAAAAATTAGATTATTACTCTCTGACAAGATTGCTATATACATATACTAAGTGTTGCCTGTCGCGATCTGACATTTCCCTTGGAAAGTTTGACATTTTTAACATAAACGTACTCAGAACATTTTGACGTACGATTTGTGTTGTTTACAGCGACTTGAAAAAAAAAAATTAGCAAAAAAGTAGAATTAACTCGTGAATATTTTCGTGCGATCATTTTTCACAACTTTCGACGTAGTTTATCACGACAAGAGTGCATCGATGAACTTATATCTTTGTATGGCGATGAAGCACCACCATCCTATAGCACTGTGAAAAACTGGTTTAATAAATTCAATTGTGCCAGAGAATATTGATGCCGTGCGCGAACTGATAGAGGCATCCTTGGGCATTTCTTATACTAGCATACATTCGATATTTCCGTTAAAAAAGGTTTGTTCTCGTTGGATCCCGCACGATTTGACAATCGCTCAAAAAAAGGCTCGTGTCGATTTGTGCAAAGAAATTTTGAAAAAATACGATCGCGGTGCTTCAAAAGGCGTTTATAAGATGGTCACAGGTGGCGAATCATAGATCTATACGTATGAGCCCGAAACGAAACAGCAATCGACCTTGTGGGTCTTCGAAGACGAGCCAAATCCAACGAAAGTTGTTCGTGGAAGAAGTAATTCCAAGCAAATGGTCTCCTGTTTCTTCACCAAAACTGCACGCAGAGAAAAAAACATGGTAACTATAAGGTCACCGCTATAATGATATGTTCTTCGCAATTAAAGCATGTTCGTTGCAACCATAGTATTGTTTTCTGAATTAAATTTTGACAAGTGTATGATTGCCGCAATATTAATAATGTTTAAATATAAAAATAGTATTATTTCCAAATTTAATAATAAAAATATAGTTGTAGCAACAATATAAATATGGTTGGTGCAACAAAAGTATTGTTTTTTTTGCTTTTATGTTAATAATTACGGCAATCATGCTATATGATTGTAATTTTTCCTCATTTAAAAATGCTTTTTAGAACAATGTTATTTTTACGGATCTAATGCAATAATATAAGCAGCAGTTTTTATAGGGAAATCAAAAACTTTCAAACAAACTGCTTTGGCTTTGTTTAACTAAATTATTTTTAATAAAAACGCTTACGTTTTTTTAAACTGATTTTTTCTACTGTTAAATAAATCATTTCTGTTATTTTGAATTTAATGTACTTTTAAATAATTTTTATAATTCAAATCTATTGTTGACAACAGAACCCAATTCTAATAAATCATATTGGGGATCAGAGTATATTAGTGTGCTATCATAATTTGGCTGTAGAGATCATAACATGGTAACGTGTGAATCAGACTATAGTTGTATGGAAAATATACTATGGTTATGAGGATCATAATATGGTTGTGGAGATCATAGTATGGTTGAGTGTGAATCATACTATGGTTGTGGGGACAATAGTATGGTTATGTGTGAATCATACCATTGTTGCGAGGATATAAGTATGGTTGTGAGGATCATAGAGGATCATTGTGTTTAAATCATACTATTATGTGAGAATCATATTATTGTAGTACCACAATCATACCCCTAAAAAAAGTATTATCCTCTTCGAATATTGTCACCACAACCAAACTTTTTTTCTGCGTGTGGTCACGTGGCGACTGTTTCGCTTGAGCAACGTAGGACGGCCAATTCTGAGTGGTACACCACAATTTGTTTGCCTAAAGTCTTCGGAGAATTTCGAAAAACGAACACGAGAAGGCGAATCATTGTGCACCATGACAATTCGAGCTCTCACACATCGGCTCAAACCAGCAACTTTTTGACCGGCCAAAACGAATTGATGGGTCGTCCACCGTACAGCCCTTGGCACCCAATGACTTCTTTTTATTCCCGCAAATGCGTGGTCAATGATTTTCGTCGCCAGAAGATGCTGTTGAAGCGTTCAAAAACCATGTTTTGGAGGTGTCTCAATCGGAGTGAAAAAAGTGCTTCGACAATTGGTTTGAGCGCATGCAAAAGTGTACAAATCATGCTGGAGAATACTTTGAAAAACAACAAAACCATTTTTGATAATAAATATTCGCATTTTCATTATTAGGCCGGATATATATATATATATATATAGCAGCCCTCGTATACGTATTCAAATTAGAGTAAATATGTTGGTTTTTATTTGGCTGAGGTTAGGGTCGGACGTAAAAAAACGGGTCACTTCTTTTTTGTTGCACTGTAGTGTCTAAGTGAAGTTGGAGAGGATAGAACGTTCGGTCTGGCCAACTTAAACGACGTTTTTACTTATTTATTTCATGCCTTTAATTGTTTTACTATATGCCATTGGTATAACCAAGTAATTGGTCATTTATACCATAATAAAATCATAGCAATCATCTTATGTCGATTCGCTCCACGAACATGATTTAAATATTTCATGGTTGCAAGGGAAATACTTTTTACCACCGCTCCGATTTCAACCGATTTTTTTTACTGTGTCTACCTTTTCCTGGCAATATTCATCCAAGTAAAAGCACATTCTTTTGTCGCCTATGCCACAAAAGAGATACTCCAACATCGCCGTCAACACTTTACTTATTAGGATACTTTCCTTTTATAACATTCCACATTTAGTGGGCACAGCCTTTGGAGAGCGTGTCGTAAATATGTTCTTTCTGATGGGTTGCGATAGAATAGAAAACTATTTTTAATTACAACAACTTTCAATTTGCTAAATACTTTTTGCGATTGTATTGTTTAGATTTTCTTTTTCTTCATAATATATTTTTACTGTAAATGCATTTTTTGTTGTTGCACGTCTCTAGACAGAGGAGAAACATTTAAGAGATGAATGAAAAAGAAAAATAAAAGAGAAAAGATTCTAAACAATTAAGAAATTCTGAGAAATGACATTTTCACTTTAGCAAATGCCAAATGAACAATTGTGATGACCATGTTGTCAAAGATGTCCAGTCAGCCAGCCAGCCACATGGGCGGACGGACAGATGGCCATGCTGGCTTGGTTCACTTGGCTTGGCTTGGCTGGCTGGCTGACAGACAGGCATTTGTTTCAGAGAATAAAATTCTTTTAATTCTATTACAAGGAATACTCGTACAAAACAACAAAAAAATAGAAATATAAGACGCAATGCCCAATGTCTTTCAAGATGGTCTTCAGATACATGCTAAGACGACACTTTACAAGAGACCTACTTAAGATTGCATTGCACTGCTGCTGCTGCTGATGATGCTCCACCAGTCCAATCTTCGGCTGCATCATGCCCATTGTGGTCGTACGTGTTCTGTTGCAGTAAAATGTCAGTTGAAGCGACAAAAAATGCCAACGACATGTGTCGTGTTTTACACACATCAGAGATGAAATAGAAATACTCGCATATAGAAACGCCGAAGAGCAGGCAGCTAAGGCAAAACTGGCTCTAACTAATTCTGCGATTTCTGATTGATTTGATGATACTGATGGTGATGATCATCGTACGAGTATGCGAATGCAATTATTTTTAGTTGTGGAAGAAGAACAGCAAAAAATGCGACTGCTATCGTCTGAAGATAGTGTGACACTGCGTAAATAGCAGTTGGATTTTTGGGGCACCCTACTATTGGCTGCGATATAAAGTGGGGACAATAGCTGAGGTGTTCTATAGAACCTGCGGCATTTAAAGGCTTAAAACGTCATATGCTATGCGAGAGGTAAAGTTTGTTAGTGAGATTCGCCAAAAATTCTGTAAAGGCATAAAGAATGTCTAAAATAATTTGATTTTTCTTTGATCTCAGCCTGGTATCAAAAGTATCCGTACGTTTTAGTATTTGCAAACCCTCCCCCGAACACTTAAAAAAAAGTTCTTCAATTTGATGAACTCGTACTTTAAATTCATAAATTTAGACATAATTTTCTAACCTTCAATACCTTTCTTCAGTTTGATGCAGAAATTTTCATCAATAATTCTTCAATTCCTGACATCAATTTAATGAACATTGTACATCAGCTTAAAGAACACTGTACGAGGGCGACCGCAAAACTAACTGGCCTGGCACATTTTCTGTTTTACTAGCAACTTTTTGTTTTGTTTTTTAAAAGCAATCTTTTATAAGCCATCTGTCAAAATTTCCGAAATATTTAATGATTATTTTCTTTGTTACAGGTGATTGAAGTAAACAAGTTTTGTAATTTTTGAAAAATGGAAAATTAAGAGTTTCGTGCGGTAATTAAACTCTTTTATATGAAAGGTTATACGCCACAATTAATCAAAGATAAATTGGATTCTGTTCATGGTGATAATGCACCATCATACTCCACCGTGAAATCCTGGGTTCAACAATTTAAAATGGGTCGTGCAAGTACGGAAGATGAACAACGCTCTGGAAGACCGAAAACTGCTACTACTATTGAAAACATCAGAAAAATATTTAATGAAGTGACTAAAGATATACGATAAAGCTCAGAGAACTTGCTGATATTGTTAAAATACACGAAAAACAAGTTTGGAGTATTTTACAAGATGAACTCCACATGAAAAAGCTATACGCAAGATGGGTGCCGCGTTTGTTGACTTTGCCCCAAAAAACCGTCCGTTGGACCAATTCCGAGGAGCTTTTAGCGATTTATAAGCGTAATCCAATAGAGTTCTTGCGCCGATTCATAACTGTTGATGAAACATGGATCCATCACTACATCCCAGAATGCAAAGAACAGTCAAAACAATGGATAGAAGCTGGTAAAAGTGGTCCCAAGAAGGCGAAAACTGTTAAGTCAGCAGGAAAAGTAATGGCCACAGTATTTTGGGATGCAAGGGGTATAATATTTATTGATTATCTTGAGGAAGGAAAAACTATAAATAGTGAATATTATTGTGCCATATTGGATCGGTTGAGTGAAGAAATCAAGATAAAACGACCGCATTTAGAAAAAAAAGTTCTTTTTCATCAAGATAATGCTCCTTCACACACTGCATTTTTAACTCAACAAAAACTGGCGGAATTACGATTTGAAATTGCTCCGCATCCAGCATATAGTCCAGATTTAGCTCCTTCTGATTATTTCTTGTTTCCAAATTTAAAAAAAAAATTCTCGGTGGCAAACAATTTTCGTCCAATAGCGAGGTTATTGCTGAAACTGAGGCATATTTTGAAGGTCTTGAAAAATCTTATTTTTCGAATGGAATTAAAAAACTTGAAAAACGTTTGATTGAGTTGGAAGGAGATTATGTTGAAAAATAAATAATACTAATTATAAATTTGCGGTCGCCCTCGTACATCAACTTTATGAAAACTTTCTCAATTTTAAAGCAAAATTTTCATTTATCTTAAACGATTGTACATTAATTTAAGATCTTTAAACTTCAACTTAATAATAATAGACCATCTTTCTTAAGTCGTACGAGTATTTTGATATGAGATCATATTTCTTTTAAACATTTCTTTTGATAGAATCCTTATAATCATTCAAAAATCGTTTGAAAAAACTATTAACAGCTAGAATGATGTATTAATGTAAATTACAATTTTGTGGTGCGACGACCTGCATTTAGTAATAAGTAAACAAATAGTTTTTAATTGTTTTTTTTCTCATTTATTTTGATATAAAATGGATAAACTAATGCAATTACGATTAGCAGCGAAAAATCACAATTTATTTGAAAGAAAGCTACAACTGGCACACAATGTAAAAATTGTACATGTACTACCAACCATAAACAATTTGATAACAGCCGCTGATTGAGAGTACAGCGGTTGTTTGTGATTGACCGAGATAGTGTTGCCAGATTGTTGCGTTAATCTGCATTAAGTCTGCTAATGCACATTAATGCTGTCGTGTATCTAGGCTATAAGCAATTAATGTGATTTAACCATTATCTGCGGTTATGCACTTAAAAGCCGACGTATTCGCATTAAACGAAAACTAACAGTTGTTTTTCTGCCAAATAAAGCGTGTCGTTTGTATATGTGACAGCGCATAGAGAAAGGGACCTAAGGGTAAAAAAATCAATTTTCATTTTTTTTTCTTTTTTTTTTGATGTGGACATCATCTGAGCATCGAATGAGACCGATCCCATGCCCAAAAGTGTTCCGTCCTAGAGATATGCGCGTTTTATGAAAGTGAAGTCGACGATTCTAAGCGCAAATAGAAAGGGATCTTTTCTTTAAAATGGCTCTCCTGAACAAAACTTTTCATTAACTTTTCACTTTTTTTTGATGTGGACAACATCTGAGCATCGAATGAGACCGATCCCATGCCCCAAAAGTGTTCCCTCTCAGAGATATGCACGTTTTATGAAAGTGAAGTCGACGATTCTAAGCGCAAATAGAAAGGGACCTAATCTTTAAAATGGCTCTCCTGAACAAAACTTTTCATTAACTTTTCCCCTTTTTTGATGTGGCCAACATCTGAGCATCGAATGAGACCGATCCCATGTCCCAAAAGTGTTGCCTCCCAGAGATATGCGCGTTTTATGAAAGTGAAATCCACGCAAAGAAATTTCTGCGGATGTGCGAAAATTAGTTATTAAACATAGAAATGAGAATAAATCATTTGGCGAAATAGCAATATTATTATATTTAAGCAAATCGACGGTGCAGACCATATTTAATAACTATAAAAAATCAAGTTCCGTCGAAAGTAAACCGCGAACTGGTCGTCCGAAAAAGCTTGGCCGCAGAGACATTTCAATCATTCGTAAAGAAGTGGACCGAAATCCCAAAGTTCATGCCACTAAGTTGGCCCAGGACATAGACGAGAGATCCAAAATTGTTGTTCACCCACGCACTGTAACTAGGACCATCAATAATGAAGGATTTCACTGCAGAAGTCCTTGCAAGAAGCCCCTTATAAGCGACAAAAACAGGAAACTTAGCTTGGAGTTCGCAAAAAGGCATATAAATAAGGGAATTGACTCCTGGAAACGGGTGCTATTTACGGATGAGTCTTACTACAACATATTTGGATACGAGGGGAAAGCCAAAGTTTGGAGAAAACCGAACACTGCTATGCATCCCAAGCACCTAATGCCGTCTGTGAAACATGGTGGTGGCAGTGTTATGGTCTGGGGAGCAGTTGCAGCCTCAGGCGTTGGAAATCTGGTATTTGTTGAGGGCATTATGGATCGCTTCCAATACAAAACCATATTGGAACGCAATTTGAAGCCATCCGTAGACAAGTTATGCCTAGGAAAGAGCTGGATCTTTCAACAGGACAATGATCCCAAGCATACGTCGCAGGTAGTGAAGGACTGGCTGAAGGACGACAGCTGTATTCAACTCCACAAAGCCCGGACTTGAACATAATAGAACACGTGTGGGAAATTTTGGAGCGAAAGATCCGAAAGCACACTATTAGTGGTGCTCCAACTCTTCTCTGCAAGAAGAGTGCCTTAAAATAACGCAGGAAGATCTCAATAATTTAGTAACTTCAATGCCCAGACGGTTGCAAGCGGTCATCGATGCTGGTGGTGGCCCAACGAAATATTAAAAAAAAAATATTATTATCTTTCCATATAATTTCTACTTTTTTAATTCGTATGTACACTTTTGTCAATGGTTTTTTTGAGTTTCTTGTGAATAACTTTAAAAGTTTATATTGGAGATAAATATTATTTTGTTCTTTTTTATACAATTATCAGATTTAAAACAAATATGCATCATTACATTTTTTTCAAATGCAGCAGGACAGGGCAAATTTAAGAAAAAGGGATCGTACGTAGAGTTTTGTCCGCCACTGTACAGTTTACTCTTGCTGCGCCATATGAAATATTGATGAAGGCAGAAAAATACCACATAATTACTTCAAATTAAAGAATTCATTCATGAAACTAATTATTTTTTTACTCAAATTGCTTTAGAACTATTGAAGAAACAGTTTTTTTGATTTAATGTCCATATTTTTTTTATTGTTATTTTTTATGTTAAATTTGCCATTATGTTTGCGACACCTCGAAATATTGATCGGAAACCTCTTAAAGATTTGTATTATTGAACTTGTAAAATTCTAAAATAATCTTGCCATGTCCCTTCGTCCATGTGTCTATTAAAGAATGTCTATTAATGAATGTCTATTAACGAACCAACCTATTATCCTGACATTTTGCATAAGTCCTTCGCGCCAGAGCGAAAAGAGTTTTGCTTTAAAAGACTAAAGGAACATCGGAAACCTTTTTTGTGTGTAAAAAATGCTATCTAGATACCAAAATACTAAACAAATTTCGAAAGCCGATATTTCCTGAGATACGGGCCACAAAGCTTGAATCTATTATCTAGTATATCTTCGTTTCCTTTCTTTCGAATGGGACGGCGTGTTAAGTTTTCGAAGCTTTTAACCCATTAGTAGTTTCATATTTTCATTATTTGGATTGAACTTTTCGGGAAAATGGCTAATAATATAAAAAACTGGACTGTTTTAGCTATGCGTTTAAGTTTTAATTGAAGATAATGCACAACATTTTAAAGCCGGTCGAAGGCCGGCCACTCATGAGAGATTTTAAAGTAGAAAAATGATTTTCAAGGTCCCCGGACCCGAGTGCCCTCGTAAATTTTTGTCGCGGCACATTTTTGGCTATTTTTTTATTGACATTAAACAAACACAAATGGGAAAATTCAGTGCGGCTGTTCCGGAGCGTACCCTTCATCATGGATTACGGACCAATAAAAAACTTCCGTCCAGGGGGCGTGGCTGCGGTCTTTTTTCTGTCAGGGTGTGTATCATTTCATACAAACATCGTATGTACCAAGTGTTATCGGTCTTAGTTCAAAAGGTGTAGCCTTTCAAAGTTTGAATGGGCGGGGTCACGCCCTCTTGACCAACTTAAGCTTAATATAGACTATAATAACATGCAATTATTAATTTCATTCTGTTAAAAATGTATAACGATCGGTCCCTTACGTTGATCATAAATGAGATTTTTTAAAAGGGGAGTGGTACCGCCTACTTTTTCTTCAAGATATAGACTATAATAACATGCAATTATCAATTTCATTCTGTTAAAAATGTATAACGATCGGTCCCTTACTTTGACCATAAATGAGATTTTTTAAAAGCGGAGTGGTACCGCCCACTTTTTCTTCAAGATGTGTTTCGATCCATGTCCACATCATATGTTCCAAGTAGTAGTATTCTCATAAATCTATTAGTTCATGAGATATTGTCTTTTTATGTTCAGGGTTGTGTGGGCGGTGCAACGCCCCCTTATCAAATTTTACCATAGCGTAGTTTTGTACCGATCGGTCCATTAGCTTGGCCATAAATGTGATTTTTTAAAGAAGGGCGTTGCATCACCCTCTGTTTCTCCAGGATGTTTGTTCGATCCATGCCAACATCATATGTTCCAACTAGTTAACATCGTCATATCTCTGATGGTTCATGAGTTATCGTCTTTTAAAGTTCGGGATTATTGATTTTTCCATAGGTTGACCCAGTGAGAGGAAAATTTTCAATATCAATTGTCCCATCAACACTTGTCTCTGCATAATTTCAGCCATCTATCTTCAAAAGTGTGACCTGTAGTTTTCTTTCCACAGACAGAGGGACATGGGTGATTCATTCACGACTGGACAAAATTCACCAGCGTATTCCTTGGCTCATTTCATGACAATATGTCAAACTACGACCACGCTCGAAAATACAAGGGGCCGAAATGGCAGCGGTTGAAAATTTTTCGGATTGGTAGTCGGAGGCTACTAGGTTAAAAAAAGTTTTTAGCCAGTGGTCGTATATTTATGTTTTTTTCTCTTAAAAGATAGCCCTATCTCTTACCTTCCTACGCTGGTGAAATTGCCCAGACGTGAATGAATTACCATGTATATTATATAGTATTTCGAGGTGTTGCAACAAAGTAATCCTATGATGGACGGTGTAAATACACTCAAGAAAATCAGAGTTATTCTACTAAACGGCAGTTGTTTCCAAGTTTGATTTTCACTTAAAGATTCGGCTGAGATTGGATCCAATAGACATGGATCATGAATTCAATAGACTAAAAAAACGAAAAACTTTAATTCGTGGTGGAGGGTATATAAGGTTAGACCCTAGTGAACGTAACGACGTTTTTATTTGTTAATATATCGAATTAGAGACCGCACCATCCGTCTGTATCCAGGCCCATCTGCCGACACCTGACCACAGAGGTTTTCTGCTATTACGGATGAAGGGGAGTTGTAAGGGTTTCTCAATACCTACCCTGCCATTATAGATCGTTAGGTATGAGTCCGGTCCGAGCCGTAAAAGCGACTGTAGTTCACCCACAGCATGAATCGACATATAGGGTGTCACGTCGGTCGACTTTAATTCGTTACACCTTTACACAATGTTGTAGTCGTAGTAAACACAACATTGTGTTGCATGGCTGTAGTCGTTGTTGTGTTGTTACAGTCCATCTTGGTTGATTGTTCGCAAAGTGTCAACAATGCAATCTCATTGCAACTACTAACCCACTGTGATGAGTGCTGGCTGGCTGGCTGTGCGTAGATGCAACACATGTACACATGGACGGACGTTGCAGCAACATGTGCAGCATCTGCCCGGTTGCCGGCCCGCTGAGCTTGCTCATTATTTAAGTAGCATATTGTGTTATTGTTGTGGTTGTTGTTGCTGTTCTTTTTCGGAATCCATGCAATATGGTCATAATAAAATAAATACTAGCACTTTAAGCAATTATGCGAATACATTCACGTTGCACGCTGTGTGTTCATTTACTAGGCATTTTTTAAATGCAGTCATTTGTGATGTAGTTTTGTTCCAAAAGGAAATGATTTCTTCCAATGACATAAATAGTTTTTCCCTCACTCTCCTCGCATTCATCACTGTTTTACTTTGTTTGTTGTGGCAGCGTTTGTTTTTTTTTCGTTGGCGTGATGGCAAGTTTGTCCATTCGAATTGACTTAAATATTTCATTCATTCGCTACTGTGCGTTCGTTGTCTTTAAGGAAAACTTGTCTTATAATATCTGCTAAAATATGTGTACTACCTGTATCGGTCGGGCGCGAATTTCTTTATGTCAACGCTAAAGAAAGTTCTAGCTGAGAAAAAGTGTACCAGGCCGAACTTTCTATAGAGTTTAGAGAAGACGGAATCACTGACTAATTCCTCAGGGGTATAAAGAAGGCAATCGTCTATTTCAACACATTGTTTGGAACACAAACTAAATGAAGAACAAAACTTGCTTCTGGCGCTACCTTAAAAAAACCCTTTGATTTGAAGTGTTATTTGAAAGCTTACCGTGCGTATAGGGCACAGTTTTGTAAAAATCTATAGAATTATTATCATTACATTACCTTTAGATACTACAAAAGGTCACAGTTGCTTCTGTATCAGATAATAGGTAAATTGCCATTTGGGTTCACAGCCTGCTACCGTTGTTAAGTCACAAAGAATATGTGATACTTAATACACTTTAATTTAAAATTTTCGACTTAGAATCAATGTTTCATTGATTAAGGTATGTCGGTCTGTGCATTTGTAGCCAAATGAACCGACCTTATTCGGGATGTGACATTAGCCGTGTTACTTTGGGGTAACTTAGTTACCTGTAGCTTGTTTTTGTGTAAATAAATCGGTAAGTTATCGATTTATGTGACGTCACACCGACTAGATTGAAAGTAACCGATTTCCTGATAACTGCTGTTTCTGTACGTTGAAATCGGTAAAAATTTGATTGTTATGGAAAGAAACACAAATCGAAAAGAATCCGCAGGAATTGAAACAGATGACAAGCAGCTTTTTATTTCCATTTGTTTCCATGTACAAATATGTTGTATTAAAACACTGTTATTTTAATAAAACTTATATATTTAAACGAATAACTATTACTGACTTTTTCAATCATTTTGTTAAAAATATGCAAACAAATAAAAAAGAGGAATTAAATAAGCTGGCAGTTGGTGATGTACATTGCAAGTAAACAAACATTTGCACTCGGCTATTTTGCATAACCATACCGATTTCGTTGAAGCAAATTGTCGTAAGTTTCAACACACTGTCATCTTAAATGTTTATATTTTGCTGCCTATTTTCAAACACAATTGAACCGCGGCAGTTGTGAATATCTCCATTATTTTTTCTCCAAGTGCTATTTAGAAATTCTGAAGAAAAAATATATAAACGAAAAGGTTATTACATTTTTAAACCCCACGGTAACTTTTGGCCCACCCTGTATAAGAGCTTGTAACATTTTTGGTATACAAACTATATTTGGTATATAAACTATATCTGTATAATAAAATACGTTAGGCTTTTGCCACGCCCTCTTACTTAAAGCGTTGTAAGGACCATAAAAATAAGCGACTTCAAGTTTACACAATATGGAATAGTTTGTTATAGAATAAACACAATTGAGTTTTCACAGAGGAACATGGCACCGCCAAGAACGAGAAATGCCTTACGGTCATAACTCAATAATTACACTACTCAACAAAATGAAAAAAATTTCATGTACTCCGGATGCGATAATTTTTTCTGTGTAGATAACCTTGACATGAGCTCGAAAAACGCAATAAAAATTTTTTTTTTCGTTTGGTTTTTGTTTTATTTTTTTTTTTTAAATTTTAAAAAATTTTTTCTGGTTAATTTGTTTCGTCCGGCATAACTCGGGAACCACTAGCCCGATTTAATTGAATTAAATTTTAAAAAATTTAAAATTATAATTCCCTTAATCTGTTCATATATTGTTTTCCTATACAAGCAACAGTTTCCAAGTTAAAAATGAATATATAAAGGAAAAAACTTATTTTTTGCCTAAAGATTTAAATTTTTTTTTTAAAAAATCCATAAAAAATCCAAAATGAAAAAAAATGTCAAATCTTATTACTTTTACGTAAAGTCACATAACCTATGAGCAAAATGAGACAAAGATCATGAAAATCGATGCACGCGTTTCGCTTTTATTCGCAATTGAGTAAAGGTATGAATTTCAAAAATTTGCTCGACATATGCACAACTTTGTCTATGGTAAGGTTTTTTCTTTTTTATTACAAAAAAAAATAAAATTTGTTGGGTGACAAAAATATATGACTTTAGCAAATTTTTGAAATTCATACCTTTACTCAATTGCGAATAAAAGCGAAACGCGTGCATCGATTTTCATGATCTTTGTCTCATTTTGCTCATAGGTTATGTGACTTTACGTAAAAGTAATAAGATTTGACATTTTTTTTCATTTTGGATTTTTTATGGATTTTTTAAAAAAAAAAATTTAAATCTTTAGGCAAAACATAAGTTTTTTCCTTTATATATTCATTTTTAACTTGGAAACTGTTGCTTGTATAGGAAAACAATCTATGAACAGATTAAGGGAATTGTAATTTTAAATTTTTTAAAATTTAATTCAATTAAATCGGGCTAGTGGTTCCCGAGTTATGCCGGACGAAACAAATTAACCAAACAAAAATTTTTAAAATTTAAAAAAAAAAATAAAACAAAAAACCAAACGAAAAAAAAATTTTTTATTGCGTTTTTCGAGCTCATGTCAAGGTTATCTACACAGAAAAAATTATCGCATCCCGAGTACATTTTGACTGTTGACTAGTGTAACTTGCACAGAATTTTTTTACCGTTCAGGAAAAATTTAACAAGCAAAATGATAGAGTGTATGCGCCGTCATCTAAGTAGGCATCTGAACTGATCCAAAGGGTGGAAAAGGGTCATCACCTAGCTTCAGTCATGGTTTGGTGGGGTGTCTCTTACGATGGGGTCACTGACCTGCATTTCTGCGAACAAGGAGTCAAAACATCAGCCAAAGTTTACCAAGAAACCGTTTTGGAAGCTGTTGTGAAGCCTCGTAACAATTCCCTGTTCCAAAACCAGCCTTATGGACGCCGGCCCATAAGGCTTAAACGTCCCAGGCCTGGCTTCGAAACAATTTGCCAGCGTTCATTTACTCTGAAGAATGACCCTCAGGCAGTCAGATTTGAACCCATTGGATTACAAATTGTGGCCGGTTTTAGAGGACAAGTTTTTTCACAAACTTTGGTTCGAGCTGTGGCCAATTTTCCAATAAACGAGGTTCGTGCAGCTGTTGACGATTGGCCAGTGCGACTAAAGGCGTGTGTAAAGACAAAAGGCGGACATTTCGAATAAGTAGATTATTTTTGGATACAATATACATCAATAAATATATTAAAAAATATTTGGTCCAAAAACATTCAGTGATTTTGGTTTTACAGCAGAAAACGTGTGTAACAGTATTTATGTCCCTACTAAGTAAGTATTACTCCTATGTATTTCTGTAAAATCAAATTGCGAACCGTGTTACAGCTACTCATAAATAATTGGAAATTAAAATAGGGCATTTCTAATATTTGAATTCAAAACGAATACTTTAAGTTTGTGTAGCAGAGATCATCGAAGCAGCAAACAATTGCTCAAACGAAACTGATAAGACGCTGTCGCTCTTAGTATGGGGTTATCGCAGAACACATGCTTCTCACTAGCTGGAGAAGCTGCAGAGGCACAGTGTTTAGATGTACTAGTATTTGTTCGCATTTTGAAAAATAACGATAGACTGAGATTAAATACCAAAAACATAAAAGCATCTATGGTATAGTAGGTACGAGTAGTAGTACTCGTACTTACTACAGATACTCGACTGTGGCGAAAAAGAAAGAAAACGTTCGTAGAAATTAATGCGTTTTGAGAATTAATTTCTAATAGAGAAAATACATAATTAGAACAATCTACTACAAGTGTGTAAACAGCCTGTGTGTTCGTTCGCCTTCCCATATACGATATGTAGTCAGAAATAGAAATGAAAATAGAGATACTGACATACTCATACATACACCAAGATATTGATGGTAGAGATGTACAGCATCAGGCCGTTAAATTACGACCAAGACAATTTTTACAATTTTCACCATAAAGGGGATTTGACAATAGAATGCTCGAGCAGTGTATTTCATAATAAAAGGACAATTGTAGCCAAGGACTCAAGGATTATTTTGAGCTAGTGGCATTCAAAAGCGGGTAATCGGCTATATTTAAGAAATAAGCCCACACTTTACTTCTTTTCCCAATATGTAATTTTAAAGAAAAGTATTTTTTTTTTTTAATTTGTTATAAATAAAGAATTTTTTTTTGGTATTTTACATTTTTTTGGGATTCAAAAATTCAAAAAATTGTGATTTAATATTATGACTTTGTCAAATTGTAACTCATGCATTTTAAGAGATATTGCACTCAATGTCTTATTATAAGGGGCTGTTTAATATCTGGGTTGCTATTTATACGTCAGGTCCTGACAATACTAGAACTTCCATTGGAAACATTGGCATTTTTAGCTTAACTTCACTCAGAACCTTTTGTCATATGAGGACGCATTGTTTTGTTTACCGTGTGTTGAAAAATGCATCTAAGTCAAGAAATGCAATTATCCCGTGAACATTTTCGTGCGAAGACTTTTTACGAATTTCGGCATGGGTTATCGAGACAAGAGTGGTAAAATCAACTTGATTCGACTTTTGGCGATGCAGGACCATCAATCCACCATGTTTATCGCTGTTATTAAGAATTCAGCCTTGGACACTGTTCGCTCCAAGGTGAATTTCTGGAAGTACGTCCAACTTCGGTTACTTTACCAGTAACCATCAATGCTGTGCGTGAACTGATTAAGCAAGACCCACATGTGACATACCGTGAAATTGTGGCATCCTTGGGCATTAGTATGACAATCATCATTTCATTTGGCCGTGAAAAAAATTGTTTTCGTTGGATCCCACATAATTTGACAACGAGATGTTGAAAACGTATAACTGCAGTAGCTCAAAGGCAGTGTATAACATTGTCACAGGTGACGAATCATGGATCTATGCATATGAACCCGAAACAAAACAGCAATCGACCGTATGAGCCTTTCAAGACGAGCCAAATCCAACAAAAGTTGTTCGTGGAAGAAGTACATCGAAGCAAATAATTGCGTCTTTTTCGGTATAAACGGCCATGTTGCCACAGTGCCTTTAGTGGAACGTAGGACGTTCAATTCTGAGTGGTATACAACCATCTGTTTGCCAACAGTGTTCGAAGACATGAGGAAAGATAATTAGAGAAGACGAGTCATTTTGCATCACGACAAAGCGAGCTCTCTCACATCAGCTGAAACGATGAGCTATTTGACCACTCAAGATGTCGAATTGATGGGCTATCCACCGTACAGCCCTGATTTGGTACCCAATGACTTCTTTTTTATTCCCTAGCATCAAGAAAAAAATGCGTGTACAACGTTTTTCATCGCCCGAAGCAGCTGTTGAAGTGTTCAAAGTCATGTTTTGGAGGTGTCTCAATCGGAGTGGAAAAAGTGCTTCGAAAATTGGTTTATGCGCATGCAAAAGTGTATTGATCTTAAAGGAGAAAAACCATAAAACCATTTCCAATGATAAATTATTGTGTTTTTATTGCCGGACCCGAAATATAATTAGCAACCCTCGTATCTTTATATCTTTGAAATAAAAAGAGGACCAACAAAACTTTTTTTCTTCAAAAACCTTTAAAGGATGCAGCGCTAATTTCGAAAGATGAAAGGGTTGCCCAATTTTAGATGTTAATTTTCGTCTGACCGAAATTGCCCCCTTGGAGCAGGGCAAAAAGTCACGTTCTTTTAGTTTTAAATCGCGAATTTATCAGATTTTTTTGAACAACTTCTCGGTACGCAGCTGAATATATGAACAAATTTCCTTCCTCTTAAGAAAAAGATCTCTTAGTCATATAAAAGTTTCACTATAAAAACATTAACAATCGGTCCTGATCAGTGATCATAAGTGCTATATCCTCACTGATTTTAAAGAAATTTCCAAATTTAAGGAAGTTGAAAGATGTCATAAGAAAATTATCTTTAAGTCATATATTACTTACGATCTTGCTGAAAGTAAGCAAGTAAGCAATAATTCTGGGCAACTTTTAACCAACTTAAGTGAAATTGGTTGACATCGATTTATTTTAACGTATATTCCTAATACAAAGTTTATTTCCGATTTAAAGCCCTGTCACTGAAGAAGATCAAATTGCTCACAGAACAGAGCAGAGAACAAACATGGTTTCTATATGGTAACGGCAATAATAATAATATGATCTTCGCAATAAAAGTATGTTCGTCGCAACCAAAGTAGTGTTTTTTAATTTAATTTTGACAATAGTATGAATGCAGCAATTTTAATATTGTTGAAATGTGTCAATATTGTTATTGCCAAATTAAAAAATTATAATGGTTGTACCAACAACAAACATATGGTTGTGCGACAAAAGTATTGTCTTTGAGCTTTATGTTAACAATAATATGATTTCGGCAATCATGCTGTGTGATGTTATTTGTCCTTCATTTGAATATGCTTTGCAATAATAGTACTTCTTACGTGGAAATTAAAATTTTTTGAACAAACTGCTTGGACTTTGTTTTTTAAACTGATTTTTTCTAGTGTTAACTAAATCACTCCTCTTATTTTGAATTTAATGTATTTTCAAATAGTTTTCATAATTCAAATCTATTGTTGACAACTTAACCAAATTCGTATAAGTAATTTCGTGGCTCTTAGTATGGTTGAATGGGATTATACTATGGTTGTAGGGATCAAACATGGTTTCGTGTGAATCATACTATGGTTGTATGTGTAACATACTATGGTTGAGAGAATAATCATATGGTTATAGATATCATAGTATGGTTGAGTGGGAATCATACTATGGTTGTGGCGATGTTAGTATGATTATGTGTGAGTCATACTTTAGTTGTGAGGATCATAGTATGGTTATGAGGATCATAGTACTGTGGTAACATATTTGTGAGGATCATAATATTGTTGTACCACAACCAAATACCCAACAATAGTATGACATTCTACGAATATTCTTATCCCAATCATACTTTGTTTCTAAGTGTAGTATATTATAAGGAAGTAATAACGAAACCTGGCGAAATAGGGCATATTGGTAAATGTTTTCATATATCTTCAACAAGTAGGCAAATTGACATCCTGCTGTTCTGGAAGTTACTTATTACATTTAACTCCATGTCGGTCACAAAGCGCCATATGAAGCCGCTTAGGGATCAACTTCAGTACAGTTTCTTTCTTGATGGGCCGGAAGCCAAACCTGTAACAGATGAATTAGTGCGGTAGATGTTTGGGATTAACTTACCCGCCCGGGTGTTCTTGAAGCCAGCGAAAGCTGGCTTGTAGCCCTAACGCTCTAGAATCGAAAGCTGGCTTGTAGCCCTAACGCTCTAGTCTCCTATTAAAGTGTTCTATCTTAATGGAATACCGCATAGACATCCCTGGAAAAATGAACCACTTCGGTTTAGATCAACACCTAAACCGAAGTGGTTGCATTTTTCCAGCCCCACACTAGAGTCGCTACCTATTTGAGGATAATTAACTCGGGAAATACTGCTCTAGTAGAAACATTTATGGTGTGATTATTATATAATTTGGTACAGATTATTAAATCGGCCTCATTGGTTCAGAACTAAGATAGTTTACTCTAGTACCATCCGACCACCCAATATTTTCAAACCGCTGCCATTTCGCCCCTTGAGCCAGGGAGTACGCTGGTGAAATTTGTCCAGTCGTAAATGAGTCACCCTGTAAATTGACAATTTAGCGTTAAAATTCATTTGTTTAAAATAATTAAAACTTTCAGGAAAAAGGTTGTTTAAGAATGACCTTAAGACCTTTCAGATAAATCGATCTATGATGCATAAAAGCAATCAGTTCTTGTATACAATGAAATAACATAAATTTTACGCAAAGTTATCGCTTGAGCGACCACTAACTCGTTTAATAAGCGAGTGAGAATTGAACACGCCTATTGTAGGAAACACAAATAATAACAGTTTTAGTCGTTTGATCCGACTTGCATATCCCCTCACCCATCTGTGGATTTCATATTTTCCTTCCTTCTGTCCTCCATTGCCCGACGACCGATTTGATGGAAATATTGTGAAGGGTCGATTTAGTGGAAGGTGCTAGAATGGGGCGTGGCATTCTCTTTTTTCTTAGGCGTTTTTTTTGTGTGGGACCAGTATCAGAAGTGGCGTGGATAGGAATACAATTATATGTCAATTAGCTCATTCTTTAATCCAGTTCTTTAGTATTAATTTTAGTGGGCGTAGTGGAGCTTTTGAGTGGAAGGTACCAGAAGGGTTGGGGTGATATGGGTTATTTTAAATCCCACAGGCAGTTTTGGAAAAATTGTATGAAATGCAAGATTTAAAACCAACTGCATTCGCGAGTTATCGTGCGAACCAGCCGCACAGACGGACATGGCTCAAGTGACTTAGAAAATCATAGAAAGGATTTGGTGAAAATATATGTAAGGACTAAAATTCTTTTTTCGATGCGTCATAGTTTTTCGGTACCAAATAATTCATACCCTTTTATCCTGTTGGGTGAGGATAAAATAAAAATCGATTTTTGTATGTATATATAAATATGTACAGATAAATACTATTTATTAATAATTAATTATATTTTAAAAAGTTTAATAAATTGAGAATTTTTTCCAGCTCGAGGTCACTGTTTTTGATGTTTAATTTGTATTTCTTTGCCCAAGGTTTCGGAATTGTCCTAAGGGGCATGCCCACCAAAAGTGCAATACTTTTGAAGATGCAAGTGAACCAACGTTTATTCTTAGGAATAACTGTGTGTATGTTTGATTTGTTGGTGGACATGGCCCAGAAGGTGCAATTTAAGGCTATTGCGAAATATTGGACAAATTGATAAAAATTTAACATCAAAACCATTGAGCTTTAGATTAAAAAAAATCTTTATCTTTAAAATAAATTAGAAAGGTCGATCAAAGAATGCAAAATATAAAGCAAATAAATAAAACTTGAACATAAAAACTTAGCTCGAGTTCTAAAAAAGTTCCTTATCTTTAAAATTAATTAAAAAGGTCGCTCAAAACATAACCTAAAATATTTTAGGTTTTTTTTTTTGGTACGTTCTAATGTAATGGCCACATACTGTAAATACAACATCAATGACTTACCTTTGCAGATGAAATGGTGGCAGCCGCTGTAAAAGAGAACATTTTCTCGCCGTTTTCCATTCAAACAAAAAAGGGAATTTCAAATATCTGGTAATGGACCTCAATACCAAAGACGCTCAGCTCCGTTGTTGTTCGTTCTATGCCCGTCGTACTTATGTGAGTTCGAGATGTTGCACTAGATTTTCGTTTTTGTTTTGGCTCGAAGCGTCGATCGGTGGTCGTTGGTGTAAGTGCGCCAGCTCGTGAATGCGTTTGTTTACTTCTTTATTGTAGATCAGCGATTCGTTTTCTTTTGTATGGCAACTAATGAAAGAAAAACAACACGACCAGTTTTCATAGAAAAAGAAAACAAAAACTAGATTTTTTCCTAGACTTTCAGACGAGACTGCTCTTCTGGATGTTGTGATTGTTGTTGCAACTGCAAACGATGAGTATCAGCACCATTCAATCGGTGGTGTGGTGTCTAGGCATAGATCGTTTAGTCAAGCGAGGTGAAGGAAGAGGAGACACTGTCTACGGTTTCCTCGAGATAGTTTTTTTCTTGCTGTTGACGAGGTGGTTTCTTTGCAAATGTTGTTGCATTTGCTGGTGAGATCAGACAGTGGGAATTCTTAGGGGAGGCGGGTTGGGCGACAGTTTGTATTGAGCCGCAAACTAAGCTTATTAGACAGGTGAGACGGTGTAGGAAACTTTAATCATTGTTGTCTTCAGTCATTGCATGTTGGCAACTGCTAGAAGTAGTGGCATCATCATCAACATGTTGGGGGACATCGGCAGCATTTGCATTGTCTGCTTGCAAAGTGTTCTCCGCCACGACTTTATGCAGTCATCAAATTAGCATGACTAGACGCATGCGCTGTGATTGCTGGTTTTTTGTGCCTGTTTGCTGGTTTGTTTACGCGTTTGGCAGCTTCACTTTTGTTTGTGATCTTTCTTCTTTCTTTTGATGTTTGTGCAACAGGTTTCTTGTTCTTTCTTCTTTGTATTAAAAGAAAATTAAATTCGTTTTCTGTGTTTAACTTTAGTAATTTAATTTGGTTTTTTTCCCAATCAATTAACACGGCAATGAGAATTAGATTTTAATTTGATATTTAGTTCTTATTTTTCATAAAACATTTAGACATTGGTTAATCAACATCAGTTGTTTGTAGAGATCAGAAAATCATCTGCCTTAACACAGCGCATGCGCCTTTGCTTTGTTCGCCGCTGCTGTCTCTTCTTTCTTATTTTACGTTTTTTGCTTTTATATTTTTGGTATGAGATAATTTTTTGTTTGTTTTGTATTTTTTGCTAAAATTTCCATTTACTTTTTTTTGTATTTTTTCTGTTTTTATTTTATTTCTTTCGTTTTCATCTTCTTCTTTGTTTTGTTATTGGTTTATGTTCGGGTTTTTGGTGGTGCTTAACTTAAAATCGTTTTTTAATAAATTTAAAATGTTGAATATTCTTCAAATCTCCGCGCTATCTAACCGTTCGCTTAGTATTTTCGCTCAATTGTGTTAGTTAAGATTTTGCAGATCTTGCCTGTTGCCGTCTGCTGGCTTTCGATTGGAGCTTTTGCTCCTCTCTTTCTTCTTTTTGCCATTCCGGCGATGGAGGGGGCACTATCTGGTTTTAGTGGTTGCTGCTTTTTTTCATACGTATGTTTAACTTTGCTTTGTTTGTTTTGGTTCGAGATTGATTTGTTGTATTCGCCAAACTGGTTTCTCATAATATTGACTTAAGCTTTAGTTATGCCTCATTTTTTCGCACCCGCCTCTTTTGTGCGACCCATTCATTAAACGTGTGTGTGAAAGCTTTTTCTGAGTTTTGTGCTAAAGACCAGTAGCTTTTGCTTGGTTAATTTTGCCTATGGCATGTGTTTAAGCCGAGTTTTTAAAAACTTTGGCCAAAAGCTGTTTATACACCCGAGTCAAAATGTTGGTAATTCCTGAAATATCAATAGAATTAATCACTTTCTGCAATAAGGAAACGCTATATTTAAAATTCGATGACAAAATTTATCGGCAACTCAAAGGAAAGGAACGAATCAGTGGCATCCCCGGTTATTTTTTTTTGCCAAAAGCTGCTGATACACCCGAATCAAAATGTTGGTAATTTCTGAAACATTTATGGAATAAATAGATTTCTGCATAAAGCAAAAGCGATATTTTAAATACGATGACAAAATTTATGGACAGCTCAAAGGAATGCTAATGGAATCAACCGGCATACCCGGTTGTAGCAGATATCGCGATGGAAAAATTACTAGACGCCTCGGTAATAAGAATGAACAACGGGCCTAAAATGTTAACCAAATACGTGGACAATTTATTCGCCATTATTAAGAAAAAGGATGTGGATGACACTTTAAAAAAAATTAGGGGTTTAATAGACAACTTCAAATTACGATGGAAGAGAAAACAGACAACATAATACTGTATTTGGACTCCCTACTACGAGGAGATAGCAATAATGCCATGAGTTTTCGAATAAAACAAAGTTGTGTTTTTGTAAAAAAAAAAAAAAAAAAAAATCAACATAATCTCCTTTTAGCTTAATGCGCCATCTGGCATTTCCATTGTAAAGTTGGACAGCATATGTTACGCGCAAAATAGAAAGGGACCTAAGGGTAAAAACTAGTTGTGTTCAGGAGAGCCATTTTAAAGATTTAAATACGTGTATCTTTGGTGTACCATCACTTTTATAAAACGCGCATATCTCTGGGAGGGAACACTTTTGGGGCATGGGATCGGTCTCGTTCGATGCTCATTGTTACCCACCTCAAAAAAAAGGTGAAAATTCATTTTTTTTACCCTTAGGTCCCTTCCTCTATGCGCTGTCACATATCATTTGCGTTGTTTACAGTGACTTGAACAAATCAATTTGGCAAAAAAATGTAAATAACTCGTGAACATTTCCGTGCGATCATTTTTCACAACTTTCGACGTGGATTATCACGACAAGAGTAGATCGATGAACTTAAATCTTTGTTTGTCGATGAAGCACCATCCTATAGCACCGTGAAAAACTGGTTTAATGAATTCAATCCAAAAACGGCCGTTGTGCCAGAGAACATTGATGAATAATGACGAATAATGGATCTATGCGTATGAACCCGAAACAAAACAGCAATCGACCGTGTGGGTCTTCGTAACCCAATTCATGCAATTTTGCCATTAAGACTGCACCCGTGCATTACGAGTTTATGATGAAAAATAACTCTTTTTCTTGTCCATATGGGGTCATATTTTTTAAAGCCTCGGTAAATCGGTCAAAACCTATTGCTATCACCTTATCGGCCAACAAAGCCACCTTCGCCTTTCTTGTAGCCGGTTCACCGGGAAAAACCCTTTGCTTGGTCTCCGGAGTGTTGTAATTGATGCATGCTTAATCCAGTGTTATAAGTACATAACGCCGCTAAAACTCATTCGAATTGCGGTTAAATAACTCCAAACAATCCTTGGAAGTTGTCACACGATTACGTTTATGGTCAATCGAGCAAACGCGGCATGCATCTTGCTGACAGCTTTCTTAAACCTAACTGACCATGCAAAATCGAAACCACACTGCCATATGAAATGCGTATGGCATCAACAATCTCACGTATTTAACCTCTTCGATCGGCCAACACCATATCGTGGATTTTTTCGACAATTTCGGGTGTATTGACCTCAATTGGCCGTCCAGAAAGTTCAGCGTCATTTGTAGTTGTGCGACCACAACGAAAATCACTAAACCACTTTTTACCATTGAAATCGATAGTACAGAGTCGCCATAGTATTTATCAAGCTTTTTTCTTCGATTGATTGACGGGTTTTTTCCGCAGAAAATGATGTTTAATGAGCACTCGCATTTTAATTTTTTTTTCATTTTTAACAAAATCCATGATATTGTATTTTTTGAACAGCTGTTAAACACAAACTAAATGACGGAACTCTCTCGAAATTTGACAGTAGTTTATTTAACGATGGTACTTAAATAGAGCAGTGTTGCATTTCATATAGCTGCGAGGAAAGTTGGAAAAGTCACGGTATTATTGATATGCCCTCGTAATACGTAAAGAAAACAGAATAAAAAATAGACTGATACCAGAAACCGACTTCCTCTGGCTGACACCAGAAAACAACATTCTCTGGGTGATTAATTAATTTCTAGTCAAAACACCCTAGAAGGATTATCATGAACACAGCGGCAAATTCTATATGCAGAGTTTTAGCGATAAGTGACGAGGAATTCTACGAGACAAGAAGAAAATAATAAATATTTTATTAATGAATGATTTTCCGATTAAAATCATCAATGATCCTTTTAGACAAGCCAATAAAATAAATAAAATAATTTTCCCATCTTGTTTACCGAATCAAATAAAATGTTGACGAATCTGATTATTTCCAAAAGGCATATGTGGGAATAACTAAAAGCTAACTAAAAACTAGATTGACATCACATAAATCGATCCAATTGCAATTAATAAACCACTTGAGCAAAAAAACAGCTCTGGTATCCCACTTTACTACGACTTTTTTTTAGTATGTAATAAAAAAAATAATTTATTTTTAAATATTACCTTTCTAAAACAATTAAAAAATTGGTTTCATGACTACAAAGTCAATGTTATACAGAGCTCTGCAGGATTACCCAATCTGTAAGCTATATCATATTTTTAGAAAATAATCAAGAAAAAAAATAACCAATTACTTTAAGGAATAAGAACGGATTATGAATCAAATATTTAGTCAAAAAGGAATTTTATTTAAAAAAAAACATGTCAGTATTTTGTGGACCTTATGCTAACAAGAAACGAACTGCTTTCCGATATAATGGTTAATTACTAGGATAAGAGCTCTAAAAACTAGCTCTAAAGCCTTGTCTGTTTACATGACAGAATATTTTTGTACGTTCTTTTGTCCCGTAAATATAAACTTTTTTCTCTCTGGGAGGATTTGCCCATTTACAATCCCAGACAGCTTAGGACCACCAGCCATGCAAAACTTTTGGATCCTACAACGTCCTAGAACTTTACGACGATCATTCGATATATGTAACATTCAATTAATGTTTGTTGGTTGTTTATAAACGGTGGTTAAATTTTAAGGGCCGATGTTGAATGTGAACCACATCTAAATGTCAAGTTTTTTCAACATTTTTTCAGGCTTATTATGAAAATGCATATCGTGCACTTCGTGACTTTTTCGGTCAATTTAATCGTCTAAATGTGCGTACAATCGGAAAAATCGACGTAACCAACAATTGCACCCCTCACGCTCACGATGAACAATAATGCATAAAGACTTGCATTTACACGCTTACAAGGTGCAATTGACTCAAGAACTAAAGCCTCGGCTCTCAAGATATGCAAGTGCGAGGCTATAGCCCCCCTCCCCTCCCCCCCAAGTTGAGCACCTCGAGCTTATACAATTTTAAAACGCATGGTATTTTTGTATTTGTGAACCGATTTAAATGATTTCTTTTTAAATCTACTAGAGACCTACAAAAAATCATTTTAATTTTGTTTTAAAAACAACACTAATTGCTACATAAAGGAAAAAATGATAAGATATACTCTTTGAGTAAAAGGTTATAAAGTTAAAATTGGAAAATGATAATTTTTTGCCATTTTTTGCGTTAAAAGTACTTACCTCATTTTGGAGTTATTGCGTTATAAAGAATACATTTAAATTATATATATTCATCTTAAAGGAAAGTCCTTAGAGAAGATAATAAAAAAAGTTCAGAATTATTTGTTTTTGCTGTGTGCTATTGCCATCTGAAATACCTAATTTTTATGTAAAATCCAAAGGTAAGCCCTAATCTCTCCTATCGCAAAGCTGGGATCAAAAAAGTATAGCATTCCTTGATTGACTTCGGTGTTGTAAATATATAGCACGAACTGCAAAATCCCAATTTTGGGATTGTTTAAAAATATTTTGGGGTTTGTGGGATTCTTTTAAAGATATATAAATTTTTCATTTATTTCGTATGTTTCTGCTGTCAATACACAAGTAACTGCAAAATTTCATTTTCATATATTTATTACGAAAAAAGCACGAAAGAAATTTAGTTTTTTTTCTTGTTTTTGAGGAGAGACCTAACAACCAGACGAACTCAAGACAACTTACAACATATAGGTCTACAATACAAACAACTCTAACAATATTCAATATTTAATAATAATATTTAAAATTGAATGACATTATGATTTTTTTTCCTTTATGGAAAATCGCATTTTGTCCACCTGACAGGTATTTATGCAATTAGTGTGTAAGTATTACTTTGGATAACCCTTCGTTTGTTTTTTAAAAGATAATTCTTAGCTATCCCACCATTGCTATTAAATATTTCCATTGAACTGATCCATTTGGACACCACAATCCCACGACTGCCGGTTCTATGGACCGGATTGACCCGAAAAGCTATTCTTCGGCCGAGGGCTGTCACCCCGGCACACAGTTGCCGCTACAACATCATTTGGACACCAGGTTGCACGGATATATCAAAATGAAAGTTACCTTTTTCCTATTGTGTTCATATAAAATAACAGGTAAATTCATATACGAGTATTTTGAAATAAAAACTAAAGCCCTTTCGGAATTTTAATTCATTTGGAAGTAAATAGGCTACTTAGATATCTTTTGGTATCCCAAGTGGGCGGTGCCACGCTCACGACCCTTATAATTTAAAATGATCATAACTCAAGAACTATAGAAGCTACGGTATTTTAGGGTCATTGTGGGCTAATAATTTGTCATAGAGTATAAACGGATGCGTTTTTACAGAGGGGCCAGACACAACCCACATCCGAATATTTCGAGTGGTCAGAATTCATAAAGTTTTGTAGTTGGTAACATTGGATTTGTTATACAGGGTGGTTCAATTTTAATGGAATGGTTTGGAATGGGCAAGAGGCTTAAGTTCTTGCGTCAAATACACCTTGTAAGCGTGGAAATGCATGTCTTTATGCATAATGTTCATCAACGACGAGCATGAGAGGTGCAATTGTTGGGCACGACGTCGAGTTGAGGTGGATGGCTTTTCAGCCGACCATGTACTGGTGTTTTCACATCTCCTACAGACCCGGTTTGCTCAAATTTTTGCTCGATTCTTCCGATTTATATTTGGACGATTAAATTGACCAAAAAATCACGAAGTGCACGATATGCATTTTGAATTAAACGCCCATTTTCATAATAAGCCTGAATAACTTTAACGCGTAGCTCGCTCTTTCCGTGGTTCAAATTGAGTTAGTCTGAAATTGAAAAATATCAAATGAAATGCAGAAAAAAACTTGACGTTTAGGTGTGGTTAACATTCAACAAAAAAAAAATAACCACCCTTAATACTTAGTAGGGACATAAATACTGTTACACACGGTTAACGCTGAAGTAAGAAAGTACTGAATGTTGTTGGACCAAATATTTTTAATATATTTATTGATGTATATTGTATCAAAATAGAATCGACTTATTCGAAATGTCCGCCTTTTGCCTTTACACACGCCTTAAGTCCCACTGGCCAATCGTCAATAGCTGCACGAACTTCGTCCATTGGAAAATTGGCCACAGCTCGAACCAAAGCAGTCTTAAGAGATCCAATGTTTGTGACAAACCTTGTTCACTAAAACCGTCCACACTTTGTAATCCAATGGGCTCAAATCTGGACTGCCTGAGGGCCATTCTTAATAGGAAATGAACGCTTGCAAATTGTTTCAAAGCCAGGCCTGGGACGTTTTAGCCTTATGGGCCGGCGCAGAATCCTGCTGTAAAGTCCGTGGCGGGTTTTGGAACAGGGAATTGTTAAGAGGCTTCAGAACAGCTTCCAAAACGGTTTCTTGTTAACATTGCCCGATGTTTTGACTCCTTGTTCGTAAAAAATTCAGGTCAGTGACCCCATCGTAAGACACACCCCACCAAACCATGACTGAAGCTGGGTGATGACCCTTTTCCACCCTTGGGATCAGATCAGATGCTTCCTTAGATGACCGCGCATACACTCATTTTGCTTGTTCAATTTTTCCTGAACAAAATTTTTCTGTGCAAGTTATCAGCGTGCTTCACCAAAAGACGTTTGCATTCTTCAATCCTATTTTTTTTAAAGCTGCAGTCAATAAATGTCCGGTACGTCGTTTGAAAAGCCCAAGTCCCAAGTCTTTTTTAATGATTCGACTCATGGACTTTTGCGTGATATTCATCTCACGGGCTATGATTTTCTGTTTGCGGAGCGGATTTCTGTGAATTCTTGATTTAACAGCTTTGATGACATGCGTTGTTCGAACAGAGCGTGGGCGGTCCGTCCGGAAGCGGTCTTTTACATCTCCATTCTCCTCAAACAGTTGTATGCATCGGTAGACGAACATGCGGCTAATCCCTAGTGGCCGGAGCTTTTTGAAAATATCGTTTTTTTCATTTCACACTTGAAAAGCGCTATTACAGCGATACGGTTCTCATTATCTGACCACTTCATAATGAAAGTTGAAACAATTTTAAAATCCCGTTACAGACTAACGCTATTGAGGTTAGCTTTCAAGACCCATATGACATTAAGGGAGTACGTTCAGTTCTACTATTAAAATGGATGTGTTCAATGTTAAAACAGTATTTATGTCCCTACTTAGTATACGACCCCTTTTTAAGTAGCAATGTATTGTACAGCTAAAATTAAAAAAAAAAATCAAAAACTATTACTTACATAGGTAGTATACTTGCATATTCGTGTGTTGAAAAACCTCAATACTAGATAGTAATATTACTTTAATAAAATTCACTTCTATTTATTTCTCTAAAGGCATGGTTGGGGTAGCGAAGCGCACCTTGTTGCGGTTGGTATATTATAATATTTGAATATACTTAAATGGGTCGACGATCAATATTACTTGCTTTACTGCAAACGAAATTACCAATTTAGATTCTATACTTTGGAGGAGGTTAAATGAAGTGTGAAATACTTTTATTCTCTTAAAGTAAAACTTTTTTCTATTTGGAAAGATTTTAAAGATCTTTCAACCATATTCTATGGTAGTGAAAAATCGAAGGACGGGCGACGAACGGCCACGGCTATTGTACCTTTGTATTCTACGCCAATCAATAAAATATATTTTTTAGTAGTAGGGTCTTACCTAAACCCTTTTTTAACATTTTCCATTCTAAATATTAGAAGCTAGATTTTCTAAAAAGTTTAATATTCTTCACCTCTAATGAAAACAATTTCAAATTGCTTAAGGAGGTCCTCTATTTACTCATATTGCTGACAAACCTTAACCTGGCAGAACAACAACTGACTAGATCTATACATTGTGCCAAATCCTGAAAAAGTCCCGAGGACTGCAATATGACACATATCATTTCGTTGTCTATGGCAATCCAACAAGTTCTTATCTGTTTAAAACCTTGTCTGAATTTCGTATGCCCGGACTGATTTTTGAATTATGTATGGAGTGTATAGAAAACACTTCTTAATGCGTCTTTCTATTAGCTTTTCATTATGAAAAATAATCGCTCTAAAATAATCCGTTCCGGCAATTTCATTTATTTTTTAGTATACATTATGAAAGCAACCAGCTTTTAATTACATTTATATTGAAATTAAGGAACCACCCAACGACCTTAACATTTTTGTAACAATAATCATCATTGCACATTTCAATTGTTCATAAAATTATATTATTAAATTCGGGGGAAAAAAGCATGGAGCATGGCTGCGGGTTTTCTTCCAAAACACCCATGAAACACCCTTTTTGATTTCATTACCTGCGTGTGTCTGTTTCAGTGTAATCATAATCACAAAATGTCTTTCATTTTATTTTTCTTAGTTCGTCCTTTCTCACGTGTCCTTTATGTATTTCTTATGGTTATTGCCTTCAAAAAACGACCAAATAACAAAAAGTATAAAAATATATATTTGGGCCGAATATCTTTTCAGTCAGGCCAGGCACACTCCCAAACAGCAGAAATTAAAATTTCAATTGCCACAGCAACAACTTTCCATTGTCATCTCGGCAGTAGGTAACAATGGCGTTGTCCTAGACGACAGCGACGACGACGACTACTACTCATAACTAGAAAAAGTGTGTCTTCGACTTTGTCTGGATGTTGAAACACGTTGAGACAGCTGCTGGGAGGATGGATCAGAGGGACAACGGCAATGACAGGCTATAATGGTCTATTTTCAATTTCTTATGTTTGAATGAATGTGCGCATAATACATAATTGTATGTAGGTACTCGAATTCAAGATGTAATGTAAAATTGGAATTATTTTTTTTGTGCTTATAACACCGGTAATCGTAAATTAATTTCAAATCCAAATTATGATATTCCAGCTGTGACACAGCATAATTCTCCGTCAAAGGGGGAGACTTTGCGCTGAAAGAATTTGGAAAATTAGTTAATTCGAAGCATTGAGGTTTCCAGCTTTTATTGTTTAGTTGTATTTTATATCCTCCCAACGCTGTGTTTCAGGGGTTTAGTACTTTTATTTTGTAACATCCTTAAGGGAATTCCATATTATCCTTAGCTGTTATACTGATCGACTTTAAAGAGTTTTTGGAATCGATTAGCATGTTTGTATCAAATTTTAATCTCGATTTGATAATTATCTTGTGGCATGGAAATGCGATCTTTTGTTCGTGGCATTTTCGACATGTGTGACGGTCTTGCAGCAACCCTACGGGAAACAGGACCGGCACAGAACAAGAGACATGATAGGTCCCTCATGGATGGGGACCGTTGCCAGTACTGATCCAACTATATGAAAAGAACCGGTAACTTTTACATGGCTTTGTCATTGGAGGAAGTCAATTGACACAATTCTCTGATACCATGTGATATATCACGGGACTGATCAAAAAGGATAGGAACCGAATCTGTCATTACATCCATCATAGAAAACCCATCTTATCCATCCCATCACATCAGTTCAATTTAACGATTATTCTGATTGTTTGAAAATGTAAATTTCCATACAAAGTTGAATAGTTTTTTAAACAAAACCCGCTCAAAGTGGATTTTGTTTAAAAGATAGCTGGAATCCGCGGATATGTAAAATCTTTTGTGTACGGTTTTACGTGCGAAGTTATACCACGAACTTGACAACATTGAATTTTCAAGTAATTGTCACCATTATATCCATACCTTACCAGTTCTGTGACTGGTTCTGTTTTCACCCATTATCGATTCGGCACATATAGGGTAGTTGACTCTGCATTTCCCGCAAGGAATTGACTGCTATACATGTCTATCTCATTCGAAAATATGCTATGATTTAGTTCTCTAAGTAGATACAAGTTTGGAGTTAGAAGTCATATAATACACTAATAAGGGTCTATAAGTATATATGTGACAGCGCATAGAGAAAGGGACCTAAGGGTAAAAAAAATCAATTTTCATTTTCTTTTTTCTTTTTTTGATGTTGACAACATCCGAGCATCGAATGAGACCGATCCCATGCCCCAAAACTGTTCCCTCCCAGAGATATGCGCGTTTTATGAAAGTGAAGTCGACGATTCTAAGCGCAAATAGAAAGGGACCTAATCTTTAAAATGGCTCTCCTGAACAAGACTGGTTTTTAGCCTTAGGTCCCTTTCTATTTTGCGCGTCACATATATACTTAGAAGGGACATATATACTGTTACACACGTTTTATGCTGTAAAATAAAAAAAATAATGAATGTTTTTGGACCAAATATTTTTTATTATATTAATTGAATCTACTCATTCGAAATGTCCTCCTTTTGCCTTTACACACGCCTTAAGTCGCACTGGCCAATCGTCAATAGCTGCACGAACCTCGACCATTGGAAAATTGGCCACAGCTCGAACCAAAGCAGTCTTAAGAGATCCAATGTTGGGGTATCTTTTGTGACAAACCTTGTCCTCTAAAACCGTCCACAATTTGCAATCCAATGGGTTCAAATGTGGACTGCCTGAGGGCTATTCTTCAGAGGAAATGAACGCTGGCAAATTGTTTCGAAGCCAGACCTGGGACGTTTAAGCCTTATGGGCCGGCGCAGAATCCTGCTGGAAAGTCCATGGCTTCAGCCTACGAGGCTTCACAACAGCTTCCAAAACGGTTTCTTGGTAAACTTTGGCCGATGTTTTGACTCCTTGTTCGCAGAAATGCAGGTCATCGTAAGAGACACCCCACTAAACCATGACTGAAGCTGGGTGATGACCCTTTTCCACCCTTTGGATCAGTTCAGATGCTTTCTTAGATGACCGCGCATACACTCTATCATTTTGCTTGTTGAATTTTTCCTGAACGGTAAAAATGTTTTCAACGGTGAACACAGTTTTTCTGTGCAAGATATCAGCGTGCTTCACCAAAAGACGTTTGCATTTTTCAATCCTATTTTTTTTAAAGCTGCAGTCAATAAATGTCCGGAACGTCGTTTGAAAGCCCCAAGTCCCAAGACTATTTTATTGATTCGACTCATGGACTTTTTTCTGTTTACGGAGCGGATTTCTGTAAATTCTTGATTAAATGGCTTTAATGACATGCGAACGGACGTGGCGGCCCGACCGGTGGCGGTCTTTTACATCTCTAGTCTCCTCAAACAGTTTTATGCATCGATGGACGAACATGCGGCTAATCCCTAGTGGCCGGCGCGTTTTGAAAATATCGCTTTTTCATTTCGCACTTGAAAAGCGCTATTACAGTGATACGGTCTCATTATCTGACCACTCCATGATGAAAGTTGAAACAATTCTAAAACCCCGTTACAGACTAACGCTATTGAGGTTAGCTTTCAAAACCCATATGACATTAACGGGGTATGTTCAGTTCTACTATTGAAATGGGTGTGTTCAATGTTGTAACAGTATTTATGTCCCTACTAAGTATATATTTCTGGACTTAGTGTTGCCTGGCGCCATCTGATATTTCCAATGGAAAGTTTGACATTTTTTAGCATAAACGTACTCAGAACGTTTTGACGTACGACCATCATTTGTGTGGTTTACAGTGAATTGAAAAATCAATTTGGCAAAAATAATGGAATTAACTCGGGAACATTTTCGTGCGATCATTTTTCACAATTGTCGACGTGGAATATCACGACAAGAGTGCATCGATGAACTTAAATCTTTGTATGGCGATGAAGCGCCATCCTATAGTACGGTGCAAAACTAGTTTAATGAATTCAATCGTGGCCGACGCTCGCTCAAAGACAAAGGTCGTGAAGGTCGTACAAAAACGGCCGTTGTGCCAGAGAATATTGATGCCGTGCGTGAACTAATAATGCAAGATCGTCATGTGACATACCGTGAAATAGAGGAATCCTTGGGCATTTCTTCCACCAGCATACATTCGATTTTGCATGAACACCTGCCCGTAAAAAAGGTTTGTTCTCCTTGGATCCCGCACAATTTGACAATCGCTCAAAAAAGGCTCATGGCGATTGGCGCAAGGAAATTTTGAAAAAATACGATTGCGGTGTTTCAAAGATGTTTATAAGATCGTCACAGGTGACGAATCATGGATCTATATGTATGAGCCTGAAACAAAACAGCAATCGACCGTGTGGGTCTTTGAAGACGAGCCAAACCCAATGAAAGTTATTCGTGGAAGAAGCACTTCGAAGCAAATGGTCGCCTGTTTCTTCGGCAAAACTTTTCATGTGGCGACTGTTCCGCTTGAGTAAAGTAGGACGGTCAATTCTGAGTGGTACACCACAATTTGTTGGCCTGAAGGCTCAATCGGAGTGGAAAAAGTGCTTCGACATTTCTTTTGAGCGCATGCAAAAGTGTATAAATCATGCTGGAGAATACTTTGAAAAACAATAACACCATTTTTGATGATAAATGTTCGCATTTTCATTATTAGGCCAGAAATATATATAGTAGCCCTCGTACACTAAATATATCATTTCGTTTGAAAAAACTCTAAATATTAATCATAGAACCTATAAAGTGTATATATTTAGTAGGGACATAAATACTGTTACAACATTGAACACGCCCATTTCAATAGTAGAACCGAACATACCCCGTTAATGTCATATGGGTTTTGAAATCTTACCTCAATAGCGTTTGTCTGTAACGCGATTTTAAAATTGTTTCAACTTTTATCAGGGAGTGGTCAGATAATGAGAACCGTATCGCTGTAATAGCGCTTTTCAAGTGTGAAATGAAAAAAAAACGATATTTTCAAAACGCTCCGGCCAGCGATGCATAAAACTGTTTGAGGAGACTGGAGATGTAAAAGACCTCTACTGGTCGGGCTGCCCACGCTCGTTTTGAACACCGCATGTCATCAAAGCCGCTATATCAAGATATCACAGAAATCCGCTCCGAAAACAGAAAATCATGGCCCGTGAGATGAATATCACGAGTCGAATCATTAAAAAAAGACTTGGGTCTTGGGGCTTTCAAATGACGTAACGAACATTTTTTGACTGCAGCTTTAAAAAAAATAGGATTGAAAAATGCAAACGTCTTTTGGTGAAGCACGCTGATAAATTGCACAGAAAAATTTTGTTCAACGAAAAATTTAATTTAACAAGCCAAATGATAGAGTGTATGCGTGGTCATCTTAGGAAGCATCTGAACTGATCCCAAGGGTGGAAAAGGGTCATCACCCAGCTTCAGTCATGGTTTGGTGGGGTGTGTCTTAAGATGGGGTCACTGACCTGTATTTCTGCGAACATCGGCCAAAGTTTACCAATAAACCGTTTTGGAAGATGTTGTGAAGCCTCTTAACAATTCCCTGTTCCAAAACCAGCCATTGACTTCCAGCAGTATTCTGCGTCGTCCCATACGGCAAAAACGCCCCAGGCCTGGCTTCGAAACAATTTGCCAGCGTTCATTTCCGCCGAAGAATGGCCCTCAGGCAGTCCAGTTTGAACCCATTGGATAAAAAATTGTGGACGGTTTTAGAGGACAAGGTTTGTCACAAAAGATACCCCAACATTGGATCTCTTAAGACTGCTTTGGTTCGAGCTGTGGCCAATTTTCCAATGGACGAGGTTCGTGCAGCTATTGACGATTGGCCAGTGCGACTTAAGGCGTGTGAAAAGGCGGACATTTCAAATAAGAAGATTCTTTTTGGAGACAATATACATCAATAAATATATTAAAAAATATTTGGTCCAAAAACATTCACTACTTTTTATTTTACAGCATAAAATGTGTGTAACAGTATTTATGTCCCTACTAAGTATTATATATCGTCGTAAAATTCTACGACGATCTAGCCACATGCGTCCGTGTGTCAGTTAAATGTAAAAAGCGGGTTAATTGCTTATAATTTTAAGTACAAGCTGTTTGGGATTGTAAATGGGCGAAATCGGCCAAGGGGTGAGGAGTTTTCCTTTGAGGAAATAAAGGTTTTTTGGTGGAGTGTTCCTTCCACCTGATCGATTCTTTTGTGCATTTTTAGATAGGGTATTATGACATTTTGGTTTAGTGTAGTATGACCTAATGCTTAGTGCTGAACATTAAAATAATAGAGATAGACCTTATGTTAAGTATACGAATCGATCCGTCCATCCTTCTATCTGCCCTTCCGCCTGTCCTTCTATCGTTGTAATCAAAGTTCAGATCGTAGTTTTGAACCGATTCCGCTGCAACTTGGAACATTCTTCAAGTTTTGGCCAAGGACGAACAATGGTTAAATTTGTTTACATTCGTCCACATTTTGATCTCATACTCGTACATAGGTTTGTCTCCATTTCGAACCTTCAGCTCCACAAGCAACATACAACATCCGCTTTTCAACAAAATTCGCACAGAACACTACGAGCGAGCAGCACTTGTCTCTGGTGAAATTGGAACATATCGGTCTATGTTTTGATGTAATCCCAACGAAATATGACCCTCTCCGCCTTAAAAGTCAGATATAAGGGCCTACCTTCATCAAACTTCACATAGAATTGCGGACTCTTTTGTAGGGTAACTCATAATCGGGCTGTCGAAATTACAATTTTTGTTGTTGTTTGTTTTTTGGGTTATGTTGTTCGGGGTTATTTAAAGCCAAAGTACTTTACTGATAAGACGAATTCCTCACGCAATTCGCAGGACAGGAACTGTAGCAATGTCAGAAAGTAAATCGAAAGTTGGGATCAACATTTTCATTAAGGAAGCAACATTTTCCTTTAAAACTCAGATAAATATCGGGATTAGGTCAATTGCTCTTAATATAGGGTAATCCATCTAGAGGTATTTTTTTGAGAACAAAAAAATATAAAAATTCAAATCCAGTGTGGAATCTTTATTGGTAATTTGAAACAACATTTTATGGCATTAATTTTTTAATATAATTTTCTTCAAATGTTGGCCGCTACTACGCCTCAGGGTTTTCGTTTTGAGAGTCCAATTTTGGCTGACTCGTTCGAGTATTTCGACCGGTATGGCTTTAATGACACGCGTAATGTTGGCTTCCAAAACCTGAATCGTAGCTGGTTTGACAGCATAGACTTTGGACTTTACGTAACCGCAAAGAAAAATGTGTAAAGGTGTGATAATACTCGATCTAGGCGGCCAACTAACCAGTCCACAACGTGAAATTAGCTTCTTTTCGAAGTGACCTCTCAGTAGATCCACTGTTTGAGCAGCTGTATGGCGAGTGGCACCGTCCTGTCGAAACCAAGTATCGTCAAGATTACGGGCTTCAATTTCAGGTAGCATGAAGATCGACATCATGGCGCGATAACGAGCACCATTCACGGTTACTTCCGGCCATCATAATTTTTTAAAAAATATGCACCGATGATTCCACCACCTTATGGTTTTCTCTGGATATAATGGCACCTCTTGAACCTCTTCTTGTTGCTCTTCAGCCCAAATGCGGCAATTTTGTTTATTGACTTTGCCGTTGAGCCAGAAATGGGCCGTTTCACTGAAAAAATCTTTGGTCGAAAACAGCGCATCTTCCCGTTTGTCACCGAACGCTCATTTCCATAATACAGTTGCCAACATTTGAAGGTAATTTTTTTATTATTTATTTATTGAATACATATTTTATAAATAAATAAATTGAAGGTAATTATATTCAAAAAAAATGCAATACAATTTCCTTTCAAATTACCAACAAAGATTCCACACTTGATTTGAATTTTTATATATATTTTTTGTTCTGAAAAAATACCTCTAGATGGATCTCCCTTTATTTAATGAGGCTAATTAAAAAATTCCCGCAATTTTTTTAATAAAAATTGTTTAGCTTGTGTTTGTGTCTTTTTTGCCGATCCCGGCTTGTGTGGGTCAACTTGTCGAAAAAACACTCGATCCGATTATTGAGTTTCACAGTATTTTGATATTTTAGATATGTTCACATTTTTTCTTAACGGGTCGACGTTAAATAGCTACGCTTCATTTCAATTATGCGACACGCTTAAATGCACCCTTTGCCGCTGTCATATCATATCATGCTTGTTAATGCCATCCAAGTTTTCATTAGCAGTCATTTGTTGTTATCACGGGCGCATCGAAGGGATGAGAATCGCAGAAGGATAAATATATGCGATGGCATGGGTGGAAGTCAAAGTAATTAGAGTGTGAATAATTCCCACCATCCCCCTTGTGAGGAAAATTTTTAACGTCTTTCGTAGCCCTTTACATGCCTTGCGTTTACCTTAATTTTGTAACTCTTTTTAATGATATCCATTGTTTCCCTGGCTTATGCCTGCTTTCATCCTGCCATATTAAATCGTCTATTCCATTTACCTTATGCTGCTCCTTCCAGTTGGCGCTGTTATGCTGACGATGATGATGATATGTTAATTTGCGTTTAACTGCCGCTAGAAGATGGCTCTGTTGCTGCCGCCAAAGCCTTTAATGCCTTCAACACGGCGTAAGGTAATCTCGAAGGTGCCACATTTCTTCGTAGCTACGAGTACAAACGTGTACGTCATTTCAAAATAATTTCTGTATGTACGATGTCAGCACGTAAATATGTCGCGGTAGTGATATAAACGCTTCAGTTGTCACTGTCATTACCACCGCATTTTGAATTGAAATTTTGAATGCCGCCATCGCGCTTTCCTCCGTCGTCTTCATAATCTGTCCAAAGCTTTTGTTATATTTTTAGCATAATTCTCAACCGGTTTGTTTTTTATACACGAATAGGATTTTGTCTATGTTGGTATATCTGGGATTAAAAGGGCTAATAAGGTGTCTTTGTTGTTTTCACAGTCGAGTTGGCGCACTATATTTATCATTTAATTAGAAGAATCTCTTGCTGCTGTATTCAGTGAAACAACTAATATACATTGTTTTTTTTTTTTGGATCTCTTTCAGCTCAACGGCTTATTTTTGGGCAGCTAATTAAGAGCTATCTAACAAGCGCCCCGCCCCGTTGATGAACTTCAGTTGAAAATACTTTTATTAGCTGAGATAATCTTCTAATTGGCTACGACTCTATGCATAAAGTCCATCGAAAAGCCGGACGACGATCCTATACATCAAACTTTGTATATACTCGTACAGTTTGGAAAACCTAAGGTAAGAGCATTTTTAATTTTTTCTGCGACAGTTCACCATGAAAAGAAGGGCATTGTGAATACATAAGACATGTAAATAATTCTGTATAAAGGCAGTGGACGTAGAGCAGGTGTTTAATCTTGTAGACGACTAGGAAATATTTATGAAGGTTTTCCAATAGGGACATAACAATTTCGAATCTTTATGTCAACCTCGCCCCTTCAAACATTTTAATAATATTTCAGTGTCAAAACGTTACTCGAAGTCAACATTTTCATCTTAGCAAAGTTCACTTACGAGCATCGTTTGGAAATCATTAAAAATTACAACCGATATTCTGAGTCGGTGGTCGCAACATTAAGAGCGCTTACTCCAACTTTCTGTCGTAATAATCTTCCCACCCAACAGGCTGTACCTGTTATAGTGGATAAATTTGGATTCAAATTTTCACTTTTGGATGTTCCGGCACCAAAGAGATGCCATACCGCTCGAAGCGACGAAATTATCGCAGCCGTAAGTGTATCCATATAAAATGAGCCAAATCAGTCGATTCCACGTCGTTCCGAGGAATTGGGCATCTCTCAAATCATACTGTGGCTTATTTTGCGAGAAGATCTTGGCCTTCATCCTTATACGATCAATCTGACTCAAGAATTAAAACCACTTGATCATTTGAAACGCCGAAATTTCACGGAATCCAAAATTTTATCAAAAAAATCCTCTTCAGCGATGAAGCTCATATCTGGCTGAGTGGTTTTGTTAATAAACAAAATATGTGTTATTGGACAGCAAAAAACCCACATGTGCTTCAAGTGACACAATTGCATCCGCCAAAAAATTACTGTGTGGTGTGGCTTTCATGCCGAAGGTGTGAATGGGCCGTATTTTTTTGTCGATTAAAACTATCGTCATGTTACCGCTAATATACTTAGTAGAGACATAAATACTGTTACACACGCAGAACGCTGTAAAATAAAAAGTACTGAATGATTTTCGATCAAATATTTTTTAATATATTTATTAAAAATAATCTACTTATTCGAAATGTCCTCCTTTTGACTTTACACACGCCTTAAGTCGCGCTGTCCAATCGTAATTATCCGCACGAACCTCGTCTAATGGAAAATTGGCCACAGCTCGAACCAAAGCAGTCTTAAGAGATCCAATGTTGGGGTATCTTTTGTGACAAACCTTGTCCTCTAAAATCGTCCAAAATTTGTAAGCCAATGGGTTCGAATCTGGACCGCCTGAGGGCCATTCTTCAGAGGAAATGAACGCTGGCAAATTGCCAGGCATGAGAACGACCTTTCTTACATGTTACGATAGCATTTTACGTAGTAGGGACATAAATACTGTTACAACATTGAACACACCCATTTCAATAGTAGAACTGAACATAACACGTTAATGTCATATGGGCTTTGAAAGCTAACCTCAATTGCGTTAGCCTGCAACGGGATTTTAAATTGTTTCAACTTTCATCATGGAGTGGTCAGATAATGAGAACCGTATAACTGTCATAGCGCTTTTCAGGTGTGAAATGAAAAAAGCGATATTATCAAAACGCTCCGGCCACTAGTGATTAGCCGCATGTTCGTCTACCGATGCATAAAATTGTTTGAGGAGACTGGTACACCGTACACCGCATGTTATCAAAGCCGTAAAATCAAGAATTCACAGAAATCCTCTCCGAAAACAGAAAATCATGGCCCGAGAGATGAATATCACGCAAAAATCCATGAGTTGAATCATTAAAAAAGACTTGGGACTTGGAGCTTTCAAACGACGTACCGCACATTTATTGATTGCAGCTTTAAAAAAAATGGATTGAAAAATGCATATGTCTCTGGTGAAGCACGCTGATAAAAATTTTTTTCACCGATAATAAAACTTTTATCGTTCAGGAAAAATTTAACAAGCAAAGAGTGTAGAGTGTATGCGCGGTCATCTAAGGAAGCATCTGAACTGATCACAAGGATGGAAAAGGGTCATCACTCAGCTTCAGTCATGGTTTGGTGGGGTGTTTCTTACGATGGGGTCACTGACCTGCATTTCTGCGAACAAGGAGTCAAAACATCGGCCAAAGCTTACCAAGAAGCCGTTTTGGAAGCTGTTGTGAAGCCTCTTAACAATTCCCTGTTCCAAAACCATCCATGTACTTTCCAGCAGGATTCTGCGACGGCCCATAAGGCTAAAACGTCCCAGGCCTGGCTTCGAAACAATTTGCCAGCGTTCATTTCCCAACATTGGACCTCTTAAGACTGCTTTGGTTCGAGCTGTGGCCAATTTTCCAATGGACGAGGTTCGTGCAGCTATTGACGATTGGCCAGTGCGACTTAAGGCGTGTGTAAAGGCAAAAGGCGGACATTTCGAATAAGTAGCTTCTTTTTGGATACAATATACATCAATAGATATATTAAAAAATATTTGGTCCAAAAACATTCAGTACTTTTTATTTTACAGCATAAAACGCGTGTAAAAGTACTTATGTCCCTACTAAGTATATTCGTATTCACTTATTTGAAAGAAATTCTCAATTTTTTGGATGTTATGGGAAGTTATTAGTAAAACATCTTGAAGTCACATATTTCGAGTGCTGCTATACTTACATATATTTTTGGCCTAATAATGAAAATGCGAATGTTTATCATCAAAAATGGTTTTATGGTTATTCAAAGTATCATCCAGCATGATTTATACACTTTTGCATGCGCTCAAACCTATTGGCGAAGCACTTTTTCCACTCCGATTGAGACACCTCCAAAACATGGTTTTTGAACGCTTCAATAGCATGTTCTGTCGACGAATATCGTTGACAACGCATTTTTTTCTAGATGTGCGGGAATTAGAAGAAGTCATTGGGTTCCAAGTCAGGGTTGTACGGCGGATGACCCATCAATTCGATGTTGTGGCCGGTCAAAAAGGCTCTGGTTTGAGCCGATGTATGAGAGCTGTCATTGTCATGGCACACAATGATTCGTCTTCTCTTGTTCGTTTTTCGAATTTCTCCGAAGACTTCAGGCAAATAAATTGTGGCGTAACACTTAGAATTGACCATGCTACGTTGCTTAAGCGGATCAGTTACCACATGATCAGTTTTGCCAAAGAAACAGGCGACCATTTCTTCGAAGTGCTTCTTCCACGAACAAATTTTGTTGGATTTGGCTCGTCTTTAAAGACCCAGCCGGCCGATTGCTGTTTTGTTTCGGTCTCATAAGTATAGATCCATAATTCGTTACCTGTGACGATCTTATAAACGTCTTTTGAAGCACCGCGATCACGAGCGATTGTCAAATTGTGCGGGATCCAACGAGAACAACCCTTTTTTACGGCCAGGTGTTTATGCAGTATCGAATGTACGAGTATGCTGGTTGAAGAAATGCCCAAGGATGCCGACATTCATCTTTGAGTGATCGTCGGCCACGATTGAATTCATTAAACCAGTTTTTCACAGTGCTATAGGATGGTGCTTCATCGCCATACAAAGATTTAAGTTCATCGATGCACTCTTGTTGTGATAATCGACGTCGAAAGTTGTGAAAATGATTGCACGAAAATGTTCACAAGTTAATTCCATTTTTTTGCCAAATTGATTTTTCCAAGTCACTGTAAAGAACACAAATGATGGTCGTACGTCAAAACGTTTTGAGTACGTTTATGCTAAAAATGTCAAACTTTTCAATGGAAATGTCAGATAGCGCCAGGCAACACTTAGTGTTCTAAAATAGGTAATGATTTGGATTTGTTTGCAACTGTCGAACAACTAATGACCACGGTCAAATGATCAATTAATAAAAAAAGCTGCTTAACATTTGGGTTCGGGGGCGTAGACCGTAGGTGCGGCCAGTATGCTTAAGGAAGCGGTAAATAGTAGATATGGACATATGGGTACTCAAATTAAAGTAGTATAGCTCTTTTTATAGATTTTATGAATCAGGGTAGCCAAGGGGTCCAAAAATTTCCTTTTAAATATGTACTGATGGATAGTCAAATTAGAAGACATTTTGTTGCAAATCTAAATGACATTTATCTTAAAGATAATGCAGAATTTGTTTTCGAACCCAAGGGGCCCCAAAAATGGTCTTGCGATTGAAAACCAATGACGACTATTAAATATCGTCATAGAAGTACTCTAAAATAAAGTAACTCAATCAAATTAAAGTAAATTTCACTACGATTCGTAATATGTGACGCGCAAGATAGAAAGGGACCTAAGGCTAAAAGCCAGTTTTGTTCATGAGAGCGATTTTAAAGATTAGGTCCCTTTTTATTTGCGCTTAGAATCGTCGACTTTACTTTCATAAAACGCGCATATCTCTGGGAGGGAACACTTTTGGGGCATGGGATCGGTCTCATTCGATGCTCAGATGTTGTCCACATCAAAAAAAAAGTGAGAATTGATTTTCTTACCCTTAGGCCCCTTTCTCTATGCGCTGTCACATATGTATTTTTGTTTTTAAAGATATTACTTATTTTGAATGTTAGACTTTTAGACCATCGAACCTTTAAAAGCCTTAAAGCGATTCACAGTTTATTTACTAACTGCTGCTTGTGTAAAATGACATCTAGAGGCATCTAGCTAAAGCATATGCGGGAACATGCACTTGACTTAGCTACGACTAATACAATAAAATTGTTTTTGTTCCGATTGTTATGCCTAAAGGTATGCTGAATATTTTGTAAATAGTTTTGTCTCTACATACAGATATTTTACATTTACGTCTTAGATACGACACCCTAGTGCCGCTTATACGGCCAACCACCGCCACTGCTAGTTTATAATTAAAATTTTCAATTTGATATTGTAATTTCTGCACCAAACCATAAGTGGCGTCTTTTCTTTGAACTATTAAAGGTTTAAGGCCGAAAGCTGGGCTTAACCCTGGCAGCGCTTATATATGATTGTTTTCCCTAAACCGAGAGAGAAAAAATGACGGTAATGCTAAGAAAAAAACCTAAGCATTTTAAGTCTTTTCGATTAAGACTATACGGAGAACAATAAAAATTTTCGCATAAAGAGTATGTTAAACTCTCCTTAGTCGTTCTAATTTGTGTGGGAAAACTAGCAGAAAAATGAGTACTTTTTTGTCATAATGAGTACGTCCGTTTTAAAATTTCGTGGTTTAAGTACATTTGAAGATTAGCTAGACAATGGATAACTGGAAATATAGTCACAACTAATTGTACTTTAAACAAGAAAAAAATCTTTAGTGGGTTGATTTGACTTACACACACCATCAGGCGGTATGACATTAGGCCCACGAAAATACAAACCAAACCAAATAGGAATTTAGGGCCCAAAATTGGGGTCTTATTCTATTATGAAAATAGACCCCACGAATTATACCCCAAACATAAAATGAAAATAGGCCCAAAAGATTTTATTGGATCCTAATTTCGTAGGTATGCAAATACACCCCAAAAAAGGCAAATATGCCCCAAAATATCAAGTTGTTTTTTTCTGTATAAAATTGGGGTCCATTTTCATTTTTGGGTTTAGGGTATAATTTCCATTTATGTGTTACAAAGTGAATGTAACAACAAAGTACGAAAATAGGCCGCAAAATGTGTAGAAAATCTTTTGCGTACAGTTTCGGTTGTTTGTAAATATTAATATTTGACATATTCTCTTTTTGTACTTAATCATTTGTTATTATTAATAGTTTCTGCGTGAATTTTAAATGCAAAGCCATTAACCAGATTTACTGTTTTGCGGTACTGTCCTTGCTGTCGTGCCTCCGTACAAAATATTATACAAGTTTATAATTAAGTTCAGAGTAACTATATAATTTTCAATAAAAAACCAACGCTTTCTTTTCTTCGTGACCCTCAAATATATCGAAATGAAATTTGACCCCAAAATGCGGACATATACCCTAATTTTTTTTTTTGAAATTATGCCCCAAAAATTATTTTGGGTCTATTATCATACAAACATATGGGGTCTAATTGCATTGTGAAAATATAAGCTAATGAAAATATGAAATTTGGCCCAAAAAACCATAAAATTTCGTGTTGCTGTTTTCCTTATAATTTTTTGTGGCTTAATTATATTTTAACTTTGGGATGTATTTTCGTGGGACCTAGTGGCATACCGCCATACCATCATCCCTCTATGGATGTAATATTGTCCTACGTTCCAACCTCTATTGCCAGAAGCGTTCCGATTTTATTGCAATCTCGAAAACGGTCGTTTGTGGAGAAGGTACAAGAATGGGGCTTGGCATCCACTTTTCATGTACGCGTACTAAGATGATAAAAACATATTGCAGAATACAAACCAAATTTATGTATTAGGGAACATTTATGTGGGGTAGATTGTGCTGGAAGTACAAGAAGGAGTGTGAAAGAGGCTCGATTAATTCATCTCATTACGTTATCCATCCCCATCTGATCACTTATTTTCAGCGCAATCGCATGAATTGTATTGAGATTTTTCTGCAAATACAAAAAAGTAGGCGGAATGGTCAGTTGCCCAGGAGGCACCAAAATGGGCATGTCATCCACTCTTTTCATGTGGTGTATAAAGCTGTTATAAAAATATTATGAAGCTCACAATATAAGTAAATGCGAATTTTATCCACTAGGAGACTAGTTATGTGCAACAGGGTCATTTGTGTGAGAGGTACCACAAGATGCGTGTCTAGGGATCCAATTCTTTTGCACCAAGTTAACTTGTAACTCTGTTCGTAAGTATTGATTTTGAGTTAAATCGTAACCATTTTTTCATATGTGAGTACAAAGTCGTTATTAAGATATTACGCTGCTCACAATTTAAGCGAATTTCATGCACAAGGAAATATATTCATTTGAAATGGTTATTTGTGTGGGAGATACCAAAAGGGGAGTGGCTACAAGTTCAATTCTCTGTTTCCAAAGTTACTTCATACCTCTCTTCTTAAGTTTTGATTTTTAGTGAGATCGCGCAAATATTATTAAAGATATAAAAAGAAATCCAAATTGGTCGTGTAAATTTTTGAGAGTGGTACCAGAAGGGGTTTGCCAATATTGCCTATTTTTAATTCCTTAGGCAGTTTTTGAAAAATATAAGGTGATCCATTAGAGGTATTATTTTAGAACAAGAAAAAATATAAAAATTCAAATCAAGTGTGTAATCTTTATTGGTAATTTGTAAGGACATTTTATGGCATTTATTTTTTGAATATAATTTCCTTCAAATGTTGGTCTCAACTACGTCTCAGGGTTTCCATTCTGAAGGTCCAATGTTGGATGACTCGTTCGAGCATTTCGACCGGTATGGCTTTAATGACACGCGTAATGTTGGCTTCCAAAACCTACATCGTAGCTGGTTTGTCAGCATAGACTTTGGACTTAACGTAACCCCAAAGAAAAATGTCTACTAGGGCGGTTCGGAAAGTTCTTAGCCTATCAATGAAAGAGAATAGTTAGTTTTTCAAAAATATTTTTATTTTTCAATGTAATCTCCTGAAACTTCAATAAACTTAGTCCAACGCTTATCTAGCAATTCTATCCCTTGATTAAAATAGTTTTCCTCAAGGTCTTCAAAATACGTAGTGGTTTACAACTGTAATTGCATCTTCATTTGAGGTAAAACGCTTGCCAGCAAGGATTTTTTTAGATTTGGGAACAGGTAAAAGTCACTGGGAGCTAAATCAGGAGAATAAGGTGGGTACTTTAATTCGTTGATTTTAGCCATTGTTAAAACATTCTTGTGCGCTGGTGCGTTGTCTTAAAGAAAAATTATTTTTTTGTGTTGTAAGCCAGGACGTTTTTCTCGAATTTGTAAAGGGTGTTTTTTATTGAGGTATAGAACTTCGAATTGAAATAAAACACAAGAAAATCGTTTTAATGTCCATCAATTTGGCTTTATTGGAAGGATAGTTTTATGCCATTAATGTTTAAATATGAATTCGGGCATGTGGCCGCCGCGGCTGGCTCGAATAAAGCCAATTCTACAGGTCCAATTTTCAACCACTTTTTCGAGCATATGGGTTGGCTTCCAAGTCCCCTAACGTTTCTGGTTTGTTGGCGTAGACGAGCGACTTCACATATCCCCAAAGAAAATAATCCAATGGTGTCAAATCACACGATCTTGGTGGCCAGGTTGACAGGTCCATTCCGCGAAATTATGCGCTCATCGAATGTTTCCTTCAATAATTCGATTGTGACGTGCGCTGTGTGGCATGTAGCGCCGTCTTGTTGGAACCACAACTCATCCACATTCATGCCATCCAATTCGGGAACAAAATAGTCGGTTATCATGGCTCTATACCGGTCTCCATTAACGGTAACTGAAGAAGTATGGCCCAATGACTCCACCAGCCCATAGAGCACACCAAACAGTCAGTTTTTGTGGATGTAATGGCGTCTCAAGGGTCTCATGTGGATTCTCTTCACTCCAAATGCGGCAATTTTGCTTGTTGACGTAGCCATTCAACCAAAAATGAGCCTCATCACTGAACAAAATTTTGTGATGAAAATCAGCATCGAGATGAATCTCATTTTCGGCCCATTTTGCAAGCGTCGTTCTTTTGTCAACCTGTTCATGATGAAATGGCAAACCAAACTAAATATTAATCACTTGACAGCTGACAAAATGGCCGCCAGTTAAAAAAGTGATGCCAACTTAAAGTTCTATACCCCAATAAAAACACCCTTTACATTTAATTGATCTAAAAGGTTGCAATATTACTCTGAATTTATTGTTTTACCCTTTTGCAGATAGTCAATCAATAAAATACCTTTGAAGTCCCAAAAAACCGTTGCCATAACCTTACCAGCCGTTTAAATTGTTTTTGCCTTCTTTGGGACACTTCTTCCAGCTTCAGTCCATTGTTTGGATTGTTCTTTTGTCTCTGTAGTATAGTGGTGGATCCATGTATCATCAACAGTTATAAAACGACGCTTAAAATCCATTTTATTTCGCTGAAAACGATCCAAACAAGCTTGAGAAATGTTCATTCTTATGCGTTTTTGGTCGACTGTTAACAAGTGCGGCACCCATCCTGCAGAAAGCTTTTTCATCTGTAGTTCTTCATGCAAAATTAAATGGACCCGATCATTTGAGATGCCCATGATATTAGCTATTTCACGCACTTTTATTCGTCGATCATTTAATACCACATCATGCACTTTGACTACAATTTCTGTTGTTGTTGCTGTTTTTGGACGTCCACTACGTGGTTCATCTTCAATGCTTGTACGACCGCGTTTAAATTCAGCAACCCAATTTTTTACTGTTGCATATGAAGGAGCACTTTCACCTAACACATTCACCATATCATTATGAATTTCTTGTCCCGATAAACCTTTTTTATGTAAATATTTAATGACACCACGCACATCTTATTTTTCCATTGTAAAAAAATCGCGGATGCGTCTTTTGTGAACACCTGTTTCTATATGAAGGAGTTGCCAGATCGAAACAAAATTTAACATGTGTTCATAGCAGAGATGGAAGTTTCCAAAACACTTAACTTTTTTCTGTTTATACCTCGCTTTTTGTGCTAGGCTAAGAAGTTTTCGAACCGCCCTCGTAAAGGTGTGATACCACTCGATCTAGGCGGCCAACTTACCTGTCCAAAACGTGAAATTAGCTGCTTTTTCCATTGTTTGAGCAGCTGTATGGCAAGTGGCACCGTCCTGTTGAAACCAAGTGTCGTCAAGATTACGATCTTCAATTTCAGGTGGCATAAAGATCGATATCATGGCGCGATAGCGAGCACCATTCACGGTTATAAAGCGCCCAAACCGTAGTTTTCTCTGGTTTCTCTAATGGCACCTCTTGAACCTCTTTGTTGCTCTTGAGGACAAATGCGGCAATTTTGTTTATTGACTTTGCCGTTAAGCCAGAAATGGGCATCATCACTGAAAAAATTTTGATCGAAAACAGCGGATCTTGCCGTTTCTCACCGAACGCTCTTTTCCATAATACAGTTGCCAACATATGAGGGTAATTATTTTCATAAAATAAATGCCATAAAATGTTCTTTCAAATTACCAATAAAGATTCCACACTTGATTAGATTTTTTAATTTTTTTTTTGTTCTGAAAAAATACCTATAGATGGATCACCCTATATAGTCAGAATTGGACCTTTTGCATGCAATTGACTTGCCTATTGCGACTTTGCTATTAAATCTTAGTTTTCTTAGTATATGTCTTCCCGACATTTGGCAAATTTAAACGAATCTCATCATTTGATTCTTAATCCGTGAAAGAAAAATATCAAAAGCAACTTGAAGATTTTCTCCGTTCTATCATTCGGCTATGCTTTTTCCTACCAAGCCAAATTAAACAATAACAGCAAAATTTAGCAACAATAAAATATTCATGCCCAGACATGCCGTCGACAGAATCTCAACAACAGCATCAACGACATTCTCCGTCTGCCACGAAGCGAGCAGCGCCACCATCAGCATTCGTCCTGGCAGCCAGCGTAAATAGAGATTTCTCAAGACAAAGTCGTCTGCTTGCAACTGGAATAATGACAAAGAACTCAGAGTCAGTTCGTTGCATCATAATCGTCGTCAGAACCCAGAAAAAGATGAATTTATTGCCTTTTTAGTTGGAATTTTACACTTGAAAGCCTTTCACGACTGTTTTACATAACAAAAAGGAAAAAAAAACTAAATCCAAATAAATGCTGGAGTGGTCGAAAAGAGTTTACCTTAAAATGAAGTAGGAAACAAAATTCTTGCTCGGTTGTATACAAATCAACAGGGTCGGCACTATTAAAATAAGTCTTCGGTATACGGAAATACGAGGGCTGCTATATATATTTCTGGTCTAATAATGAAAATGCGAATATTTATCATCAAAAATGGTTTTATTGTTCTTCAAAGTATTCTCCAGCATGATTTATACACTTTTGCATGCGCTTAAACCAATTCTCGAAGCACTTCATCCACTCCGATTGAGACACTTTCAAAACATGGTTTTTGAACGCTTCAACAGCATCTTCTGGCGACGAAAATCGTTGGCCACGCATTTTTTTCTTAATGCACGGGAGTAAAAAGAAGCGATTGAGTGCCAAGTCAGGGCTGTACAGCGAATGACCCATCAATTCGACGTTTTGACCGGTCAAAAAGGCGCTGGTTTGAGCCGATGTGTGAGAGCTCACATTGTCATGGTGCACAATGATTCGTCTTCTCTTGTTCGTTTTTCGAATTTCTCCGAAGACTTCAGTTAAACAAATTGTGGTGTACCACTCAGAATTGATCGTCCTACGGTGCTCAAGCGGAACTGTCTCAAGCGGTACAGTTGCCGAAGAAACAGGCGACCATTCGCTTCGAAGTGCGTCTTCCACGAACAACTTTCGTTGGAGTTGGCTCGTCTCCGAAGACCCACACGGTCGATTGCTGTTTTGTTTCGGGCTTATACGCGTCGATCCATGATTCGTCACCTGTGACGATCTTATAAACGTCTTTTGATCGTATTTTTTTCAAAATTTCTTTGCACCAATCCATACGAGCCTTTTTTTTGAGCGATTGCCAAATTGTGCGGGATCCAACGAGAACAATGCTTTTTTACGGCCAGGTGTTCATGCAATATCGAATGTATGCTAGTGAAAGAAATGCCCAAGGATGCCCCTATCTCACGGTATGTCACATGACGATCTTGCATTATCAGTTCGCGCATGACGTCAATGTTCTCTGGCACAACGGCCGTTTTTGGACGACCTTCACGACCTTCGTCCTTGTCGAGCTTCGGCCACGATTGAATTCATTAAACCAGTTTTTCACAGTGCTTTAGGATGGTGCTTCATCGATGCACTCTTGTCGTGATATTCCACGTCGAAAGTTGTGAAAAATGATGGCATGAAAATGTTCACGAGTTAATTCCATTTTTTTTGCCAAATTGATTTTTTCAAGTCACTGCAAACAACACAAACGATGGTTGTACGTCAAAACGTTCTGAGTACGTTTGTGCTTAAAAATGTCAAACTTTCCAATGAAAATGTCAGATGGCGCCAGGCAACACTTAGTGTTGTCTAGGCCAGAAACATATATAGCAACCCTCGTAGTTCCTTCTCTACTCAGATACTGGACCGCAACCTGCTTACTGTGTCCATGGTTGGTGTTTTCTAGGCCAGAAACATATATAGCAACCCTTGTAGGTCTTTGTCTACTCAGATACTGGCCCGCAACCTGCTTACTGTGTCCATGGTTGGTGTTGGCTAGGCCAGTAACATATATAGCAACCCTCGTAGTTCTTTGTCTACTCAGACACTGGCCCGCAACCTGCTTACTGTGTCCATGGTTGGTGTTGTCTAGGCCAGAAACATATATAGCAACCCTTGTAGGTCTTTGTCTACTCAGATACTGGCCCGCAACCAGCTTACTGTGTCCATGGTTGCCATTGGCTGCAGCTGATTTTTAAAAAAATATTTTTTGAGCTTACGAGATTTTTGATATTAAAAGGATAAAAGCTTCAGATGTGTGGCAAACAACTTCGAACTTTGCTAATGACAAAGAACTCCCTTTAATCACTATTCCACTACAGCACAATGAAGGGTATTCGAGCACTAAGTTCATTCCCCTCCTTAAGATATGATGAATATGAGAAGTTATTAGTAAACGAACCAAAAATTGCATTGTTATGTACTTAAATAAATCCTTACAAAAAAAAAATGACTGGACGAAAAGGATAGAAAAGGTTGAATGATTTTTGGCACCAGCTGCAGCTGAGATGTTAAAGGAAGCCCTGTGTTTATTCAAAAGAAACGTACATATCTCGTAAGACTATGTATTGTAAATACATAGTTAATACTCTTTATAGAATTATTGGTTGCGTCTAATTTGCTTAGGTTTCAGACCGGAATTGCTATTAAGGATTATGCAGATGTGGCAAACTTTTAAGGGTAATGACTTCGCTTTGGGAGCAATAATCGTTCAAAAAGAAATGATGACTTGTGACAAGAAGTTCAATATTAAAAATTTTGTCCTGCGCCACGTTCCGTTAGAATGCTTTAAATTGATGCTACTTTTTTGAGGATTCCAAAGATATTTTGTTGCTTTATTAAGTTATCATCAGAGGTGTTTGTTGGACTTAGCAACATACATATAAAGCCCAATTCTACTCTACTAAGACCATATTGGGAATTATGTCAAATCAGGGTACACTATAAATTTGTAGTAATATCTAACCAGTACCTACTGTTTAAAGCCGCAAGGATAACACTTTTTGTAGATGGCTAGAGATTAATCTTTTATTCGCTAATATGCCGGCCCTTACATAAAATCGGCTGAATATATGTATGTCAGCTAAATTTAAATCTAAACAGTTTTTCTTCAAATTCAATAGCGTACGGCCTTGTCAAATCTTCGGCTGTAAAATAAAAATTAAAAAAAAATTGAATTTTTGGTTTTATGGGAAGTGTTAAACTTTGTCATTTACTAATAAAACACAATATCATTCAATATCAATTGACGTCACAATTTCGGCTGATTATTAGATTTTTCAAAACAGTGCGTAAAATGTCATTCTCTTGAATTTATGGAAACAAAAAAATTCGTTTAGCATGGCGCGGTAATGCTCACCGTTGACCGTAACGACGGCTCCTTGCTCATTTCCCAATTATGCCGCCAGCACAAAATCCAAACCAAACAGTGACTCGTTGTGGATGCATTGGCTTCTCAATATGCCATATGCGGCAATATTGCTTATTGACATAGCCACCGAAATAAAAATGAGCTTCATCTAAAAACACGATGTTTCTGTCAAACTAATTATCTCCTACCAAACAATCTTCAGCGCATTGAGCAAAGTGAAAAAGAATCAGATGGTGTTCCATTTCATTATTAAATGACAAAGTTCAACCTTTTCAATCAGAAATTTGAAAAAATAGCAGTATTTTTTAAATCCGGTTTAAGTTTGCAATTTTAATTGGCCCAACCTACAGCTCCCACATATATGTCAACCGATATTACCAAACAATGAAATTTTCTCATAAATTGAAATGTGACATAAGTTTCCAAATCTGGGTAGATTGGGTCCAAACATATATGTGACAGCGCATAGAAAAAGGGACTTAAGGGTAAAAAAAATCAATTTTCCTTTTTTTTTTTGATGTGGACAACATCTGAGCATCGAATAAGACCGATCCCATGCCCTAAAACTGTTCCTGTTCCCTCCCAGAGATATGCGCGTTTTATGAAAGTGATGGTACACCAAAGAAACACGTATTTAAATATTTAAAATGGCACTCCTGAACAAAACATTATGCAACGTTCGGTCAGAAAATATTTGGCTACATTACGATGTGATTGGGAAAGGGAGCGTGGCACCGTCCATGAAATCCTCACCAACTCTCAGGACCTATATTAAGTAGTTGAATCAATAAATAGGAAATTATTATATACTCAAGGGTGGTCCAACTAAAACGCACTATGTTTTAGTTGGACCGCCCTTATGGGCCTTGAGGCCTTATGGACCTTGAGAAATAATATAACTATAACACACCACAAACTTGACCTATCGAAATTAAATTTTACACATCAAGATTTCTATATACTCGTACAACACACTTCTACGCTGAATTCGGTTGAGATCGGAAAAGTCCTACTGGTGCCTCCCACACTAACGGTCTCAAAAATAATATGACAATAACTCACCACACACTTGACCTATCGAGACGAAATTTTCTACATAAAGATTTTTATAAATTCTGTTGAGATCGGAAAAGTCCTACTGGTACCTCCCACACAAACGGTATCATGGGCTTTGAGAAATAATACGATATCTCACCACAAGCTTGACCTATCGAAATGAAATTTTGCACATAAAGATTTCTATATAGAACACACTTTCGCACCAAATTTGGATTTATTTGGGAATCTGGTGGAGGGTATCCAAAGTTCGGCACAGCCAAACTTAACATTTTTTACATGTTTTCTTTTACTCATATTTAAAAACTTCCAATAATTAATAAATAAAGCTTGGGAAATGAGCTTAGGGCAGGTCGGCATAAAAATCACAGAATAGTTATTGATGAGTCGTCTTTAAGCAGGACAAAACATGTAAAACAAGTGGTGTTTATGATGTAAATTCTTCGCTGACTTTATTCCCCATTGGCGAATCGACAAGAACTCTGATTATAAAGCTTCCGAGAGTATTTACTTTAAAACAAAGTAAAATAACATAAGTAAGGTAAAAATTACCTTACCCATGTGTGACGATTTTACGACGATTTAAATTTTTTAAAATGATTAATTTTATTTTAAACGACCATTTTTCATTGATTTTGGTTAGCAGCCCTGCTATCGCGTCCAATATCAATGTTTACCGCAGAACGAACTGGACCAGCATGTACAGGCTTTTTCACATTTCCTGCACACCCGGTTTGCTGTAATTTTTCCGATTGTGGACATACTTTGTAGGGACTTAAATACTGTTACATCTTTGACACACCCATTTCAATGGTAGAACTGAACATACCCCGTTAATGTCAGATGGGGTTTGAAAGCTAACCTCAATAGCGTTAGTCTGCAACGGGATTTTTTATATTGTTTCAACTTTCATCATGAGAACCGTATCGCTGTAATAGCGCTTTTCAAGTTTGAAATGAAAAAAGCGATATTTTCAAAACGCTCCGGCCACTAGGGATTAGCCGCATGTTCGTCTACCGATGCATACAACTGTTTAAGGAGACTGGAGATGAAAAAGACCGCCACCGGTCGGGCCGCCCACGCTTAGTTCGAAAACCGCATGTAATAAAAGCCGTTAAATCAAGAATTAACAGAAATCTGCTCCGAAAATAGAAAATCCATGAGTCGAATCATTAAAAAAGACTTGGGACTTGGGGCTTTCAAACGACGTACCAGACCTTTATTGACTGCAGCTTTAAAAAAAATAGGATTGAAAAATGCAAACGTCTTTTGGTGAGGCACGCTGATAACTTGCACAGAAAAATTTTGTTCACCGATGAAAAAATTTTTACCGTTCAGGAAAAACTTAACAAGCAAAATGATAGAGTGCATGCGCAGTCATTGAAGGAAGCATCTGAACTGATCCCAAGGGTGAAAAAGATTTATCACCTAGCTTCAGTCATGGTTTGGTGGGGTGTCTCATACGATGGGGTCACTGACCTGCATTTCTACGAACAAGGAGTCAAAACATCGGCCAAAGTTTACCAAGAACCCGTTTCGGAAGCTATTGTGGAGCCTCTTAACAATTCCCTGTTCCAAAACCAGCCATGGACTTTCCAGCAGGATTCTGCGCCGGCCCTTTAGGCTAAAACGTTCCAGGCCTGGCTTCGAAACAATTTGCCAGCGTTCATTTCCTCTGAAGAATGGCCCTCCTCAGGCAGTACAGATTTGAACCTATTGGATTACAAATTATGGACGGTTTTAAAGGACAAGGTTTGTCACAAAAGATCCAATGTTGGGGATCTCTTAAGACTGGTTTGGTTCGAGCTGTGGCCAATTTTCCAATGGACGAGGTTCGTGCAGCTATTGACGATTGGCCAGTGCGACTTAAGGCGTGTGTAAAGGCAAAAGGCGGACATTTCGAATAAGTAGATTCTTTTTGGATACAATATACATCAATAAATATATTAACAAATAATTGGTCCAAAAACATTCAGTACTTTTTATTTTACAGCATAAAACGTGTGTAACAGTATTTATGTCCCTACTAAGTATTTGGTCGATTATGCTGACTAAAAAAATCACTAAGCACACGAAATGAATTTTCGTTTGAACGCCCATGATTATGTGTCTCTCCACGGTTGAATTTGTAAACCACTGAGACTAAAAAATGCAAATTAAGTTGGGCATAAAACTTGACGTAAAGGTGTGACTCACAACTAACATCGTGCATTATGGTTGGATCACACTTTATACTGTGTTAATATTGGCTAAAGGGCGTGACAATTCTATCATATCTCGTAAATTAATTCACACCGATGGAAAAGTTGGTCTAGTCACGTGCCAATTAAAACAATTTCACATTGGACCGTAAACCATGATGGAGGTTATATAAGTATAGGCCTGGCTGTTTGGCTGAAATTAATTACTTAACTTGTTTTATTTAATAAATCCATGATAACAGTCCTTGGTCAGTACTACAACTTGCTTAAATGAATTGCCTTATCACACCATTTTTTATAATTTTTTAACTGAATATGCAGTTTTTTTTAAATAAAACGTCACAATTACTTTCTATGTCGCATATTTAGTTGGCTTTAGACTTGGTACATCTACAACTGGACAGATTTTCACATTGTGTCAAATCTCGGGACATAGCCAAGACGGGCAAATTAAAAAAAATTATTAAAACCCATCATCTCTTTAAACTATAGGGTGATCCATCTGGAGGTATTTTTTCAGAACAAAAAAAAATATAAAAATTCAAATCAAGTGTGGAATCTTTATTGGTGATTTGAAATGACATTTTATGGCATTTTTTTTTTTGAATATAATTTCCTTCAACTACGCCTCAGGGTATACATTCTGGGGTCCAATTTTGTATGACTCTTTCGAGCATTTCGACCGGTATCCCTTTAATGACATGCGTAAAGTTGGCTTCCAAAACCTGAATCGTAGCTGGCTTGTCAGCATAGACTTTGGGCTTTACGTAACCCCAAAGAAAAATGTCTAAAGGTGTGATATCACTTGATCTAGGTGGCCCACTCACCTGTCCAATACGTGAAATTAGCTGCTTTTCGAAATGACCTCTCAATAGATCCATTGTTTGAGCAGCTGTTTGGCAAGTGGCACCGTCCTGTTGAAACCAAGTGTCGTCAAGATTACGGGCTTCAATTTCAGGTAGCAAAAAGTCCGCTATCACGAGAATGGTGCGAAAAAGCGAGCACCATTCTCGGTTATTTGCCGGCTGTCATCATTTTTGAAAAAATATGCACCTATGAATCCGCCAGCTTATAAACCGCACTAAACCTTGGTGTTCTCTGGTTTCTCTAATGGCACTTCTTGAACCTCTTCTTGTTGCTCTTTAGCCCAAATCGGCCTTATCACTAAAAAAATTTCGGTCGAAAACAGCGCATATTCCCGTTTCTCACCGAACGCTCATTGCCATAATACAGTTGCCAACATTTGAAGGTAATTTTTTTTATTTATTTATTGAATACATATTTTATAAATAAATAAATTGAAGGTAGTTATATAGTAAAAAAATAAATGCCATAAAATTTCCTTTCAAATTACAAATAAAGATTCCACACTTGATTTGAGTTTTTATATTTTTGTTTTGTTCTGAAAAAATAACTCTAGATGGATCACCCCATATAAATAAAGAAATTTAAAGAGAATTGCGTGGCGTAATTTATTTTACTTACTAACGTCGAATTTAGGAAATCTTATAGAACATGAATTCCGAGGCGACTCTTATATCCAAAATACGTTTAGCAATATCTGCCAATTTCATTTGATTGAATGTCATCTTCATGTATTTATGTAAGTATGTGTCCTGATACAAGCAAGTCGCTTTGGTTATTTCCTTCTTTTTGATTGTGTTTGAAAATTTGCTGGCTTAGACAGGTTTTATAGATACTCGAAAATGCAGAAAAATCTAGTAAAAAAGCAACAGCCGGGCGTGGCCGACCTTATTTAAAACTACACTGCTGGATGGAGGCCCTCTGCTCCACAGGAAGTTAAGCAGAAATAAGGAAGGAGACTGCTGCATGTTGAGAAAGGCCAACTGGAAACAAGTTTTTTGGTCCCTTGGGCACAGTGGCCACTGTGGTTCCGAATTTACCCATGTTTTACAAATTATGTCAACTGTGGCTTTATGGGAAATTTTCATATTTTGTTGGTTCTTATATGTGACAGTGCATAGAGAAAGGGACCTAAGGGTAAAAAAAATCAATTTTCATTTTTTTTCTTTTTTTGATGTGGACAACATCTGAGCATCGAATGGGACCGATCCCATGCCCCAAAAGTGTTCCCTCCCAGAGATATGCGCGTTTTATAAAAGTAAAGTCGACGATTCTAAGCGCAAATAGAAAGGGACCTAATCCTTAAAATGGCTCTCCTGAACAAAACTGGTTTTGAACCTTAGGTCATATGCCCGTTTTCTCTCCCTTAGAGTTTGGCTCATGGGGTCCGTTACCCTAAATTAAACTAAAATGCAAAAATAATTCAATTTTTGAATTCGTTTATTATCTAGAAAGAAAACCATAGTATGCCATTCAATGAGGTAGGGAAAGCAAAAAAAGAAATCTACTAAAATTTTCTTTTAAGCGTATTGAATACTGTCTTTGAACAGGATTTCATTTTGACAACACACGTAAGAGTATCCTTCAATCACATTCTGCTTACAAAACATTTTGCATACATTTCTATCAAACTCGTATACCTAATGTCCCTCGCCCCCATCCGAGCCAAATGTCTGTCTACCTGCAAAGAGAGATTGCTTTTGATATTTAGTTTTATTGTGCGTACGCTTTTGTCTGCTTCATTCAAGAATTCTTTCATTTCATTGATTGTATTTAAAGTAACACGCATTTCCATGGCGACATACACTTATGTTTTTTTTAGAAATAAATAATATTTTAATGCTGCGGTACTAGACAAGCAAGAATAACCAGTATAAGTGGAATTGAAATTAAATATTTTGACCCGCACCAGGTTTCAATATGGGAGGTCTTTTATTTAAAACACAGGTCTACTTTTCAACATCTTCACAATATGTGACGCGTAAAATAGAAAGGGACCTAAGGCTAAAAACCAGTTTTGTTCAGGAGAGCCATTTTAAAGATTAGGTCCCTTTCTATTTGCGCTTAGAATCGTCGACTTCACTTTCATAAAACGCGCATATCTCTGGCAGGGAACACTTTTGGGGCATGGGATCGGTCTCATTCGATGCTCAAATGTTGTCCACATAAAAAAGAAAGAAAATGAAAATTGATTTGTTTACCCTTAGGTCCCTTTCTCTAAGCGCTGTCACATATGTTAATAAGGGTTGCTATATATATTTCTGACTTAGTCTTGCCTGGCGCCACATGACATTTCCATTGGAAAGTTTGACACTTTTTAGTCTTGTGACATACCGTGAGATAGAGGCATCCTTGGGAATTTCTTCCACCAGCATAGATTCGATATTGTATGAACACCTGGCCTTAATAAAGGTCTGTTCTCGTTGGATCCTGCACAATTTGGCAATCGCGGTCAATTCTGTGTGGTATACTCGAAAAACGAACAAGAGAAGACGAATCGTTGTATAGTGGTGCATCAAAAGACGTTTTTAAGGTCGTCACAGGTGACGAATCATGGATCTATGCGTATGAGACCGACACAAAACAGCAATCGACCAACGAAAGTTGTTCGTGGAAGAAGCACTTTGAAGCAAATGGTCGCCTGTTTCCTCGGCAAAACTGGTCATTTGGCTACTGTTCCGCTTGAGCAACGTAGGACGGTCAATTCTGAGAGGTACACTCGAAAAACGAACAAGAGAAGACGAATCGTTGTACAGCATGACAATGACGAGCGAGCAGCGTCTTTTTGACCGGTCAAAACGTCGATTTGATGGGTCATCCGCCGTACAGCCCTGACTTTGCACCCAATGACTTTTTTTTATTTCCGCACATCAAGAAAAAAATGCGTGGTCAACGTCGCCAGAAGATGCTGTTGAAGCGTTCAAAAACCATGTTTTGGAGGTGTCTCAATCGGAGTGGAAAAAGTACATGGTCGTACACATGCATAAGTGTATAAATCATGTTGGAGAATACTTTGAAAAACAATAAAACCATTTTTGATGATTAATATTCGCATTTTCATTATTAGGCCAGAAATATATATAGCAGCCCTCGTAATGGTAATGGTATTCAAAAGGCAAGCCAATACAAATTTATACGTGTGCGCCCACTTTAAATAGCGGCATGTCCAGCTTGCATTTAAGTTCTACAGGGTGGTATATCTCATGGTTTCTTTTTGAAATACATGATATTTGCACTGCGACGAGCTGTCCGCTCGAAATATGAACAAAAAGTCAGTATTGTACAACCGTTTAACAATATGTATCGCTTGATACTTTTGATAACAGTAATTTAAGGCTCAGATCAACCAATGTCTTATCACCTCACAGTTTGTGACTGAGAGCTCAAAATGATGTGCTTGAAAATCATATTTTTTGACGAAGTGCATTTTCTTATCCAAGCAAATCATCTGCAGCACCTGCGGATGGAATCCCGACACATGATCGTCGGGTCGATAAGGCATCCTCTGACTGTGGCTTTTTGGTGTGGCTATGGGAGACTTGACATAATTGGCCTGCTTTTGATTGAAAATGCCGCTGGAATCGCCATTTCGGTTTATGGTGAGCGCTAAAAAGACTTGCAATACCATTTTTGTGGTCGGAGATTGAATCCAAGTCCATGTACGATCGACAATCTTAATCCTATTTTCTGTTATTTAAAAGTAACATTAAATTTAACACCATTTAACATTATCCTTATTATTATTGCTTTATACAACCAAGGCTTCAAGCCGCATCGAATCACTACTGCCCCCCTTGTAAAAATCAGTTTTCATTTGTTTTTTATTTTTTTGATGTGGACAACATCTGAGCATCGAATGAGACCGATGATCCCTTGCCCCAAAAGTGTTCCCTCCCAGAGATATGCGCGTTTTATGAAAGTGAAATCGACGATTCTAAGCGCAAATAGAAAGGGAGCTAATCTTTAAAATGGCTCTCCTGAACAAAACTGCTTTTTAACCTTAGGTACCTTTCTATTTTGCGCGTCACATATAGAGAAACAGTGATTTTTGTCCTGTCTGAAATTTTGATCTTGAAATTTAGCTTACCGTACAACTTTACAAATTCAAGTTCTCGCTAGAAGGCTCAATGTTGTTGAAGGATTCTCTATGCTTCTATCGTATTTAATAATGCACGACCGGTCTAACGTTTTCTAGAAGGATTCCTTATGAAATGTCATTGTTTTTTAAAGTATGTAGGGCCAGCATTTAGATCCGCAACTAAGTTTGGTCTAGCTACTTTTGGGTTTTGCTTGTTTTTTTGGACACTCTTCCCATGGTCCAAAGAGCTGAAAGATGGTCCTGTCTAAACATGGACCATCTTTCAGTTAATTGAACCATGGCAGGAGTGCCCTATAAAAATAGCTACAGCCCGACATGTCGGTTTGAAAAAAGTAATATTTATGTGGACATTTCATTGTTTTTAGGTACTAATATATCCATGTTTAGACGTGACCATATTTCAGCTTAATGGGTCAAGACTTCAGTGTCCAAAAAAAATAGCTAAAGCCCGACATGTCGGTTTACTCGGTTTTTTGCTGTGGGGTTTCCCGGTTTTAGTTTTATGGTTGTTGTATGTAACATTCATAATATGTAAGTTGGAAATACGTAAATCTTTTAAACATTTAAGCAAGACCCTACTTTAAGTGTACCGCTCGACTCAGAATCCCCAATTGATTTGGTTTTACGATGTCCGTCTATGCGTCTAACCGACCGTTTGCTATATTTCTAAGCTGGTTTTAAACTACAGGTCGCAATTGTTGACCGATCTTATGTCTTCAGCTCTAGATGCTACATAGTACATCCAATACAGGTCTACGTTTTTATATAGCTCCAGCGCAAAGAGCACTCCCGCTATAACATACAACCGCTCTAGAGCATCCATTTTAATTCCTTACAGTCGGTTTTGAAAAACCCCACAATTTTGGTTTTCTGAAAACCCCGGTTTGTTATTAAAGTCCAATACAGCGAATCGGTACTGTCATTTTTGGATTAGTGGCAACATTTTATTTCACTTGACTACCTGTATTTTGCCTGTTGCTGAGGAACTGGTTGCTAGATCCATGGGACCGTATCGGCGGCCGTCGCGTGATTTAGTATCCTGCAATTCCTGACTTATGGTCATAAGCTGTTTGGTATTGTAATTGGGCGAAATCGCCCTAGGGGCCCGTTTGCAATACTACACATATAGAAAAAATCAGTTGCAAATCTGTCCGAACTACATAAATTCGGTTGGATAAACCGAATTTCTGTTACAATAACCAACATTCCATTGTAATGATGGCAAGAGGAATTTCATATGATGGTCGCTATAACTATATCACGGTACTCACAGCAAACAACACAGTTATACAAACCGAATGCGGTTATGGCAAACAACCAATTCTGATGTACATGTTTCTTTAGTGCCAATATTTGGTGGTGACAACAGATTAGCTCTTTGTAGTCACCAGACTCTGTTTAGTTAGCTGTTGTAACAAATTATTGGTTATACCAACATCAAAAAATAAGTCACAACTAGTAACAACAAAAGCTTTGTTTTCGACGAAAACATATTTCGAAATCCCCAAAAAATTTATAAAGACAAATGGTCGGACAGTTTAAGTTTCTTAGGTGAATGCTTCCAAACGATACTGCCATAGAAATAAACGAACTATAAATAAAAGGCTTAACTGTAATTTAGCGACATTACTCAGACCTGATCAAAATTTTCGCCAAAGATAGTCCTCCTTATTATTTAAAACAACAACCAAGTTTTTTTTGGTGGCGACCCATTTTTTCCCGAGCTTGACAATAAATAATGTTATATACCTTAATTCGTTTAAGATTAGGACTGCAACGCAGTAAAAAAAATAGTTGTGGCAAAAAATCTTTTCTCTGTGTGTACGAAATACAAGTATTGATATGAGACCATTTTAAATATACTTAGTAGGGACATAAATACCGTTACACACGTTTTATGCTTCAAAATAAAAAGTACTGAATGTTTTTGGACCAAATATTTTTTAATATATTTATTGATGTATATTGTATCTAAAAAGAATCTACTTTTTCTAAATTCTCCGCCTTTTGCCTTTACATACGCCTTAAGTCGCACTGTCCAATCGTCAATGGCTGCACGAACCTCGTCCATTGGAAAATTGGCCACAGCTCGAACCAAAGCAGTCTTAAGAGATCCAATGTTGGGGTATCTTTTGTGACAAACCTTTTCCTCTAAAACCGTCCACAATTTGTAATCCAATGGGTGCAAATCTGGACTGCCTGAGGGCCATTTTTCAGAGGAAATGAACGCTGGCAAATTGTTTCGAAGCCAAGCCTGGGACGTTTTAGCCTTATGGGCCAGCGCAGAATCCTGCTGGAAAGTCCATGGCTGGTTTTGGAACAGGGAATTGTTAAGAGGCTTCACAATGGCTTCCAATGCGGTTCCTTGGTAAACTTTGGTCGATATTTTGACTCCTTGTTCGCAGAAATGTAGTTCAGTGACCCCATCGTAAGAGACACCCCACCAAACCATGGCTGAAGCTGGGTGATGACCCTTTTCCACCCTTGGGATCAGTTCAGATGCTTCCTTAGATGACCGCACATACACTCTATCATTTTGCTTGTTAAATTTTTCCTGAACGGTAACAATTTTTTCATCGGTAAACAAAATTTTTCTGTGCTTCAAAATTATCAGCGTGCTTCACCAAAAGACGTTTGCATTTTTCAATCCTATTTTTTTAAAGCTGCAGTCAATAAATGTCCGGTACTTCGTTTGAAAGCCCCAAGTCCCGTCTTTTTTAATGATTCGACTCGTGATATTCATCTCACGGGCCATGCTTTTCTGTTTTCGGAGCGGATTTCTGTGAATTCTTGATTTAACGGCTTTGGTGACATGCGGTGTTCGAACAGATCGTGGGCGGCCCGAACTGTGGCGGTCTTTTACATCTCCAGTCTCCTCGAACAGTTTTATGCATCGGTAGGCGAACAAGCGGCTAATCCCTAGTGCCCGGAGCGTTTTGAAAATATCGTTTTTTTCATTTCACACTTGAAAAGCGCTATTACAGCGATACGGTTCTCATTATCTGACCCCACCATGATGAAAGTTGAAACAATTTTAAAATCCCGTTACAGACTAACGCTATTGAGGTTAGCTTTCAAAACCCATATTACATTAACGGGGTATGTTCAGTTCTACTATTTAAATGGGTGTGTTCACTGTTGTAACACTATTTATGTCCCTACTAAGTATATATAATTGATCTTGTAAATTTCTTAGTGTCTTAAAAGCAAGCAGCGGTCAAACAAATGAACCTATTATCCTTAAATTACACGCAGAGAAAAAACATGGTTACTACATGGTCACGGCAATAAAAGTTTGTTCTCCGCTATAAAAGTATGTTCGTCGCAACCATAGCATTGTTAACTGAATTTAGTTTTGACAATAGTTTAATTGCTGCAACATTAATATTGTAGAAATGTGACAATAGTATTATTGCCAAATTTAAAAATGAAAATATGGTTATAGCAACAATATACATATGGTTGGTGCGATAAAAGTATTGTGTTTTGCGTTTTATGTTAACAATAATATGATTACGGCAATCATACTGTATGATTGTAATTTTTCTTCATTTAAATATGCTCTTAAGAACAAATGTTATTGGTACGGATCTAATGCAATAATAGTACTTTTTATCGAAATTAAAATTTTTTAAACAAGCTGCTTGCTTTGGCTTTGTTTAACTGAAATTTTTTTTAATAAAAACGCTTACGTTTATTTAAACTTATTTTTGTACTGTGAAATAAATCACTTCTATTATTTTGAATTTTATGTTTTTTTTTGAATAATTTTCTAATTCAAATCTATTGTCGACAACTTAAACAACTTCTAATAAATTATATTGGAGATCATAGTATAATTGTGTGTGATCATACTATGGTTGTAGGGATCATAGCATGGTTGCGTGTGAATCATACTATGGTTGTGAGGATCATACTATGGTTGTGAGGATCATACTATGGTTGTATGTAAAACATAGTATGGTTGTGAGGATCATACTATGGTTGTAGAGATCATAGTATGGTTGAGTGTGAGTCATACTATGGTTGTGGGGATCATAGTATGGTTATGTGTGAATCATACTATTGTTGTTAGGATCATAATATGGTTGTATTTGAATTATACTATTGTTGTGAGGATCATAATATTGTTGTACCACAACCATATACCCAACAATAGTATTATCCTCCTCGAATATTGTCACCACAACCATACTTTTTTCTGCGTGTAGTATCCTTAAATGATGGTGTCTTATGGTCATAAGTTATTTGGGATTGTAAAAGGCCGAAATCGGCCTAGTGAACTAAAGGCACCTCAATACAAATTTTAACTTTTTTTTAGTACTTTCTTAATAAATCATAATTTTTTGTGTCCGGACAATAAATAATAATGGGTGCTGTTAGTTGAGACGCACTAAATATCTGAAAAAAAGAGCGTAGTTGTTGGACTCATGGGCCGAAAGGGTAAAAAAAATTGCCATTCTTTTGCGCGTAGAGTACGGAAGAAGGAGAGTATAAAAGTTTCGGCTCGGTCCACTTCTTTAGTTCGTTTTTCTTTGCTGCTCGATTTCTCTCATTGGCCATAACAGCAGGGGCTACCGGTGCAGTTAGGGCCTCGTCGAGTCCCATGTTTTCGAAATAAGTGCTTAGTTCATTGATTCCCATATATCTCCGCTACAATTGGGCCTGTTTTTGAGCCTTTAAGCCCATTGAAAATACCCAGTTGTGGAACGTTTGGAATCCACTCTGAAAATTCAGTCAAAATATATAGGCGCCTGTTGATATTGGCACACCAAAATTAACAACTCCAACATCCATCCCCACATCAATTATTCTTAAACCGCAAAGATTTTCCAATAATTGTGACTTTTCAACAATTCAACCCCAAAGTCTTTTCTCCATACATTTATCTGTTTCCATCGCACAAATACGTACAATCAGTCTGACTTTTTCAATCGATAAATAAGAATGCACTTTATCGCAATGTTCAATCGAACAGGTAATGTTGTGGTTGAACATTTTTAGGCTTCATTTATTTTTCATGGCCCGTACCTTAAAAGTGTAATTTCATTACTCCACCGTCTGACAATCCGCCAGATCCGAGTCTGCTCGCCGGAGTACATAAAAGGGCAAACAGTATGAGGGAACTCGTTGAAACACTCTAAATGTACGAGCAAACAACCACCCAAGCCACATTATCAGCCGAGAGATATAGACGGAAAACAATAGCAGCAACAACAAAAATCAGCGCCTTAAAAGCAAAACTCACTGTAGCGTAGGATACCCACCATAACGAAATGAGATTTGAGATTTTTTTTTATCTTGTTTGCTTTTTATCAATTTTCAAAATTGTTTTCTTGCAGCCTCAACCAGCGTAGGGCAGTATGTTCAGTTTACTTTGAGAATTGCAACCAGTTGAAGGATACTTACATACAGTATGTAAAACTTTAGATGCCGATACGTACGAGTGGCAATGTGTACTCCGAGAAAGCATTTTGTGTTAGTGGATACGCCTGGCTGTAAATGTTCATCCAAGGCGATTAAGCAGTTGTGTGCTGTATTGCCCGAAAGTTTGGTGATATTAGATGGAGGTTACTCAATCGGAGTGGAAAAGTGCTTCGACGATTGGTTTGATCGCATGCGAAAGTGTATCAATCATGCTGGAGAATACTTTGAAAAACAATAAAACCAGTTATGATGATAAATATTCGCATTTTCATTATTAGGCCAGAAATATATATAGCAGCAGTAAACCCCCATGACTAAATCATTTGTTAATAAAGAGTACCAATTTTCAGCATGTGTATAGGAAAAACACTGCTGTACTCGATTCTGATTATTTTTTTAGAAAAATAATTAGTTTGAGCCTTCTTAGCAGTTGGCCTGGTTAGAGGTTATACTCGATAGTTATCTAGGCTAGGTCTTAAAATGGATGCAAGAATTTTTTTTACAACTTTTCTATTTTTTAAGAGTACTACTTCTAGGTTTTTCTTTTAGACAGGATTATTTATCGGAGCTTTACTTAAAATACCACCTATAATACTTTTGGTATGAAACGGCGCCAGGATAGGGCTCCTGTCGGAAAACGTTGTCTAATCTTCTTATTTTACTTTAAACATACGCATAGTTTACGTTCCTGAAATTCTCTGACAATTGTTGTAGGCATTCACTTGGTCGGTGCTTGTTGATCTTAACCGCTTTTACTTGGCCTTCTATCTTTTTGTGCCGTGAATTGTTAAAATAAAATTCGTGCATTGTAAATTTTAGTGGCATAGACGCTCATACATTCATACCCGTGAAAAGCCTGTGCATGTGTGAGTTTGCGCCTGCATTTAGGTACCTTGCCATTCTGGCGGCCTTTGTTTTTTCATGGCACAGGAACTTCATACTTTACATTCGATTCAAACACCGTTTAATGGAGATTTTCCTTCTATTTTGCCTAGGCTTTTTTCGATTTGTACGGTTTTCATAGCATCAACTTAAATTGAATTTTCACTTTTTTCCACCTTGGCGTTCTTCTATCGACGTGCGGAGAAATGCGGTTGGTTGGTACTCAACATCGAATACGCGATAGGATAAAAACCCGAAAAAGTTAGAATATGAACATTCTGCAACATACACAGGCAGACAGACAGATGGAGGTTTTTCTTCAGGGCGCTCAAGTTCATAGTAGAGATGCCAGCTGGGACTACGTAAGTCTATAGAAATCCGAGATTCGCAATTAACAATTCAAATGCTTTTGAGATTTTTCTATGCTCGCCTATAACGGTGCTGGATATATGGTACAAAAACGCCAATCGTAGCAGAAAAATCAATTTGTATATAAATACTACTGATATAAATACTGTTACACACGTTTTATGCTGTAAAATAAAAAGTACTGAATGTTTTTGGGCCAAATATTTTTAATATATTTATTGATGTACGTATATTGTATCCAAAAAGAATCTACTTATTCGAAATGTCCGCCTTTTGCCTTTACACACGCCTTAAGTCGCACAGGCAATCGTCAATAGCTGCACGAACCTCGTTCATTGGAAAATTGGCCACAGCTCGAACCAAAGCAGTCTTCAGAGATCTTTTGTGACAAACCTTGTCCTCTAAAACCGTCCACAATTTGTAATCCAATGGGTTCAAATCTGGACTGTCTGATGGCTATTCCTCAGAGGAAATGAACGCTGGCAAATTGTTTCCAAGCCAGGTCTGGGGCGTTTTAGCCTTATGGGCCGGCGCAGAATCCTGCTGGAAAGTCCATAGAACAGGGCATTGTTAAGAGGCTTCAGAACAGCTAACACACCGGTTTCTTGATAAACTTTGGCCGATGTTTTGACTCCTTGTTCGCAGAAATGCAGGTCAGTCACCCCATCGTAAGAGACACCCCACCAAACCATGACTAAGGCTGGGCGATGACCCTTTTCCACCCTTGGGATCAGTATAGATGCTTTCGTAGATGACCGCGCATACACTTTATCATTTTGCTTGTTAAATTTTTCCTGAACGGTAAAAATTTTTTCATCGGTGAACAAAATTTTTCTGTGCAAGTTATCAGCGTGCTTCAGCAAAAGACGTTTGCATTTTTCAATCCTTTTTTTTTAAAGCTGCAGTTCTTAAATGTCTGGTACGTATTTTGAAAGCCCCAATGCCCAAGTCTTTCTTAATGACTCGATTTCTGATTTCTGTGAAATCTTGATTTAACGGCTTTGATGACATGTGGTGTTCGAACAGAGCGTGGGCGGCCTGACCGGTGGTGGTCTGTTACATCTCCAGTTTCCTTAAACAGTTTTATATATCGGTAGACGAACATGCGGCTAATCCCTAGTGGCCGGAGCGTTTTGAAAATATCGCCTTTTTTCATTTCACACTTGAAAAGCCACCTGATGAAAGATGAAACAATTTTAAAATCCCGTTATAGACTAACGCTATTGAGGTTAGCTTTCAAAGCCCATATGACATTCATTTCTACTATTGAAATGGGTGTGTTCAATGTTGTAACAGTACTTATGTCCCTACAAAGTATAGGTTGTTTTTAAAGAGCTTTAGAACTTTAAATGATAATAGAAGACATAAATATTGTCGGCATGAATTTTTTCTACTAGATCTGGTAGATGATTTTATGGCATTTATTTTTTAAATAAGATTTCCAGCATGTTATATATTAAGTGATAAAAAACGAAAAACCTATATAAATATTTTAATCAATATTGAGAAAAAAAATACGCAATATGGTTAGTTGAAGATTCATTTATACATGACAAAAAAATAAAAATTTAGCTAGGACTTTGAGCTCATGTGATGGGTCCTCATTCTTTTTTCAAGCAAATTTCACATATGCTCAATGGGACTAAGATTAGGGCTCTGAGGTGGTGGTGGTAAGAAGATGCGGAGCAAGTACATAATAGTGTTGTGGGTCTTGTGTTTGGGGTCATTATCTTGTTGAAAGTAGACTATATAGTAGACTATAACCCCAATTTTTCAGAAATATTCCTCTAATTTTTTAAAGGTATTTCTATATATGCACGATGGTCCATGACTCCTTCAACTATATCCATATTTTCAACCCTGCTGGCAGTTAAGCAACGCCTAATCATCACTTCACCCCCTATCGCGGTTCACCGTTTGTATTGTTTTTTTTTATTGTAGGCTTCTCCCGGTTTTTTTCCACACTCTAAGTCGGCCATCGGACCTAAAAATATTGTATTTGGATTCGTCGGAGAAAATAAAACTGTTTCAGAACTCTACGAGTAGAGCAGCATTTTGATATTCTCGGGCGAAGTCTGAATGCTTTTTGCGATACAATGCATTTACCAGTGGCTTTCTACGAGGTGTGCGAGATTTTTACCCTGCATCATGGACGACTTCCCTTATGGTTTCGGCTGGGCATCTTTTTGTTTGGATTGACGGAGTTCTGCGCTAATTTTCTGGGCACTTATAAACGGATCCGAGTCAACCATTAGCTTGATTTGTTGTTGTAGCGGAACTGGGTGCCGGGGTTACAGCCCTTGGCCGAAGAATTGCTCATCGATTCAATCCGACCCATAGAACCGCTTGTCGTGGGATTTGTAGCCAATCTCCGTAATCTAGTGTAGGCCGTCATAATTTGGCTTTATTTTCTACGCGAAGTTTATATTTAAATCGTCCGATCAATGACTGAATTGTCAATCGGCTGCGGGATGTTAGTTGGGCTATTTTCATAAGATTTGTTACCCTGCACGTGCAATTTCAAAATAGGTTTACGTTCTTCCACTGTTCCAATATTCCAAGCACTATTGATATTTTTCACACAAATAAGTTAAAATGTCTACTTCTTTTGCTGCGAATATATTTGGCGGGCTTTGTTTGTTTATGAAAGTAAAGAACCGTTATTGGTAAAAATAGCTATTGACTAAATAGAGAAAACCGGACACATAACGTAAAGAATACGAAGACTTTATCGGAAGTAAATTAACCAATTTTTTAGTTTATTGCTGAAAACTTATAAACGAAAGACAAAGTTGAGTTTGTTGTTATTATTACTAAAGTTGTTTCTAAAAATAGTTGTCAAAAAACATTTTTAATTTTTTTGCTATACGAGGGCGGTTCGGAAACTTCTTAGCCTAGCACAAAAAGCGCGGTATAAACAGAAAAAAGTTAAGTGTTTTGGAAACTTCCATCTCTGCTATGAACACGTGTTAAATTTTCGATCTGGCAACTCCTTCATATAGAAACAGGTGTTCACAAAAGACGCATCCGCGATTTTTTTAAAATGGAAAAATTAGAAATGTGTGGTGTCATTAAATATTTACATAAATAAGGTTTATCGGGACAAGAAATTCATAATGATATGGTGAATGTGTTAGGTAAAGGTGCTCCTTCATATGCATCAGTAAAAAATTGGGTTGCTGAATTTAAACGTGGTCGTACAAGCATTGAAGATGAACCACGTAGTGGACGTCCAAAAACAGCAACAACAACAGAAATTGTAGTCAAAGTGCATGATATGGTATTAAATGATCGACGAATAAAAGTGCGTGAAATAGCTAATATCATGGGCATCTCAAATGATCGAGTCCATTTAATTTTGCATGAAGAACTACAGATAAAAAAGCTTTCTGCAAGATGGGTGCCGCACTTCTTAACAGTCGACCAAAAACGCATAAGAATGAACATTTCTCAAGCTTGTTTGGATCGTTTTCAGCGAAATAAAATGGATTTTAAGCGTCGTTTTATAACTGTTGATGAGACATGGATCCACCACTATACTCCAGAGACAAAAGAACAATCCAAACAATGGACTGAAGCTGGAGGAAGTGCCCCAAAGAAGGCAAAAACAATTAAATCGGCTGGTAAAGTTATGGCAACGGTTTTTTGGGACTTCAAAGGTATTTTATTGATTGACTATCTGCAAAAGGGTAAAACAATAAATTCAGAGTACTATTGCAACCTTTTAGATCAATTAAATGTACAAATTCGAGAAAAACCTCCTGGCTTACAACACAAAAAAATAATTTTTCATCAAGACAACGCACCAGCGCACAAGAGTGTTTTAACAATGGCAAAAACCAACGAATTAAAGTACGAGTTGCTTGACCACCCACCTTTTTCTCCTGATTTAGCTCCCAGTGACTTTTACCTGTTCCCAAATCTAAAGAAATTCCTTGCTTGCAAGCGTTTTACCTCAAATGAAGATGCAATTACAATTGTAAACCACTATTTTGAAGACCTTGAGGAAAACTATTTTAATCAAGGGATAGAATTGCTAGATAAGCGTTGGACTAAGTGTACTGAAGTTTCAGGTGATTATATTGAAAAATAAAAATATTTTTGAAAAACTAACTATTCTCTTTCATTGATAGGCTAAGAACTTTCCGAACCGCCCTCGTATGTTGCTGTTTTGTAAAGAAGAGTTTTTACTACCTGTTGTCCGAAGACATTATTGGTACACTGTATGACCACGACTAAGAGTTTTGTAGTCCAGTGGGATTTTTGACTACTTTTGCCAATAAATCTGGCAGTATGGTGACAATGGTGGCTTGAATATTGGCTTTCAATGTTTCAAGAGTTGCTGATTTGTCGGCATAACACAATAACTTATCATATCCCCTTAAGAAGTAATCTAAAGTCATTAAATCTCACGAACGAGGGGGCCAGTGAACAGGACCACTTCTAGAAATAATTTTTGTTGTTGCAATAAATCCGTGTTGTAATAATGGTTGTTGCAATAATGGCCGCCTTGGTGGTACCACATGTCGTTGATGTTTAGGTGATAAATTTTTGGCAACAAAAATTCAGTCAGCAACCGCAGCCATTTTTAATGAATGTAATGGTTATTCTTTAACTCTCTGAGGATTGTCTCCATTGAAAATACTAAAATTTTGCTTATTGGCTAGAAATGAGCTTCATCACTCAACACAATTCCCTCTGATGTATGCTCTTTAAAGGTTGCGAAGAGATTTAGTTTATTCAAAGTAAATTTTCACAATTTGGAAGCATTGTTCTGGTGCTAAACAATTCATGATCACTTGCCAAAACTAACTGAACTGTAGTGTCAACACAGTTTGACATTATCAGCTGTCCAACCACAATTATCGATAATGTTAGCCTATGCATTAAGACACCCTATACCTAATAATGAAAATGCAAATATTTATCATCAAAAATGGTTTTATTGTTTTTCAAAGTATTCTCCAGCATGATTTATACACTTTTGCATGCGCTCAAACCAATTGTCAAAGCACTTTTTCCACTCCGATTGAGACATATGCAAAACATGGTCTTTGAACTTTAACAGCATCTTCTGGCGACGACAATCGTTGACCACGCATATTTTTCTTGATGTGCGGAAATAAATAAAAGTCATTGGGTGCCAAGTCAGGGCTGTACGGCGGATGACCTAGCAATTCGACGTTTTGGCCGGTCAAAAAGGCGCTAGTTTGAGCCGATGTGTTAGAGCTCGCATTGTCATGGTGCACAATGGGTCGTCTTCTCTTGTTCGTTTTTCTAATTTTCCCGAAGACTTCAGGCAAACAAATTATGGTGTACCACTCAGAATTAACCGTCCTACGTTGCTCAAGCGGATTAGTCGCCAGAAACAGGCGACCATTTGCTTCGAAATGCTTCTCCAAAAACAACTTTCGTTGGATTTGGCTCGTTTTCGAAGAACCACACGCTCGATTGCTGTTATGTTTCAGGCTCATACGCATAGATCCATGATTCGTCACCTGTGACGAACTTAACGTCTTTTGAAGCACCGCGATCGTATTTATTCAAAATTTCTTTGCACCAATCGACACGAGCCTTTTTTTGAGCGATTGTCGAATTGTGCGGGATCCAACGACAACAAACCTTTTTTATGGCCAGGTTTTCATGCAATATCGAATGTATGCTAGTGGAAGAAATGCCCAAGGATGCCTCTTTCTCACGGTATGTCACATGACGATCTTGCATTATCAGTTCACGCACGGCATCTATGTTCTCTGTGTGACCTTCGTCGTTGAGCGAGAGCCGGCCACGATTGAATTCATTAAACCAGTATTTCACAGTGCTATAGGATGGTGCTTCATCGCCATGTAAAGATTTAAGTTCATCGTAGCACTCTTGTCGTGATAATTTACGTCGAAAGTTGTAAAAAATGATCGTACGAAAATGTTCACGAGTTAATTCCATTTTTCTGCCAAATTGATTTTTTCAAGTCACTGTAAACAACACAAATGATGGTCGTATGTCGAAACGTTCAGAGTACGTTTACGCTAAAAAGTGTTGCCTAGGCCAGAAATATGTATAGCAAGCCTTGTATTTTTTGTGTATTTTTATGTTTAAAACAATTACTTAAAGTCCTGCCGTTTGGTGTGGGGAATGTGTAGCAAATCCTTTCGAAACAACTGTCTGTGAATCATAAAAACTCCTAGACGGCTTATGCTAAATCGTCGTTCATCCACAAATTTACGGAACGAGGAATTTTCTTCCTGGTTTTCTGGCATGCGAAAAGTGGGACTGAACCAAAAATTTTTGGATAGACATTCCTACGTATTTGCTCGTACGTATGCATCTGTGTATACCCGAGTTGAGGCAACACAACAATCTTTTCTGTTTTGGGGTATTTCACCTTGCCTGTAAAAAATTTATAGTTTATATTAGCTTAATATAAAATTCACTTTACTTCTGGCTAAGTAAAAGGTTCACTCGTTCCAAACAAAGGGGCACACTCGTACATACTCGAAACCAGTCCATGCTTTCACCTTGGGTGGGAGATTTAGGTCTTGCCTACACAGATATCCCTTCGATAGGTTTCTATATCAAACGAGCGTGTAAGGTGTGTGCATTCAAGTGTATTCCGTTCATTGGCCATAATTTTTCGATTCGCCTTTTAGTTGGGTTTCTTTTATTTTTAAACTTCTTGCCAGTGGCATATAAGTTCTGGGTAAGTGAGGCGGTTTTTTCGGAAATTTAGCGGAAATTATTAAGCTTTCTTTTCCCATCCCAATTATGGGCAGAATGTAAATTTGTGAACATTTCTTGTGGCCATAAACTTGGCGCTAGTCGGGCAACGGATTTGAATGGGATGTTGTTACTTTAATGATGCAATAAAAACGATTTGGCTATATGATGTTTTATGAATTTTTCGTTGTAATGACGCCATCTTATATGGCTGGAGACTTAAGAGAATGTCAATAGAAGAAAAAATGTTTTATATTTTCCCGGTTGTACGCTAATTTGCTGAGATTTTATTGAATTCGTGATTTATGAAAGTTTGCTAACTGAGGGGGTGCCCCGTCATTGTGGCTAGCCGTTTTGTATGTACCAAAGAAGGGAAAAACAACGTCCGTACAGTGTTGCCACAACATTACGATGAAAAAACTAAATTTTTTATAAAAAACGCCAAAAAAAACTTCTTATGCAGGACTTATTAATAATTTCGCAATTTTTATAACTTTCCTTGTAGTTATATAAAGCGAAACACTGCTCCCATCATGTATAATATTTTAATAGACTACTGTCAACATTTAAGAGAGTTCCGCCATTTAGTTTGTGTTTAACAGCTGTTCAAAACATACCACCTTGTGGATTTTGTTAAAAATGGAAAAAAGTGAATTTCGAGTGCTCATACAAACTTATTTTTGCGGAAAAAACCAATTAAAAGCTTGATAAATACTATAGGGACTCTGCACCATTGATTTCAATGGTAAAAAGTGGTTTACGGACTTTCGTTGTGATCGCACTAGTATGGAGGTATTTTTTCAGAACAAAAAAAATATAAAAATTCACATCAAGTGTGGAATCTTTATCGTTAATTTGAAAGGACATTTTATGGCATTTATTTTTTGAAAATAATTACCTTCGAATGTTGGCAAATGTATTATGGAAATGAGCGTTCGGTGAGAAACGGGAAAATGCGCTATTTACGAGCAAAATTATGTTCAGTTATGAGGCCCATTTCTGGCTCAACGGCACACCCAATAAACAAAAATGCCGCATTTGGGCTGAAGAGCAACAAGATGAGGTTCAAGAGGTGCATATTTTTTTAAAAATAATTTTTTTTTTATATATGCTTTAATAAGAACGAGGGCGGTTCGGAAAGTTCTTAGCCTATCAATGAAAGAGAATAGTTAGTTTTTCAAAAATATTTTTATTTTTCAATATAATCTCCTGAAACTTCAATACACTTAGTCCAACGCTTATCTAGCAATTCTATCCCTTGATTAAAATAGTTTTCCTCAAGGTCTTCAAAATAGTGGTTTACAACTGTAATTGCATCCTCATTAAAACGCTTGCCAGCAAGGAATTTTTTTAGATTTGGGAACAGGTTAAAGTCACTGGGAGCTAAATCAGGAGAATAAGGTGGGTGGTCAAGCAACTCGTACTTTAATTCGTTGATTTTAGCCATTGTTAAAACACTCTTGTGCGCTGGTGCGTTGTCTTGATGAAAAATTATTTTTTTGTGTTGTAAGCCAGGACGTTTTTCTCGAATTTGTACATTTAATTGATCTAAAAGGTTGCAATAGTACTCTGAATTTATTGTTTTACCCTTTTGCAGATAGTCAATCAATAAAATACCTTTGAAGTCCCAAAAAACCGTTGCCATAACCTTACCAGCCGATTGAATTGTTTTTGCCTTCTTTGGGGCACTTCCTCCAGCTTCAGTCCATTGTTTGGATTGTTCTTTTGTCTCTGGAGTATAGTGGTGGATCCATGTCTCATCAACAGTTATAAAACGACACTTAAAATCCATTTTATTTCGCTGAAAACGATCCAAACAAGCTTGAGAAATGTTCATTCTTATACGTTTTTGGTCGACTGTTAAGAAGTGCGGCACCCATCTTGCAGAAAGCTTTTTTATCTGTAGTTCTTCATGCAAAATTAAATGGACTCGATCATTTGAGATGCCCATGATATAAGCTATTTCACGAACTTTTATTCGTCGATCCTTTAATACCATATCATGCACTTTGGCTACAATTTCTGTTGTTGTTGCTGTTTTTGGACGTCCACTACGTGGTTCATCTTCAATGCTTGTACGACCACGTCAAGCAACCCAATTTTTTACTGTTGCATATGAAGGAGTACTTTCACCTAACACATTCACCATATCATTATGAATTTTTTGTCCCGATAAACCTTTTTTATGCAAATATTTAATGACACCACGCATTTCTAATTTTTCCATTGTAAAAAAATCGCGGACGCGTCTTTTGTGAACACCTGTTTCTATATGAAGGAGTTGCCAGATCGAAACAAAATTTAACATGTGTTCATAGCAGAGATGGAAGTTTCCAAAACACTTAAATTTTTTCTGTTTATACCGCGCTTTTTGTGCTAGGCTAAGAAGTTTCCGAACCGCCCTCGTATACGAATCTTAAGTATAATTCAATAATGAATCCTAGTATGGATTTCTTGTAATGTGGATCTCTGCTAATTGGCAGGAATTTAAATTAATTTGGTCAAAATGGTATATAACTGGTATGGATCTCATGTCTGAGAATTTTGAACCTGGTTTGGCTTAAACCGCGTGATAAAGGGCCAGAGAACCCCTACAGTCATTTACAGAGTGTTTGCGATATTATGTAGAGTGAAGAACTCTAGTTATGTATGTATAACGGATAACTCTAGAATAGCAGAGTAGACGACGTAATTAAGGTTTTGTAGGTTTTTCGGGTTGACTGTTTTAAGGATCACGTATGAGAGCATTTAAGCCACGTGACGTAGAATAAAGGATTCTACACAGTCTTTTTTGAGTGTTCGTCCGCGATTGATATTGACAGTTTTAAAGATCACGTATAAGAGCACTCAAGCCACGTGACGTAGAAAAAAGAATTCTACACAGTCTTTCGGGCGCGTGTGTTCGCGATTACTGTTACGGATGAAGCACAGGTGCAGATTAGAAAACACGGCGTTCGTTTCTCCGAAGTCTTAAAGAGCTTGGACTGCACAATAATAGTCTAGCAAGTATGTTATCATGGCGTTCGAGCTTATCTTTATTGATTTTTTGAATTTCCTCTTTAAAAACAAGAGGTATTTTTAAGTCTCGGTGGATGTTTTCATTTCTTATATACCAAGGAGCCGCAATGCCTTCGATTGGCCTCCTTGGATTTTGTCGAGATTGCTAGAGCTTGCTTTGCCCCATAGCTGGGCACCGTATAACCAGATAGGTTTGATTGCACTGTTGTATAGCAGGACCTTATATTCAAGGCTTAGTTTTGAGTTCGCGTTTAGGAGCCAGTGAAGTTGATGGACCTTAAGTTTCAGTTGAGCTTTCTTGGTTTCGATATGACTTCTCCAGGTGAGTCGGCGATTCAGGTGGATTCCAAGGTATGAAACATGATCAGATTGAGAAAAAGGGATATTGTTTAGTTTCAATGTCGGACAAGTGCTAAAATTCAGTGTGAAAGTTACCTGTGTGCATTTAGCCTCATTGACTTTTATTCTCCAGTCAGAGAGCCAAGATTCTACTCGTCTGAGATGTACACCTAGATTCATAGATGCAATATTCTGCTTTTTATGTGCGGCCATTATAGCGGTATCGTCGGCAAAAGTGGATGTTAGCACGTTTGGGCTGGTAGGGATATCTGCGGTAAACAGAAGGTAAAGGATAGGTCCCATGACGCTTCACTGATATTTCGCGGTCATCGGTGACATGTTGCCCACATTTGACTCTGAATCTGCGGTTTTCTAAGTAAGGCTCAAGAATTCGATACGTATTTGCCGGTAATTTTAAAAAATAATGATAGCGGAAACTTCACCGTGAATGGTGATCGCTATCGCGGCATGATATCGATCTTTATTGTACCTGAAATTGAAGCCCGTAATCTAGACGACACTTGGTTTCAACAGAACAGGTGCCACTTGCCATAGAGCTGCTTAAACAATGGATCAATAGAGAGGTCATTTTGAAAAACAGCTAATTTCCCGTTTTAGACTCGTGAGTTGGCCGCCTAGATCAAGTGATATCACACCTTTAGACATTTTTCTTTGGGGTAGCGTAAAGTCCAAAGTCTATGCTGACAAACCAGCTACACTTCAGGTTTTCGAAGCCAACATTACGCATGTCATTAAAGCCATACCGGTCGAAATGCTCCAAAATTGGACCCTCAGAATGGAAACCCTGAGTCATAGTTGCTGCCAACATTTAAAGGAATGTATATTCACAAAATTAATGCCTTAAAATGTCCTTTCAAATTACCAATAAAGATTTGAATTTTTATATTTTTTTGTTCTGAAAAAATACTTCTAGATGGATCACCCTATACTTGTACATTTTCTATATGAGTTAACTTTTCAATCGCCGTATTATCAGTCTTCTGCAACGTAGTGATGGCGAGCTCAAGCCTCTTTTCTTCGTTGAAATCAGTACACATTGCTATAAAATACTGTAGTTTTTTATAATACGAGGGCAGATTAATAATTCCGGGACTTTTTGAATCTATTATCTATTATCGTTTATTGAATAAAATTTTTTGGATTACATAATCTTACAGTCTAGAGATGGTTTTTTTAACCTTACATCTATATTATTAATATTGTCTTAAAAAAAAGTTGCATTGAATTTAAAGAAGTGGAGGAGAAGGAAAATTTGTTTGTAAAAACCTTCACTAAAAATAAGTGTACTTATACAATAATTAAAATTTTTTCTAAATGAATTCAGTCATACAGATTGGTAATCAGATTATTTCCATTATTTAAACAGGATATTTTAAATTTATGAGTAATCTGGGTTACTCTTATATTAATGAGATCAACATTACTAAGCTCGTGCAAACGTCTAGTGCAAAAGTGCCAGGGTAAATTTAACATTAATTTCAATATCTTATTCTGACATCTTTGAATTTTCATAATATGGGTTTAGGCACAATTTCCCCAAACAGGACATGCATATAACGCAATTGATTGAAATATCGCCTTGTAAATAATAGTTTTATTTTCCAAACTAAGCTGGGATTTTCTATTGATAATGGGATACAACAGTTTTATAGCTATGTTCATTTTTCCAAGTATGTGCGAAATATGATCATTAAACGTTAAACGGGAATTTAAAATAACCCCCAGATATTTAACTGAATTTGATCAAGCGATTTCCCTGCCATCCATAACTAAGTTTGACTGTGGTGTATAACAAAGCTTTCTTTTTTTAGTGAAAAAGATAGCCTGTGATTTATCCGCATTTATTTTAATTTTCCACTTTTTTGAATATTCAACGATTTTATCTAAAGAAGATTGTAGCGGCAATATAATGCCATCAGCCATTAATCCTGAGCAAAATATAGCAGTATCGTCGGCATACAATGGGTATTCGCAAATATTATTTTTAGGAAAATCTGAGTTGTAAATTATATAAAGAATTGGTCCCAAAACAGAACCCTGAAGAACTCCAGCAGGTATGTTAACAAAGTGTGAGAAATCTCCGTTTATTTCTACACAATGACCGCTCTGTCAAAAAAGATTTTGCAATTTTTATTAAATATTTCGGAAAGTTTAATTTTATTAATTTAAAAATTAAGCCATCATGCCAGACAGTGTCAAAAGCCTTTTCAACATCTAATAAGACCAGAGCAGTAGAATTTTTTAAGGAAAATTGTGTATTTATGTGGTTAGTGATTCTTTTGACTTGATGAGTCGTACAATGAGAAGCCCTAAATCCAAATTGTTCATCTGGTAAAACATTCGTCGCATCTATGCATTCTATAAGCCGTTCTTTCACAATCTTTTCCAAAAGTTTACTTATATTACTAAGTAAGCTAATAGGACGGTAGTATTAACTAAATCGGGTAGCTATTAACTAAAATGTGGTTAGTGATTCTTTTGACTTGATGAGTCGTACTATGAGAAGCCCTAAATCCAAATTGTTCATCTGGTAAAACATTCGTCGCATCTATGCATTCTATAAGCCGTTCTTTCACAATCTTTTCCAAAAGTTTACTTATATTACTAAGTAAGCTAATAGGACGGTAGCTATTAACTAAATCGGGGGGTTTTCCAGGTTTCAGAATGGGTATAATTTTAGCTTTTCGCCATAATTTTGGGAAATATTGGCATTTCAGACAAGCATTCATTATAAGAGTAAGATGCGACACTTTTTGAATAGAACACTGTTTTTTTTTTGCAAAAGAAAATATTTTTCAACACGATCTCCCTTTTAGCTCAAAATACTTAGCCCAACGTTTCTCCAATATTTTTATCCTTTCCAAAAAGTAGGATTTTTCGAGTTCCATGAAATAGGCACTTGTTTGATCAATTATTTCATCGTTGGAGCTGAAGCTCTTTACACCGAGCCATTTCTTTTGGTTAGGTAATAGTCACTGGGAGTTAAATCCGGTGAATAGGGGGGATGAGGTACCAATTCGTAACCCAATTCATGCAATTTTGCCATTGAGACTGCACACGTGTGCACCCGTAGTTGTTCGGCAAACATTTTGTTGTTGTAACCAATTATTAGTGGTGATAGCTAAACTAGAGCATAACTAAAAAAGGGTTGTTTACTGGTATGGCTTTATAAAAATAAAATAAATTGATTATTACTTACTTTTTAAGTCTATCGATTAACCAAATTTGTTTACAATAATATTCAACCATCATCTTTTCTTCATTTTCCCTGTCATAAACCTGACTATGAGTAGTAAGATCCATGTAATGTGTAAGCAAATAGTTTTTTGTCTCTGAGTAAAATCGTAGTTTATTTCGTTGCATAAGTGTGGCATGTTGCTTATTAGAACCAAAAATTCCTTTCTGAAGGTTCGAATACTCGGTATATTACAACGATAGTTCCACTAACGTAAAATTACAGGGCACCAACTAACAATCGGTTGTAATGATCGCAGTGCATGTAACCTCAATCATTTGGTTGTGGCAACGAATCAATTCTACATGTGTGTATATTTCGAAGGCGAAACAAATAATATAAATGCGTGTCACAAAGTTGTCAGAACACCTAAAAAAATAATGTCACTAACAAGGCGATATCCAGTAGTTATATGGGGCCGGGCCATATAAACTTAATTACAGTATGCATAAATAAAACTTCAAAAACTATAACAAATATTTGAATATAAACAAAAAATATGAAAATAAAATGACTTAAACAGTTTTTATACTGGTTCAAGACCTTTTTGTTGCTTCTTTTTCAGAATCAATTAAAAAATTGGTGAAATGTATTGGCTTGGTTGCCTGTCAGACTGTTTCTACAGCTGTTTCTAAACCCGCCAAGGTTTTTCTTCAGCAGTCTTTGGCAACGATTACTTCGGCAACAAATCAAATGATTTATACGGGAGACTCATTTGTATTACTGAGAATTACTCTTTGCGTATATTTTTCGAACTGTGCGTAGAGCAATCTTCAACGCGCAATATCATTTCCACCAATTCCGTTTCGCATGGGTCTTCGTTGAAAACCACAAATGCATAATAGTGATAAAAGACTGAATCAATCAAAAAGAAAAAACTATGAAAAATAAAAATAATCCTATACCCGTATGTCCCTTAGATCGGAGTTAAAGTTTTAGAGTTAAAATTGTGGAAGACCATTACCGGGATCCCGCGGCAAATTTCCAGGACACGGGAAATAAAATTGTTAAAATTTTCTGGGATTTTTTCTTTAAACTCTAGTGGGTATAAATAAAAGGCATTTAATTTAAGGGGGCTATCTCTTCTTTAAAGTGTCGTGTGAAGAGCATTTCTTTGTTTTGTTTTTGCGGTTTTCACATTCCTCTTCTTTTGTTTTAACAAACAAAAAACGTATATTTTTATTTATGTTTAAATTCTCTCTGGAAAATTAATATAATTTCTAAGATTACATTTTCCGAAACAGTCTACACCATATCTCTTATGTTAAACACGTTTTACAAATTTCGCAAAAAAAGCTAAGAAAAAAAAATAAAAAAGCAACACAAAACAGTATCACAAGTACCCAACATATTTGCTATCAAATTTTCTACACCCGCTATCCAATAGCAACATACTATACGACCTAAAGAAGGATCTCTGAACGAATGGTTTGGCTCAGGAGTATGTGTGCAGATTACCAAAAGGAATCTACACCCTATGCAATGGGCAATACATAAATGTTTGTGCTGGCATTTGTAACCTCACGCATTTTTTCTGCGTTATTCGAATGTGCCTTGATTTACACATTCAAAACCCTTAAAATGCTGCGATACACAGCAGACGGTGGGGAATCAATATTTATTATTTACTTCGGTTGGCAACCATGGGATAGGGTGTCGTAAAGTCACTTCAATGGACTACGATGCTTCTATCAGTCAATGTTATTTTTTTCACCGTTTATGTGCAATTTCAATTAAGGCTGAACTTTTTCTTTTTTATTATAATGTCCACGTTGAAAGAGAGCGAGCGAAAAAAGGTCTAAAGAAGCTTTTTGAAAAAAAAACCCGAACCGTCAGAAATGGCCATACAATCAAATTAAAGTGGCCACACATACCCGCATTCATTTCCGACTTGAAGGCTCAGCGAATGGAAGGACGCCGGTGTATTGTAAAACAAAACGTTGTCCCATATGTTCGTGTTTCATTTTGTAAGTGAATTGGGCTCTTAAAAGGTGCCACGTTTTTGTTTTCATGTGCTTTGAAGAGAGTTTCCGAATTTCATGACCTTTATTTTTATGCAATTTTACACGTTGTTTTAAGGGCAAATTGTTGAGGTTTAGAATTCTGAAACAAAACACATCTGTTTTAGATATAAAGTGATGTTAAATTCTATTGGCGCCTGGGAATTCCACAGAAGAACACACAAATCAGAAAAATACACATTTTTCATGCAGGTAGCGTATTTTTTGAGTGTATTTCATTACTGAATGTTTTTGGACCAAAAATTTTTAATATATTTATTGATGTATATTGTAACCAAGAGAATCTACTTATTAAATGTCAGCCTTTTGCCATTACACACGCCTTAAGTCGCACTGGCCAATCTTCAATAGCTGCACGAACCTCGTCCATTGGAAACTTAGTTACAGCTCGAACCAAAGCAGTCTTAAGAGGTCCAATTTTAGGGTATCTTTTGTGATAAACCTTGTCCTCTGAAACCGTCCACAATTTGTAATCCAAAGGGTTAAAATCTAAACTGGCTGAGGGTCATTCTTCAGAGGAAATGAACGCTGGCAAATTGTTTCGAAGCCAGGCCTGGGACGTTTTAGCCTTATGGGCCGGCGCAGAATCCTGCAGGATTGCTGGTTTTGGAACAGGGAATTGTTAAGAGGCTTCACAACAGCTTCAAAAACGGTTTCTTGGTAAGCTTTGGCCGATGTTTTGACTCCTTGTTCGCAGAAATGCAGGTCAGTGACCCCATCATAAGAGACACCCCACCAAACCATGACTGAAGCTGGGTGATGGCCCTTTTCCACCCTTGGGATCAGTTCAGATGCTTCCTTAGACGACCACGCATACACTCTATCATTTGGCTTGTTAAATTAAATTTTTCGGTGAACAAAATTTTTCTGTGCAAGTTATCAGCGTGCTTCACCAAAAGACGTTTGCATTTTTCAATACTATTTTTTTTAAAGCTGCAGTCAATAAATGTCCGGTACGTCGTTTGAAAGCCTCAAGTCCCAAGTCTCTTTTAATGATTCGACTCATGGACTTTTGCGTGATATTCATCTCACGGGCCATGATTTTCTGTTTTTGGAGCGGATTTCTGTGAATTCTTGATTTAACGGCTTTGATGACATGCGGTGTTCAAACAGAGCGTGGGCGGCCCGACCGTACAAGTCATTTATTGAATGCAGCTTTAAAAAAAATAGGATTGAAAAATGCAAACGTCTTTTGGTGAAGCACGCTGATAACTTGCACAGAAACATTTTGTTCACCGATGAAAAAATTTGTTCCGTTCAGGAAAAATTTAACAAGCAAAATGATAGACTGTATGCGCGGTCATCTAGGGAAGCATCTATACTGATCCCAAGGGTGGAAAAGGGTCATCGCCCAGCCTTAGTCATGGTTTGGTGGGGTGTCTCTTACGATGGGGAAAGAAACTGTTTTGGAAGCTGTTGTGAAGTCTCTTAGCAATTCCCTGTTCCCAAACCAGCCATGGACTTTCCAGCAGGATTCTGCGCCGGCCCATAAGGCCTGGCTTCGAAACAATTTGCCAGCGTTCATTTCCTCTGAAGAATAACCCTCAGGCAGTCTAGATTTGAACCTATTGGATTACAAATTGTGGATGGTTTTAGAGGACAAGGTTTGTCACAAAAGATACCCCAGCATTGGATCTCTTGAGACTGCTTTGGTTCGAGCTGTGGCCAATTTCCAAATGGACGAGGTTTGTGCAGCTATTGACGATTGGCCAGTGCGTCTTAGGGCGTGTGTAAAGGCAAAATGCGGACATTTCGAATAAGTAGATTCTTTTTGGATACAATATACATCAATAAATATATTAAAAAATATTTGGTCCAAAAACATTCATTGTCCCTACTAAGTACTTTAGGAAGCTCCTGACGAAATGTTTTATGGCTTTACCACGAACGAAATATATTTTTTGTTTAAAACGGAAACCATACTAGTATTTATTTCAACTGTTTGCACTTGTTGGACACTATTATACGAATTCTATAATTCATTTGCATTGAATGATTTGCTAAATTTGCATTATTTGTATTCAAATGCCTACAGCCACATGCTGCTAACTCAATTGTTTAATAAAATGCAAATATGTCCTACCTTTAGGTTGTTGTTGTTATTTTGACAATTACTATTTAAAAATGACACTTACATTGAGTTTTAACTTTCATGGTTATGTATGCAATTACACCTATCTCTCGCTTTACACGAAAGATTCGTTCAACAGAAATTCGTGTAAAAGCAGCATAAGAACATTGTGACATTGTACTCGCATAAGTATACAGGTAAAATTAGTTGCAAATTAAATTTGTTTTAAACAAACTGCTTTTGATGTGTATAACTGAAATTTTGTTGATAAGTGAAACACTTTATTTGAACTATATTTAAATAAATCACTCCTACGAGGGCTGCTACGCGCAAAATAGAAATAGACCTAAGGGTAAAAACCAGTTTTGTTCAGGAGAGCCATTTTAATGATTTAAATACGTGTATCTTTGGTGTACCATCACATTCATAAAACGCGCATATCTCTGGGAGGGAACACTTTTGGGGCATGGGATCGGTCTCATTCGATGCTCAGATGTTGTCCACATTAAAAAAAAAGTGAAAGTTGATTTTTTTACCCTTAGGTCCTTTCTCTATGCGCTGTCACATATATTGCTTGCCTAATAATGAAAATGGGAATATTTATCATCAAAAATGGTTTTATTGTTTTTCAAAGTATTCTCCAGCATGATTTATACACTTTTGCATGCGCTCAAACCAATTGTCGAAGCACTTTTTCCACTCCGATTGTGACACTTCCGAAACATGGTTTTTGAACGCTTCAACAACATCTTCTAGCGACGAAAATCATTGACCACGCATTTTTTCTTTATGTGCGGGAAAAACAGAAGTCATTGGGTGCCAAGTCAGGGCTGTACGGCGGAAGACCCATCAACTCGAAGTTTTGGCCGATCTAAAAGGCGCTGGTTTGCGCCGATGTGTGAGAGCTCTCCGTAGACTTCAAGCAAACAAATTGTGGTGTACCACGTTGCTCAAGCGGAACAGTCCCCGCATTACATGTTTTGCCGAAGTAACTGGCGACCTTTTGCGTCAAAGTGATTTTTCCACGAACCACTTTCGTTGGATTTGGCTCGTCTTCGAAGACCCACACGGTCGATTGCTGTTTGTTTCGGGCTCATACGCGTAGATCCATGATTCGTCACCTGTGACGATCTTATAAACGCCTTTTGTAGCACCGCGGTCGTATTTTTTCCAAAATTTCTTTGCACCAATCGACACGAGCCTTTTTTTGAGCGATTGCCAAATTGTGCGGGATCCAATAAGAACAAACCTTTTTTACGGCCAGGTCGAATGTATGCTGGTGGCAGAAATGTACATCGAATGTATGCTGGTGGCAGAAATGCCCAAAGATGCCTATCAGTTCACGCATGGCATCAATGTTCTCTGGCACAACGGCCGTTTTTGGGCGACCTTCAGGACATTCGTCCTATATCACCAGTTTTTCACAGTGATATAGGATGGTGCTTCGTCGCCATACAAAGATTTAAGTTCACCGATTCACTCTTATCGTGATAATCCACATCGAAAGTTGTGAGAAATTATCGCACGAAAATGTTCACCAGTTAATTCCATTTTTTTACCTAATTGATTTTTTCAAGTCACTGTAAACAACACCAATGATGGTCGTTCGTCAAAACGTTCTGAGTAAGATTATGCTAAAAAAATGTCAAACTTTCCAATGGAAATGTCAGATGGCGCCAGGCAACACTTAGTGTTGCCTAGGCCATAAATATATATAGCAGATTGTATAGCGTAACTATACAATCTTAGTTATCGAGGCTCAACCCAAAACGCCACTATTATTTCAGGAGAAATTTTAGCAAACCGGGTCTATAGGAAATGTGAAATCACCTGTGCATACTCGCCTAGTTCCTTTTATCATCGGACCGTACTTTTCGAAAAAAATGTCGGTCAAGCAGTTCCCGTTAAAGGTCGCCATCGTGAGGTGATAACGGACTCCACAATAATTGAGGCTATGAACCTGGACGAAATGTGACGTTTATGCTAAAAAATGTCAAACTTTCCAATGGAAATGTCAGATGGCGCCAAAAGTATATATAGCAACCCTCGTATTACACTGTTCTGCAAAAATTAACCTTGAGCCTTGGAGTAGTTACAGTGCGTTCTTTATAATTTTGTGCATAAAATAGTGGGGGAGCTCCAGAAAATTTTCAACAAAAAAAATCAAAATTTTTATTTATTTTGGCGGTAACTTCCACAATCTTTTTCTGATACTCGTATTTATAAATTATAATTTACAAGAAAAATGAATTTTTAAGTGAATCGGATTAGAATTGCTGAAGTTTAAGGCAAATCAATGAGAAAAGTTTAATTTTCACGATCTCTCCCACACTATTTGTGTTGGGCCAAAACGGACATTAAATTTACATTTAGGAAATAACATAAGGATCAGTTGGTTTCGTCCAAAGGTCGATTTTTTGCAGAACAGTGTTTTTTTCAATTTAATGTATTTTCAAATAAATTAATTAATTAAAATCTCTATTGGTGAATAAAAATTTGCCCAATTGAATTATAAATGTTGGTGCTCATAGTATGGTTGAGTGGGATCATTCTATGGTTGTAGGGATCATTACTTGGTTTTGTGTGAATCATACTATGGTTGTAAGGATCCTGCTATGGTTGTAGTTGAAACATACTATTGTTGTGAGGATCGTAATATGTTTATGGGGATCATAGTATGGTTGTATGTGAATCATACTATTAGTACGATCATCATTATATTGTTGTGCTACAACCATATACTCAATTATAGTGTGATGCTCTTCGAATATTCTTATCCCAACAATATTTTTTCTGTGTGTGAAAATTTTATTGTTACTGGATACTTAAGAGTCCCACAACATACTTACCATAGACTCTATCTCCTTTTTTGCAGGTGTTAAAAACATCAGCACTAACTTATAATACCCGGTACCACAGAGTGGTGAATGGTATCAAAATACAACAGCGTCTAAAGCATTTTCTTTCCAGCTCTTAAAGAATTTGGTTAAATTTAAATTTAAAAAACAACACATTTAAATTTTTGTTTTTGGACCATATTTTAATGGGAACCTTTGCATAACCATTTAATGGGAACTCTCCTATCCTGCCTCTGACTTGAAACGCCAATGTGCCAATATCAAATAGCTCACAGAGTATAAATATCGCCACATATTTACTCTGAAAAGACCATTACATAAAACAAACAACACGATTCAGCCTACAACTATTTTAAAAATAGAGCGAACGGGTAATACAAGAGCGCAGTTAATTGATACAAAAACCAAATTTTCAACAAAAAGGATAAAATAAATACAACTTCAATTGAAATAGCAACAAATTAATTTGACACTTTTTGTGTTTAATTGAAATGAATGCAATATTTAACACTGTCGCAACCGGGCTTAATTTTAATCCATTGTAAATTTTATTTCGCCAGATTGGAATGCTTCGATTCAATTGTGCAATGGAAAATTTATTTTTTATTTTGTAAAGTGCAGCCAGAGAATTGCGGAATAAAAATATATATTTTTTTTACATCGAGTAGAGTCCTTATGTTATGCACAAAGACTCGGCATCTGTTTAAAATAACTCATACGAATTAATCATTTGGCCCATTTTTTGCTTGAATGCATATAATTTTTTTTAAAGACCTTACAAAAATAGTACCGTCCTTCGTGTCAAATAACGTAATAGAAGGTTTCGGGAAGTTCATTGCATACAACAAGCGGAGTGTATTACCCAAGAAAACCTTTGTAAGTTCCTTTCCAAACAACACGCAGAGAAAAAGCATGGTTACTACATGGTCACGGCAATAATAATATGTTCTCCGCAATCAAAGTATGTTCGTTGCAACCATAGCATTGTTAACTGAATTTAGTTTTGGCAATAGTAAAATTGCTGCAATATTATTATTGTTGAAATGTAACAAAAGTATTATTGCCAAATTTAACAATGAAAATATGATTAAAGCAACAATACAAAAGTGGTTGGTGCGACAAAAGTATTGTGTTTTACGTTTTATGTTTACAATGATATGATTACGGCAATCATACTGTATGATTGTATTTTTTTTTTGCATTTTAATATGCTTTTTAGAACAAATGTTATTGATACGGATCTAATGCAATAACAGTACTTTTTTTTATCGAAATTAAAATTTTTTAAACAAGCTGCTTTGGCTTTATTTAACTGAAATATTTTTAATAAAAACGCTTTTTTTTTATCGAAATTAAAATTTTTTAAACAAGCTGCTTTGGCTTCGATTAACTGAAATATTTTTAACAAAAACGCTTACGTTTATTTAAACTTATTTTTTCTACTTTGAAATAAATCACTCCTATTATTTTGAATTTAATATTTTTGAATAATTTTCATAATTCAAATCTATTTATTGTTGACAACTTAAATCAATTCTAATAAATAATATTGGGGATCAAATCTATTGTCGACAACTTAAACAAATTCTAATAAATTTTATTGGGATCAAAGTATAATTATGTGTGATCATACTATGGTTGTAGGGATCATAACATGGTTGCGTGTGAATCATACTATGGCTGTGAGGATCATACTATGGTTGTATGTGAAACATACTTTGGTTGTGAGAATCATACTATGGTTGTGGAGATTATAGTATGGTTGAGTGTGAATCATACTATGGTTGTGGGGATCAAAGTGTGGTTATGTGTGAATATGGTTGTATTTGAGTCATACTATTGTTGTGAGGATCATAATATTGTTGTACCACAATCATATACCCAACAATAGTATTATCCTCTTCGAATATTGTCACCACAACCATACTTTTTTCTGCGTGTAGCTCATGCATTTTAGAAAGGGTTTCAAGTCGCCTAATGTGTCGTATTTTAAATGTGATGAGCCAGCTGTGAATAACACGCCACAGGCGACATACTTGCCGTTGTAGCATTCTGGTGCCGTGTTTCGAGCGACTAAAACACCGGCAGTTTTCTAAGAAACAACAGAAAAAAGCTAAAATCTACCAAAGTAAGGGCAAAAACAAACAATGCAAAAAAGAAAATTAAAAAAAAAGTTAAAGTTAGCCATGGCCGATATCCTACTCCTCTTTCCTATTCAGACCATTGAGCGCTTCTGTGTGGAGCTTGAACCAGGTTGGCCTTAGTATGTAAGAGTTCCATGCACAATTTGAGAGTAATCGGGTGTAATTTGTAGCTACTAAAGCTGCAGGACCTCGATTCAGGTGAAATCTTTGTATGAGGGCTATTCGAAATAAAACTATATGGCTCAATGCAACAGGTCATATGTGTTGGTCTCTCGTTTAAATTTGGTAGGAATCGGATGGAAACTGTGGCTTTTAAAGCAGCATATTCTTCCCTATGGCCTTTGTGTGGGGCTATAATTTTGCTAGTTTTACAACAGTTAATTAATAGTCACTTGTTACGTACCATGCAAAATTTTAGCGCATGTAATTTGTGGCTTCTACAGCTGGTGGACCTCAAATCCGAAGGAACTTTGTGTGGGGGCTATTCGAGAACTTGTATCGAAAACATGTATAACTTGAGATGGGTGTTGGTCGTTCTTAATGCTTTGTGCGAAATTTCGTCGAAATTTGGTGGAATATTTGGCTTTTTGAATTGTTGGTTCTGAAATTGGGAAAAATCAAAATCACAATCAATTTCATTTGGAATTGGCCTTGGCTTTTACAAAAAAAAAAATTACCTAGCTGTATCGAAATCGATGTGTAATTAAGACCTATGTGACCTATAGATAGACAAGCGGATGAACGGACGGCCATTGTTCGATGGAAACAGATGTGACGCGCAAAATAGAAAGGGACCTAAGGTTTAAAACCAGTTTTGTTCAGGAGAGCCATTTTGAAGATTAGGTCCCTTTCAATTTGCGCTTAGAATCGTTGACTTCACTTTTGATAAAACGCGCACATCTCTAGGAGGGAACACTTTTGGGGCATGGGATCGGTCTCATTCGATGCTCAGATGTTGTCCACATCAAAAAAAGAAAATGAGCTGTCACAGATAGTGATTTTGAGTCGATCGGTATAGCCAACATAAGGTCTATCTTCCTTAAAGATGTTGCAAACATCAGTACTAAGTCATTATAACCTTGTGTGGTAAATCGAATGTTGGTAACTGCATGTACTCATTACAACCGATTGTTAATTGGGTACACTGCAATTTTCAGTAGAGGAAACTAACAAATTCGGCTAAAAAGACAAAATATCGCTAACCCTAACTAATTAAGATGTTATTGGAACTGCACTTTTACATGTATTGGTTGTTCTTAGTGATTGTTGGTTATAACTATTCTTTGAACTCGGATCCGAGTCCCAAGTACACGAAGAGGTTACTATATCGTCGCCGCAATAATAATATGTTCTCCGTAATAAAAGTATGTTCGTCGCAACAATAGTATTGTTTTTTGAATTTAATTTTGACAATAGTATAATTGCCGCAACATAAATATTGTTAAAATTTAACAATAGTATTATTGCCAAATTTAAAAATGAAAATATGGTTGTAGCAACAATATAAACATGGTTGGTGCGAAAAAAGTATTGTTTTATGTTAACAACAATATGATTACAACAATATGATTGAGTATAGTTTTTAGAACAATGTTTTTGTAACGGATCTAATGCAATAATGTTACTTTTTATATGGAAATAAAAATGTTTTAAACCGATTTTTTATTTAATTTATTTTATTATTTTAAATTTGATGTATATTTGAATAATTTTCATAATTTAAATCTATTGTTGACAACTTAACAATTCTAAAAAATAATTTTAACGATCATAGTATAATTGTGTGTCATCGTTGTGATTATACTATGTTTGTAGGGATCTTAACATGGTTGATGTGAATCATACTATGGCTGTGAGGACCATACTATGTTTGAGTGCGATACATACTATGGCTGTGTGAGGATCATACAAAGGTGGTATGTAAAACATACGTTGTGAGGATCATAATATGGTTGTGAAGATCATAGTGTGGTTGAGTATGAATCATACTATGATTGTGGGAACATACTATGGTTATTTGTGAATCATACTTATATTGTGAGGCTCAAAGTATGGTTGTGAGGATCATAGTATGGTTGTATTTGAATCATAGTATTGTTGTGAGGATCATAATATTGTTGTACCACAACCATACACCCAAAAATAGTATGATACTCTACGAATATTGTTATTCAAACCACACCTTTGTTGTGCGTGTAGACGGAGGAAAAGCACCCTTGTAGTATAACGATCGATTCAGCATAACAATTTAATTTGTATGAGAGCTACACTGCCATCCTAAGAAAGAAAGTCAAAAGCCCCAAAACTCCAAACTTGAGGTAAGGGCAGATTCGGAACAGTGAATAAGTTTTGTGTTAAACATAAAAGACCAATTACCAACTGTAAATGACTAAATAACGTTAAGAAAAATGGTCACATCTACAACTTCCAGTGTGTTTAGCTGTCACAAAAGCCAAATATATCAAAACTACTAAAATAGAGATGTGGCTATGTTTTTTAGGAGGGCAGTACAGCTCGCAATTCTTTTCCAAACTCAATTGATTTGCCTAATATTCAATAAAATTGCTTTGTTTGATCACATAAATCCCAAATTTTTGACTATTTTGTGTTTATAAAATTAATAAATTCCGTTGTATTGTATTCCGTGTAATACTTTCCGGCCAAAATTAAAAAAAAAAAATAAAAAAAACACTTTTTTTTTAGAAAATCTAGAATTCAATTGGAAAAAGGATTTAAAGTGACTAGAACTGTTTAATTATTTTAGGGATTATTTTCTGATGTTAGGAAAACTCATAACATGTTACAACAGCGAACTAACCGGGGTTTGGTAACTACAAATAGCTTATTTGTTGTCAACACCAAATATTGATACTAAAGTGACATTTATTTCATAACTGGTTGATTTTTATAACCCCCACTTGTGGCAACCAATAGTTTTTCTGATTTCGGTTTGTATAACCAATTTATTGGTTGCGTGTACTGTAAAACTATCGTAGCTTCCTCATTATGATAATTGGAACAGCGTATCCATTAATACCACGGAATGTTGGTGAATGCAACAGAAAGTGTGTTTTCCAATCGTTTTTTTTGTATCTCGGATTGATTTCCATAATTGTTGTCTGTGTGCTAAAATAATGGACATATGCGTATTCAAACTGAACAAAGATTCATTACCAGTCCCAAAATTGATTTATTTTGACCACTTTAATTCACGGTGGAGGAATTATAAGATTCGGTCGGCAGACGTTTTAACTTGTCTCCGCTTATTTAGTAAGTTTTTCTTAAGTACTTAGTAGGGACATAACTACTGTTACCCACGTTTTATGCTGTAAAATAAAAAGTACTGAATGTTTTTGGACAAAATATTTTTTAATATATTTATTGATGTATATTGTATCCAAAAAGAATCTACTTATTCGAAATGTCCGCCTTTTGTCTTTACACACGCCTTAAGATGCACTGGTCAATCGTCAATAGCTGTACGAACCTCGTCCTTTGGAAAATTGGCCACAGCTCGAACCAAAGCAGTCTAAAGAGATCCAATGTTGGACTATCTTTTGTGACAAAACTTGTCCTCTTAAACCGTCCACAATTTTTAATCCAATGGGTTCAATTCTGGACTGCCTGGGGGCCATTCTTCAGAGGAAATCAACGCTGGCAAATTGTTTCGAAGCCAGGCCTGGGACGTTTAAGCCTTATGGGCCGGCGCAGAATCCTGCTGGAAAGTCTATGGCTGGTTGTGGAACAGGGAATTGTTAAGAGGCTTCACAACAGCTTCCAAAACGGGTTATTGGTAAACTTTGGCCGATGTTTTGACTCCTTGTTTGCAGAAATGCGGGTCAGTGACCCCATCCTAAGAGACACCCACCAAACCATGATTGAAGCTGGGTGACGATCCTTTTCCACCCTTGGGATCAGTTCAGATGCTTCCTTAGATGACCGCGCATACACTCTACCATTTTGCTTGTTTAGTTTTTCCTGAATGGTAAAATTTTTTTCATCGGTGAACAAAGTTATTCTGTGAAAGTTATCAGCGTGCTTCACCAAAAGACGTTTTCATTTTTCAACCCTATTTTTTGTTAAAGCTGCAGTCAATAAATTTCCGGTACGTCGTTTTAAGGCCCAAATCCCAAGTCTTTTTTAATGATTCGACTCATGGACTTTTGCGTGATATTCATCTCGCGGACCATGATTTTCTGTTTTCGTAGCGGATTTATGTGAGTTCTTGGTTTAACGGCTTTGATGACATGCGGTGTTTATCGGTCTTTTACATCTCCAGTCATCTCAAAAAGTTTTATGCGTCGGTAGACGAACATGCGGCTAATCCCTAGTGGCCGAAGCATTTTGAAAATATCGTTTTTTTCATTTCACACTTGAAAAGCGCTATTATAGCGATACGGTTCCCATTATCTGACCACTCCATGATGAAAGTTAAAACTATTTTAAAATCCCGTAACAAACTAACGCTATTGCGGTTAGCTTTCAAAGCCCATATGACATTAACGGGATATGTTCAGTTCTACTATTGAAATGGGTGTGATTATGTGGATAGGCTTATTGGACTTAAATTTTCAGTCTAACAAATACATTTCGAATTTATATTTCCAAAAAGAATTTGTTTAAAAACAACCTCCCTTGATGAATTCGAGTTAATTATTTGAAAAACTTTAGGACGTTTACATTAAACAGAAAACTTGTTCTACTGCGTAGTTTGTCCTTTAAATAAATTGAATTTTAGATATCATCTTTTTCCTTTATCTGACTCTTCCTTTTAATTTTTTTCAAAACTATTTACATGTTTTTTGGTTCTTGTTTAAAAATGATAACTTTGTGTTTATTGGGATTTTTTGCTTTTAGAAATTATTTCCTTATGACCAATATCAATTAATATTTTACCAAAATTCAATTTGATTCTACGAGTATTTAAACGCAGTCATGTTTAATTTACAATTATCTTCGACATTACTGATTTACTCCTTGCTTTGAAAAACATCTTCGACGTCAACAATTAATACTGCTCAAATAGGACAGTAAATGGTAGTAATGTTGGTATCCCCTCTCTTAATATCGTGTTGGCTCTTAGAGGATTTCATACTATCGGTCTGTATGTTTAGAATTTTAAATGCCTCAACCACAAACTAAACCACTACATATTATCTGAATACTTATTGAAATCCACATTTAAATTCTATTACTTTTGGCTCTTTGTCCGCAAATCGATAAAAATTATTTTAATGTAATTTAATCCATAATATGCTTTTATCGTAATGCCAATGCATTTGGGCATACATGCCAGAAAAGCATACATACGATACTTGTATTAGGGATGTTAAAACGTTCATGATTTTACTTGCATTATATTTAAAACAATTTATATGTAGAGTAAACCATAGATTTGCTTAATTTTAGTGACATAGTTCAGTGTCTTTCGTCGCATATTGTGGTACAGGGGTATTACGACTTTGTCATTTTGTTCATTGAATCCAGAAGGATGTGTGTTGGACACATTAAAATTATACGAATTGACTCAGGATAATTTTGCTGAATGTCTTTCGGTCTATCAAAACTTGCAATCAAAATGCTTCCACGGCGGGCAACAACAATAACATTGGCCGTGTTCTATTGGCAAATCGCTTAGAAGATCGCTAACGCTATTGTGATCATACTGTGGAACAAATTCAGGTTAGCAAAAGTTGGGTCGATTCTGGGAGTAAGGGGTGAAAATATAGGTTAAATTAGAAGACCCGTATCGCAGCGTTTGTTTAAGTTAGTTCGAATTTTTTTTAATCGACCTTCGAACTTTGCAGTCAAATGCCGATTTTCAGCATATTGTTTAAATGGTTTTTTGGCAATAACTCGTCGACGAATTGATATATTTTCAATCTGTAAAAGCCAAATTATTGCTAGAGACCTGTCCAACAATTTAAATTTTTTAAAAAATTGATTTAGAAAATTTTTGTGGTGCTTAAAAAACAAATAAAAAAACAAAGAAATTTCAAAAATGTTTGGTATATTCACACGCAGAAAATAAGTATGGTTGTGAAGACAATATTCGAAGAGGATAATACTATTGTTGGGTATATGGTTATGCTACAACAATATTATGGTCCTCACAACAATAGTATGATTCAAATACAACCATTCTATGATCCTATCAACAATAGTATGATTCACACATAACCATACTATGATCCCCACAACCATAGTATGATTCACACTCAACCATACTATGGTCTCCACAACCATAGTATGATCCTCACAACCATAGTAAGTTTCATATACACCATAGTATGGTCCTCACAACCATAGTATGATTCACACGCAACCATGTTATGATCCCTACAACTATAGTATGGTCACACACAATTAAACTATGATCCCCAATATTATTTAATAGAATTTGTTTGAGTTGTCGACAATAGATTTGATCCCCAATATTATTTATTAGAATTGGTTTAAGTTGTCAACAATAGATTTGAATTATGAAAATTATTCGAAAATACGTACATTAAATTCAAAATAATAGGAGTGATTTATTTCACAGTAGAAAAAATAAGTTTAAATAAACGTAAGCGTTTTTTTTAAAAATATTTCAGATAAACAATGCCAAAGCAGCTTGTTTCAAAAATTTTAATTTCGATAAAAAAAAGTACTTTTATTGCATTAGATCCGTACCAATAACATTTGTTCTAAAAAGCATATTCAAATGAAGAAAAATTACAATCATACAGTATGATTGCCGTAATCATATCATTGTTAACATAAAACACAATACTTTTGTCGCACTAACCTTATTTATATTGTTGCTATAACCATATTTTCATTTTTAAAATTGGCAATAATACTATTGTTACATTTCAACAATATTAACATTTCAGCAATTATACTATTGTCAAAAATAAATTCAGTTAACAATGCTATGGTTGCGACGAACATACTTTTGTTGTGGAGAACATATTATTATTACCGTGACCATGTAATAACCATGCTTTTTCTCTGCGTGCAGGCTGTCCGCCGGGAAGGTATACTTCTTTGTTTTGTCGCCATTTTGGTGAACATTAGTCTTGACTGATTATATTTGGCAGTCGTGAAGTAGACGAAATTTATTATGGAAAATATTCGATTAATCGTTAAACATTTTATCAAAATCAATCATCGATTACTGTGACAATGAAAAAGTTACGTGCAATTTTTGGGAGAAACAACGTGCCACCAAAACGCACTAATTATTGTGTTGAATGATTTCGAAGAAAGAGGTTCTGTAGCTGATAGGCCCAAGCATGGACCATAAAGTACTGCAAGATCGGCTGAAAACATTACTGCTGCTCAAGAAAGTGTTCAAAACAATCCACCAACCTTAATTCGACGCCGTGCTGAAAGTGGCGGACATTTATCTGATATTGTATTCCATACACAATTGCCGACATTAAATAAAATATTTATCAATATAAGATCCATTTTCTTTCATTTAATCAAAAATTATAAACATACAAAGTAGTCTACCTTCCCGACGGACACCCTGCAGTATACCTTTCCGGCGAATACCCTGCATTTGAAGTTATCGCCTTAGCGACAACTTACTCGTTTAATAAGAGAGTACCTCTAGAACACGCCTTCTGTCGACTTTCTATTAATAGCTTGTATTACTCGTACCTATTAACTTGTTTATATAGAGTGATTAATCATATATTACGCGTGAGTTGTGTTTAACTTTATTTTTCTTCTTTTCAGTATTGTTTGCCATTCCTGATCGATCTTCCTGCTCGTCGCAGGACGAGGGCGAAGAAAATCCACTTTTTTGAGTGATCAGGTCCATTTCTGGTCCAACTGCAACGCCAATAAGCAAAATTGCCGTATTTGGGCTGAAAAGCACCAGAAGAGGTTCAAGACGTGCCATTATACCCAGAGAAAACCATGGTTTGGTGCGGTTAATGGGCTATGGAATCATCGGTCCTTATTTTTCAAAACGATGATGGCCGAAACGTGACGGTTAATGGTGCTTGCTATCGCTCCATAATACGAGTATCAGACTTCTTGCTACCTGAAATTGAAGCCCTTAATCGTGATGACATTTGGTTTCAACAGGTCGATGCCACTTGCCATACAGCTGCTAAAACAATGGATCTATTTTGGACCGGTAAGTAGACCGCCTAGATCGTTTGATATCACACCTTTAGACTTTTTTTCTATGGGGCTACGTAAAGTCCAAAGTCTTTGCTGACAAACCAACTACGATTCAGGGTTTAAAAGCCAACATTACGCGTGTCGTCAACGCTGGATTACTCGAACGAGTCATCCAAAATTTAGCGCTCAGAAAGAACACCCAGAGGCGTAGTTGCGACCAATATTTGAAGGAAATTATACTCAAAAACATAATTCGCACAAAATGTCCTTTCAAATTAACAATAATTACAGAGTGCACCAAGCAAAATGCGAATGTGATCAGACCAAATTGCAATTTAAAGTTGACATTATCCATAACAAAACCTCCAAGGGTTTTCTTTAGTTTAGTTGGTGATTTTGGAATGCTATCTAACAAGAAAATATCATTAAAAATTTGATAAAATAATGCTTGATAAAATAATCAAGCATTAATACTTGGTGAAACATACATCGTTTTTTTATGAAAATCTACAAGAAATATCACCGTTTGTATGACAGCGCCATCTAGCGTGATTTATAGGTAAAGATACTTATCAAAAATGAATTCCTCGACCCCAAAAACTGTAAGATACCACAACTTTCTAGGGTAATAAAAATAAATAAGCATTATTTTATCACAATTTCAAGTATCTTTTTTTATTAAACAGCGTTCCACCAACGTGTAAAAAAAATCTGGCACTGAACTAAAGAAAACCCTTGGAGGTTTTGTTATGGATAATGTAAACTTTCACTTGCAATTGGTCTCATCACATTATTCAGTCTCCTAAATTTGTCATTCCGTTTTAACCACCACGGCCTAATGGTGGAAGACCCTGTAATGTTACGGCTGGTCCAAAGAGAGGTTTCTTCTTTAATCATAGGTTATGTTGACACTAACAGCTGTTCGTCGATTTTCCCCCGAAAAAAGATATAAGTCGCTTTACGTTTGAACTAACTCATTCCTGCCTAATGGGTTTTTAAATACCCAAGAAAGTGTTGATACATAAATAATTTTAGCGTGGGCCAGGTGAGCGATATCGCGGTAATTTTTTTTTATAGAAAAGAGGAAAGATTGGGCTAAATTGATTTTTTTTCTTTCAACTTCTATGGTCTTTTGGACATAAATTTCCAAATTTCATAAAAATTGTACGAGCCGATCTATGGGCAGGCAGTAACGGGAATGAGGCTATTTTTTTGGACGAAATATCAGCTTTTTGAAGAGGCGCATTTTAATCTCGGCGGCTACGCTAAGAAACAAAATCTGGGGCTCGCAAAACCAGCACCTTATTGTCGAGAAGCCAATGCCTTCACAGATAGTGACAGTTTGGTACGGATTCTGGAGTGGTGGCATAATTGGACTATTTTTCTTCGAAACACCTTCATTTCGGAGAAAACTGGTCCAACGGAACAACGTTTCGATCAACGGTGGGCGTTACCGTGCCATCTTTTCCGACTTTTTGTTTACTGAAATGGAAGACATGGATTTGAACTACGTCTGGTTCATGCAGGAGGACGCGCCTTGCCACTCAACCCTTGCCACAATCGATCTTTTGTGTACCAAGTCGTGCTTTGTCAACTGTGTCTTGCCCGCCTTAAAACTGCGTTTTGACCCTTTCGGACTTTTTTAGTGGGAAACCCTGAAAGACCAATGTTTTGCCAAACATTTAGAAACAATTCCAGCATTTAAGTCCAATATCATCCAAGTAATTCTTGAGCTATTAAGCCGGTGAGCCGAGACCAAAATGAAAGCAGAGCTTAAACACGTGCTTTATTGGAATATTTTTTATATTCTCCACCATAGGATCGGTTTGTCATTCCGATTGCAACACATCGAGATACATCTCTGCAACCATATAAAATAAATATTTTATTGATCGTCATAGGCAATCTAGCCCTCTCTGTCTGTTGAGTGCACGGTTATGTACAAACGCAGAGATCTAGATTATTCAACTTTCACAGATACGAGAGCGGTTCGGAAACTTCTTAGCCTAGCACAAAAAGCGCGGTATGAACAGAAAAAAGTTAAGTGTTTTGGAAACTTGAACACATGTTAAATTTTGTTTCGATCTGCAACTCCTTCATATAGAAACAGGTGTTCACAAAAGACGCATCCGCGATTTTTTTACAATGGAAAAATAAGAAATGCCTGGTGTCATTAAATATTTACATAAAAATGGTTTATCGGGATAAGAAATTCATAATGATATGGTGAATGTGTTAGGTGAAAGTGTTCCTTCATATGCAACAGTAAAAAATTGGGTTGCTGAATTTAAACGTGGTCGTACAAGCATTGAAGATGAACACGAAGTGGACGTCCAAAGACAGCAACAACAACAGAAATTGTAGCCAAAGTGCATGATATGGTATTAAATGATCGACGAATAAAAGTCCGTGAAATAGCTAATATCATGGGCATCTCAAATGATCGAGTCCATTTAATTTTACATGAAGAACTACAGATGAAAAAGCTTTCTGCAAGATGGGTGCCGGACTTGTTAACAGTCGACCAAAAACGCATAAGAATCAACATTTCTCAAGCTTGTTTGGATCGTTTTCAGCGAAATAAAATGGATTTTAAGCGTCGTTTTATAACTGTTGATGAGACATGGATCCACCACTATACTCCAGAGACAAAAGAACAATCCAAACAATGGACTGAAGCTGGAGGAAGTGCCCCAAATAAGCAAAAACAAATCAATCGGCTGGTAAGGTTATGGCAACGGTTTTTTGGGACTTCAAAGGTATTTTATTGATTGACTATCTGCAAAAGGGTAAAACAATAAATTCAGAGTACTATTGCAACCTTTTAGATCAATTAAATGTACAAATTCGAGAAAAACGTCCTGGCTTACAACACAAAAAAATAATTTTTCATCAAGACAACGCACCAGCGCACAAGAGTGTTTCAACAATGGCTAAAATCAACGAATTAAAGTACGAGTTGCTTGACCATCCACCTTAGTCTCCTGATTTAGCTCCCAGTGACTTTTACCTGTTCCCAAATCTAAAAAAATCCTTGCTGGCAAGCGTTTTACCTCAAATGAAGATGCAATTACAGTTGTAAACCACTATTTTGAAGACCTTGAGGAAAACTATTTTAATCAATGGATAGAATTGCCAGATACGCGTTAAACTAAGTGTATTGAAGTTTCAGGAGATTATATTGAAAAATAAAAATATTTTTGAAAAACGAACTATTCTCTTTCATTGATAGGCTAAGAACTTTCCGAACCGCCCTCGTATATGTCTTATAGTCGGCGTTTGGTTGGTATTGAAAATGGGAAACAAGTTCCCATACTCGTATGAGGCTCTAAACAAAGTCCTGATCTAATTTTTATTTTTTTGACATTCTTTTCTACGCAATTTAATTAATTAGGCTACGTATCAAATCTGCATTATTTTTGGAAGTGGTAGGCATTGATTTTAACCTTCTCACGAATTGATGTGATTATTGGGCCCTTGGCCCAAAAATCGTTTCTTTATGTTCGGGGACATGTGGATATTCAGAAACTGTGAAGTCTTCTCACAAATCTGAATATATACTTATACCTATATTTATGATTTGGATCAAGTTGGGACTCGGACCATAATGGGCCCAAGATTCGGCCTTCTTAAAATATGGAATAAGGTGTTTAAAACAATGAAATGTTGGCATCACAATATAACATTTATTTTACAATGAATTTTGAAGCCTTGGCCCGGGAAAGGTACCTAGGATGCTAAAACATATGTCCTTTCGAACGTAGACATATGAGCACTCAGCAACAGTGGAATTTTTTGACAAATTTGAATAAGACAAACAATTTAAGATTTGGATGAATTAAAGGCCTTGACCAATGGGGATGGTTTGTGGGTCCTGGGCCCGAAAAAAACATATGGGTATCCACAAACAGTGATATTTTTTAACGAATATGTACTATAAGTGTATCCAAATATGTACCTATATTTAAGATTTGTGCCAATTTGGAACTAGGTCCGGCTCTTATGAAAACTAGGGACCCAAAAAATCGCCACCTGTACTATGGACATATGGTTATTAAAAAATTTAATAATTTCTCTCGGATCCAAAAATCATTTATATTTTACAATTTCACTAATATTAAGTCCTTGACCCATGGTTCTTAGAACCTCAGGGTGCCGGAAAATTGATAATTTCGAACATGAACATATGGGTAATCAGAAACGGTGTAGTTGTAAAAAAAATCTGAATATAAAATTTAAGTGGTCAATGTGCCCTGGGACCCAACCAATTTTCCCTTATGTTCGGAGATGTATAAGTATGCAGAAAAAGTGATATTTTCTCACAAATCCAAATGTGTACCTCTATTTATGACTTGACAAATTTTGCACTCGGACATGCCCATAGGCTCCAGAAAATTTTTTATTGAAAAATGCCAAATTTTTTCGTCACGAATCCAAAAATTACATAAATTCTACGAATCTACTATATTTGAGGTATTGGATCAAGGGACAGTGGCGAAAATTAGGTCCCTTCGAACATCAACATATGGTTACTCAGAAACAGTGGACTTTCCTCCGTAATCTCAATATGAAGAGGACAGTGGCGAAAATTAGGTCCCTTCGAACATCAACATATGGTTACTCAGAAACAGTGGACTTTCCTCCGTAATCTCAATATGAAGAGGAGAACGGTTTAGAGAGCCCCAAAAATGTAGGTCTGGCAAACATGCACGCAGAAAAAAAGTATGGTTGTGGTGACAATATTCGAAGAAGATAATACTATTGTTGGGTATATGGTTGTGGTACAACAATATTATGATCCTCACAACAATAGTATGATTCAAATACAACCATACTATGATCCTCACAACGAAAGTATGATTCACACATAACCATATGATCTCCACAACCATTGTATTATTCACACTCAACCATACTATGATCTCCACAACCATAGTATGATCCTCACAACCAGAGTATGTTTCATATACAACCATAGTATGATCCTCGCAACCATAGTATGATTCACACGCAACCATGTTATGATCCCTATAACCATAGTATTATCACACACAATTATACTATGATCCCCAATATAATTTATTAGAATTTGTTTAAGTTGTCGACAATAGGTTTGATCCCCAATATTATTTATTAGAATTGGTTTAACTTGTCACAAATAGATTTGAATTATGAAAATTATTCAAAAATACATTTAACTCAAAATAATAGGAGTGATTTATTTCACAGTAGAAAAAATAAGTTTAAAGTTTTAAGTTTAAGTTTTTATTAAAAATATTTCAGTTAAACAAAGCCAAAGCAGCTTGTTTAAAAAAATTAATTTCGATAAAAAAAGTACTATTATTGCATTAGATCCGTACCTATAACATTTGTTCTTAAAAGCATATTTAAATGAAGAAAAATTACAATCATACAGTATGATTGCCGTAATCAAATTATTGTTAACATAAAACGCCAAACACAATAATTTTGTCGCACCAACCATATTAATATTGTTGCTATAACCATATTTTAATTTTTTAATTTGACAATAATACTATTGTTACATTTCAACAATAATAATATTGCAGCAATTATACTATTGTCAAAAATTAATTCAGTTAACAATGCTAAGGTTGCGACGAACATACTTTTATTGCGGAAAACATATAAGTATTGCCGTGACGATGTAGTAACCATGTTTTTTCTCTGCGTGTGGAACCACCAACAACAATTACATACCCCAAAACAATCAATGCCATTATACAACACAATCTTTGGTGGAGAGTAAAAAAGCTACGGTTCGTCAGAAGAGACGACTTGTCCACTTGTTATACCCTACACCAGACTGTGGTACAGGGTATTATGAATTAGTGTGCTGATGTTTTCCGACACCTTAAAGGAATGGAGATAGACCCTGTGTTAAGTATGCCGATCGATCGATAGAATCACTATCTGATTCCATTAGCGATGTCTGTTCGTCCATCTGCCCATCTTTCGTTGTCATCAAAGTACAGGTCGCAATTATGAATGGATAAAATCGGTAAAAAAAAATTGAATAAAACTACTGAAATTGGTCCACATCGCTCCACATTTTGATATTTTTTATTGGGGTTTTCCCGATTTTTACAAGCCACGTATTATATCCGATTTTGACCAAATTTCGCACAACCATCTCTAGTAATTTTTTTCAATATCGGTCTAAGTTTTCGAATAGCTCACACCCAAAGGTTCCTCCCGGTCCTGCAGCTCAAGAAGGACAAACTACAACAGATTTCGACCACATTTCGCACAGAGCATTTCGAGCGGACAACGTAACAAAGGTTTTTGAGTTTTATACTTATATATGTGACGCGCAAAATAGAAAGGGACCTAAGGGTAAAAAAAATCAATTTTCACTTTTTTTTGATGTGGACAACATCTGAGCATCGAATGAGACCGATCCCATGCCCCAAAAGTGTTCCCTCCCAGAGATATGCGGTTTTATAAAAGTGATGGTGTATCTTTGGTGTACCCTTAGGTCCCTTTCTCTATGCGCTGTGACGCGCAAAATAGAAAGGGACCTAAGGTTACAAACCAGTTCTGTTCAGAAGAGCCATTTTAAAGGCCCCTTTCTATTTGCGCTTAGAATCGTCGACTTCACTTTCATAAAATGCGCATATCTCTGGGAGTGAACACTTTAGGGGCATGGTGTCGGTTTCATTCGATGCTCAGATGTTGTCCACGTCAAAAAAAGTGAAATGATGATGAAAAGTTTTGTTCAGGAGAGCCATTTTAAAGATTAGGTGCCTTTCTATTTGCGCTTAGAATCGTCGACTTCACTTTCATAAAACGCGCATATCTCTGGGAGGGAACACTTTTAAGGCATGGGATCGGTCTCATTCGATGCTCAGATGTTGTCCACATCAAAAAAAGAAAAAAAAAATGAAAATTGATTTTTTTACCCTTAAGTCCCTTTCTCTATGCGCTGTCACATATATAGATTTATATTGGGAATGTTATCGCGTTCATTATAATTACACAAAGTTTCGGTAGCAATTATTTTGCAATAGAAACGTCGATATAACCAAATGATATTCCGTTAAATTTTCTCACCAAGAATCTGGTGTCTATACGGGGAATTCTATCAGCCTATTTGTTAAATGATAGATTTTATCTTTAATCGTCTTCCAACTCATATAAAAGGGCATTCGAACCGAAATAGCATATGTGCGACGTTGTGTTGGCTGTTACTTGCATGAGTTGTATCATTTTCAGCATTCCATTACTAATCCTCTTTTAGTACGTATTTTTGTGGGATTCCATTATCGTGTATTTTACACTCACAAAAAAAGCTCAAAACTATCGTATTTAAAATGCTTTTAATCTTCTGTTGTACAAAAAGCCCCATTCATTTGTTATTGTTGTAACACCAATAACAATGAAAACCCTTTTAAACATATCAGCGGGAAAACCCCTCGCTTTACTTTATTAAGGCTTATTTAACAAGAATTGTTTCACGGCTACATTTGCATACGTACGTACGTTCTGATATTGTGCACAGGGCTGCCAATCAAAAATTAAAAAAAAATAAAAATCGTCATGTTTAATAATATAAATCGTCGTAAAATCGTCACACCAAAGCTTGGCAATTTTCATATTAGAAGTTTAAATCATTTACGAGTGAATACTTGATCAAGATATATGATACGAGTAAGTGACCACAGTTCTGTTTGTTTCTCAAAAGGAAATTTCAGTCAGCGAAGAATTTTTATACGCAACAAAACTTGTTAGACATGTTGTTGTAACAACAATATATTTTTGATTAAGTTCTGTTCGTCTATAGAGGATCTGCTTCGATGTCCAGGTGGAGCAAACGCGTCATTTGAACTGAATGCGTCCACAGAGACCTGGGAGTCAGCTGAGTGGCTTTGAGCGGACAATTGAAGACGTGCAGCACGCCATGTGGTGCCTGATGGCAGGCGAGACAGGTGTTCGGAGCGTTAGCATCAGTTCGTGCTCAAAAAAAAATTGAGGTGGCTGCACCATCCAGGTCTCAGCTGAGCCAGAACCACGCTGGTCTGCCGATCTAGCACCTTCTCCTCAGGTGAAATCTCCGTGGGATGTTCCCCTAGCACTACATTCACTGCACCTGCGACTTCATCAGTGTGTATTTTGTACAGACCTGCCTGATAGTTTCGTTAATCTAAAGGCTCTCTTTTCTACCGCAGGACCTCTCTCTCTCTCTTAATCGTGAAGATCGTACCGGATCTGCCTGGGCGGAGGCATCCTGTCCAAGCGATGGTGGTTAGGACGACTTTTGCGAAAACACCCTATCAAAAATTGCCTAGACAACAGAAAATTGTGTCTGCGCATGGTAGGGACCTTCGTCTTCTCATGTAGATGGCTCTCAGAAGACATAAGGAGAGACGCTGTTGATGTTCTGAGGAAGGCATTCTGGCAAGTCGGAGTTTTCATCCACTGCGTCATCTTCGCCGACCACACCGGCGCTGCATAGTTTACCACAGACCGACTTTTCGCTTTTTAAGAGGCTTAAATGTTTCTTTGTCAGCTCCACAAGTGCTGCTGGCTAGTGACTTTGATCCTACTTTTGAGCTTATCGCAGTGAAAAATCGTGTAAGTGAATCAGGTAACAGTTGATTTTCTCGCATATGTCATCCACTTTAGGTCCTGACAATTTCAACGCCGTCTGATGGTGCAGGAATTTTAGAGAGGTAGAGGTTTAACAGAGCAGGAGATAACATTTCAACCTGGGAAACTCCGTGTTTAACTCTACGGCGCTATGACTTCCTGCCTCTTAACTCTGCATATGATACGAGTGTAGTTCACGACTCTATATATATTATCAACAGACGACTTATCAACATTAAAGTTTAAAATCGTCAAAATGACACTGGAAACCCTGGTTGTGCAGTGGACAACACCGCAGAGTGTTTAACACCCACAGACACACACCTACAGCCCGTCATTTAAACGCACTGACAGGACTTTATGTCCACATGCGTGAACAGCGGTTTTATGTACGAGATGCGTTACAAAAGTATTTTAACCATTACTTTTTTATAAGTCGTGTTCTCAGGAATGTTTAAAGTTGGTCCATGCGTCAAAACTGTATAGTCATATTTGTTTATTTGCATGTGTATTAAAATTTGTGTGGTTCTGAACCAAAATAGTAATTCTTTTAAGGGGGCGTGCCGTTGGTCTATTTTCAATCACGGTGTGTTTATTTCCATACCATCATTACATTTACCAACTACTATTCTTATAATATTATTAGTTCATGAGAAATGGCGTTTCAAAATTCAGGGCGGTGCTACGCCCCTTCTCCAATTTTAATCCAATGTAGTCTGTAGTGGGAAACTACTATAGACATTGATTTCATTTTGCTAACATTTTATAACGATTGGTCCATTTCTTTGACCATACTTTTAATGCAAAGAACATACTATTGTTGCCGTGACCATATAGTAACCAAATCTTTTCTCTGCATGTATATGGTTGAATACCAACCGATTTGAAGTTTTTCGGCTGATTTGGAAAAAAGAAACTGCGGCGGTGTATACACATTTAAAATCACACTAAAAAATCTGTGTAATTTTCCTGTAAGCTCATTTTTTTTTTAAAAACAGTTTAATCTATTAACTTTGGATGCGTTTTTTTCGCAGAATTTTTTAAAAGGAATATAACAATTTTTAAACTGTATAATAAAGAGAGTGTTCTTACGAATATTACTACTAATACTAGTATTGTATTGTAATACTAGTATGGTCAATAATTGTATTTTTCAAAAAATGCTGTTTTAATAAAACTTGAATAACTCAATCAGTTTCTAACAGATGTTTAAAAATGACACCGAATTGTGTCAACAGAAAACAACAGAAAAAATATTATTTTAATATAAGTTGAATAACTCAATCAGTTTATAACGTATTTTAAAAACGAACACTCTCTTTATTATTCACTTCAAAAATTACAAAAAATTTAAAAATTAATTTTACAGGAAAAATACACAGATTTTTTTCAGTGTTATTTTAAAAGTGTATACACCATTCGAAAGGCCGCAGTTTCTTCTTTCCAAAAACTTAAAATCGGTTGATATTCAATCAAGTTACTGGCATATAAGTGCGTAAGATCTGAAAAACCGGTTTTTTACCCGTGACTCCGCATTTTGGAGGTGTTTGAGAAATTTCAAAACCGGTTTCTTGTGGTACTCAGCAAGATCTACAAGAAAAATAGTATCACTTCCCAGGAATTTTGACTTCATTATTTTTTGTTACACTGTGTTATTAGACACTCTACACCATTTCTAATTGAAATTGAGAAAATACAAATTGTTGTACAGAAAGTAAAAGTTTAAATTGAAAAAGTGCGAATTGATAGTGACAAAGTACAAATTAGAATTCAGAAAACATACATTAAACCTAAGAAAACACAAATTGAAAGTGAGAAACGCTAATTGAAATTGACACAATCAAATTTTAAATTGAAGAAATACGAATTGATGATGAGAAAATATAAACTGAAATTGAGAAAATGCAAATTAAAATTGAGAAAACGGAAATTGATGTTGAAAATCTCTTCTCAACAAACATATCTTCCAAATCGGGGCTCTTCAAGAAAATGTTGTTGAACTATTCAATCTCGAACATTCTGCAGGATCTAATATTCACCAAAATGTTATTTGAAGAAGAATTTTCATAAAAAGGTAAGAAGAAATCCCAATTTGTGTAACTGATTACAGATTTATCTATTGTATATATACAGAAGTCTATTGTATATTTTTTTTCTTATCAGCTATTTAAAAAAACGTTTTTTCTTTATTTTCCTTATTATCGTAAAGAGGACATCAATACCTTTCAGCAACACCTCACTTTTTGTTTCTGATAACGCGTTCCTAAACAAATTGACCTCCAACATAGCTACCTTTCCTCAAAAATGGTCGTTTAGGCTAACTTAATAGTTGATCCAAACCCTACCTGAATAGATATCAGGTGTCATATGAGAGACAGCAACAACAACAAAAATATATTCGTATGTTCCAAGTTTTATAATATCAAAGAGGTAATTTTTTAAAAGAATAGATTTTCAGACGATTTTATTTGGAATATCCTAAAATGAGCTAAATTAAAGCCATATAACTTCCTTATGAGTCAGGGTAAAGCCTTACAACTTCTTACACCAAAGCAAAAAAAAGGTAGACTCGAAAAAGCAAAAGAGTCTTTACGTTTGCACGAACGTGATGAACAAGGTAACCGTTGAAAATTTTAAAAAATTGGCTCAAAAAGGGAATTTTTTTTTATAAAAATCGCAATCTTTTCATATGTTTATTTTGTTTAAACAATACATTTAAATTAAATAGTTCAGTTCCTTAAATAAAGATGTAAAATACTCATCAAAACTTAAAAACAATTCATCTTCATTTGAACAAAGCAACGAAATATAGCATAACCTGCTCTACTGGATGTGGGTCGCTTGGACTAATGGGTCGTATTCTAAATAAGAGTCCAATAAGAGTCCCTTACCCAAAATTTAGCCTTATAGTGGAAAAAATGTAATTTATGTCTTTGTGATACCCTTATTTGATACCCTTTATTTGTTAAGTCGTTTCAGGTCGCTTTAGCATTTGTAAAGGGCGTCCCAAGAAAAAACAATTTTTAAATCTGGCAACATTCGAAGTGTCATTTGAAATTTGAACAATTGTTATTGTTTGTTAGTAGAAGGTACGAGGTTAGTAAAAATGGAGCGCTACACGAAAGGGAGTTCGTTAATTGGGTATTGGAGAGACAACATGAAAATGCTGATTTTGCCGATAAAATCATCTTCAGTGACGAGGCCCATTTTCATCTTGATGGCTTCGTCAATAGGCAGAATTGTCGCATTTGGGGTGCGGAAAATCCTCGAGTGATTCACGAGAAGCAAATGCATCCTCAACGTGTCACTGTGTGGTGTGGTTTTTGGGCTAGAGGAATCATTGGACCTTTTTTTATGAAAATGAGGCAGGTCAAGCGCAAACAGTCAATGGTGTTTGGTATCGTGAAATGATAACCAGTTTTTTCTTGCCTAGAATTGAAGAAATGAATGTGGAGGGCATGTGGTTCCAACAAGACGGCGCCACATGTCATACAGCCAGAGAAACAATTCAATTGCTGCATCAGTCAGTTAAAAATTGCGCTCTTCTTAGGACACCCTTTATAAGGGCTATTAGTCCATCGTTATACTTATATACTATACCAAGTTTGATCGGAACTAATGTTGGTGTTCTAGAGTGGAGGGTTAACTAAATTGTACTGATATGATGAACCTATTTTATCAATTTTATTCGCGTTCGTCCTTGGTTCAAGCAAATTACTCTGTAAGTGCCTGCAGAGAACGAAGTTGTTTCCCAGATGACAAAGACGGAGCCACTGTTTGTAGATCAGCCTCGTATCCTGCATGGATGCGCTAGGGTGCAAACAAAATGTAGGTGGTCTGACACACTACTATAGGCACCGACAGTACGTAGCTTAAGCACCAGCTTATAAACAGCATATACGTCGGCTGCTATATATATTTCTAGCCTAATTATGAAAATGCGAATATTTATCATCACAAATGGTTTTATTGCTTTTCAAAGTATTCTCCAGCATGATTTATACACTTTTGCATGCGCTCAAACCAATTGTCGAAGCACTTTTTCCACTCCGATTGAGACACCTCCAAAAGATGTTTTTTGAACGCTTCAACAGCATCTTCTGGAGACGGAAATCGTTGACCACGCATTTTTTTATGATGTGCGGGTATAAAAAGAAGTCATTGGGTTCCAAGTCAGGGCTGTACGGCGGATGACACATCAATTCGACGTTTTGACCGGTCAGAAAGGCGCTGGTTCGAGCCGATGTGTGAGAGCTCGTATTGTCATGTTGCACAATGATTCGTCTTATTCTGTTCGTTTTTCGAATTTTCCCGAAGACTTCAGAAAAACAAATTGTGGTGAGAACACAGAATTGACCGTTATACGTTGCTTAAGCAAAACAGTCGCCACATGACCAGTTTTGCCGAAGAAACAGGCGACCATTTGCTTCGAAGTACTTCTTTCACGAACAACTTTCATTGAATTTGGCTCGTCTTCGAAGTCCCACACGGTTGATTGTTGTTTTGTTTCGGGATCATACATACGAATCCATGATTCGTCACCAGTGATGATCTTATGAACGTCTTTTGAAGCAGCGCGATCGTACTCTTTTATTTAATTTCTTTGCACCAATCGCCACGAGCCTTATTTGAGCGATTGTCAAATTGTGCTGGATCCAACCAGAACAAACCTTTTTTTGCGGCCAAGTATTCATGCAATGTGGAAAATGCTGGAAAATATGCCCAAGGATGCCTCTATATCACGATATGTCTCATGACGATCTTGCCTTATCAGTTCACGCACGGCACCAATGTTCTCTGGCACAACGACCGTTTTTGAACGACCTTTGTCTTTGAGCGAGAGTCGGTCACGATTGAATTTATTAAACCAGTTTTTCACAGTGCTATAGGATGGTGCTTCATCGCCATACAAAGATTTAAGGTCATCGATGCACTCTTGTCGTCTAAATTCACGTCGAAAGTTGTGAAAAATTATCGCACGAAAATGTTGACGAGTTAATTCCATTTTTTTGCCAAATTGTTTTTTTTCAAGTCACTGTAAACAAGATGGCCGTACGTCAAAACGTTCTGAGTACGTTTATGCTAAAAATTGTCAAACTTTCCAATGGAGATGTCAGATGGCGCCAGGTAACACTTTCCGTTGGCTAGGCCAGAAATATATATAGCAAGCCTCGTATTATCTCCACAAACATATTATGATCCTTACCTCCATAGTATATCCCGCATACAACCATAGTCTGAACCTTACAACCATAGTATGATTCACGTGCAACCATGTTATGATCCCTACAACCATAGTATGATCACACATAATTATACTTAAATCCCTAATAGTATTTATTAAAATTCAGTTAAGCTGTCAAAAATAAATTTGAATTTCAAAATTTATTTTAAAAAAAAAATCAAAATAATAGGCGTGAATTATTTAACAGTAGAACCAATCAGTTTAAAAACAAGTAAGTGTTTTTATTAAAAATACTTATTTAAACAAAGTCAAAGCAATAAAAAATATTAATTTCCATATAAAAAGTTCTGTTATTGAATTAGATCCGCAACTATAACATGAAAAGCATTTTTAAATGAGGAAAAATTATGATTGCCATAGTCATATTATTGTTAACATAAAACCCAAAAACACAATACTTTTGTCGCATCAACCATATTTATATTGTTGCTGCAACCATGTTTTCATTTTTAAATTTAGCAATAATACTATTGTTATATTTCAAAAATAGTAATGATGCGGCAATATACTACAGTCAAAATAAAATTCAGTAAACAATAATATGGTTTTGACGAACATACTTTTATAGCGGAGAACATATTAACAGGGGCTATTTGTTAACACACATTAAAATCGTCTTGTAGTTCGAATTCGAGTACTGTGATCATTACAAACCATCCAATGATGGAGCGTTTAAACGATAATAACAGTGGACGATGAAGGCAAAGTTTTTGAAAGTTATTTGGGAGGGTAAATTAACGTGATCACTCCAAGTCATGGAGTCATTATGTTTCTGAATACCAAATTGCTCTGTTCTGACGTATTTGCCTAATTTTTCCCTTGATCTCGAAAAAAAATAAAGCACACCCTGCCTGAATTGAATTCGATAAGGTTTGATTTAATAATACTTGTACAGTAAGAGCTCCGGTATTTGTTTCATACTGTCCAACAATTTTGCAGTACTCCGTGTGTAATCAGTGACACCTTCATAAGTATACCTTAAAAGCGATAGCTTTTCGGGACACACATTCTCTTTCTACAGGTTATTTTTATCATTGGCAAAATCATTGAAAATAGTATTTCTGCATGACTGATTACCTACTCGCAGTTTAGTAGCTTTCCATGCGAAGCTGATACAACAGATAAGTTTAAAATAACATTTGTGATACAGTATGTTGTGGTCTAGTCAGTGACCACTGAATTGTGAGAGAGGGAGTATTTGAATTTGGAAAACACTTTACATTACACAGTGTGACAGAGAAAAAATACCTGGGAAATGATACTATTTTTCTTGTAGATCTTGCTGAGTACTACAAGAAACCGGTTTTGAAATTTCCCAAACACCTCCGAAATCTGCAGTTACTGGTAAAATAATCGGGTTTTCGGATCTTACGCACTTACACGCAGAAAAAAGTATGGTTGGGGTAACAATATTCAAAGAGCATCATACTATTGTTGGTTATATGGTTGTGGCACAACAATATTATGATCATCACAACAATAGTATGGTTCACACACAACCATACTATGATCCCCATTACAATATTATGGTCCTCACTACAATAGAGTTATTCACACACAACAATACTATGATTCCCACAACCATATTTTTATTCACATTCAACCATTCTATGATCACCACAACCATATTATGATCCTCATAACCATAGTATGTTCAACGTACAACCTTAGTATGATCCTCACAACCATAGTATGACTTACACACAATCGTACTATGGTCCCCAAATTTTTTTGTAAAGATTAGGTTAAGTTGTTATTTAACAAAAGAGAATTTTATTAGGTAAGTTATGTTATAATAGGAGTGATTTATTAAAAAGTAAAAAAAATATTTATTTAAAATATTTCAGTTATACTAGTTCGAAGTTTGTTTCGAATTTTTTTTTTTTATTTTTACTATTATTGCGTAAGATTCGTAAAAATAACACTGTCAAATTAAAAAAAACACAAATTTGCCGGTATGATTGCCGTAATCATGTTATTGTTTACACAAACCCCATGAAAACAATACTTTTGTTCCACCTACCATATTTATATTGTTGCTATAACCATATTTTTATTTTTAAATTTGGCAACAATTGCCGCAAACATACTATTGCCAAAATGAAATTCAAAAAACAATACTATGGTTGCGACGACCATACTTTTAATGCAGAGAACATACTATTGTTGCCGTGACCATATAGTAACCAAATCTTTTCTCTGCGTGTATATGCCAGTAACTTGGTTGAATACCAACCGATTTGAAGTTTTTCGGCTGATTTGGAAAAAAGAAACTGCGGCGGTGTATACACATTTAAAATCACACTAAAAAATCTGTGTAATTTTCCTGTAAGCTCATTTTTTTTTTAAAAACAGTTTAATCTATTAACTTTGGATGCGTTTTTTTCGCAGAATTTTTTAAAAGGAATATAACAATTTTTAAACTGTATAATAAAGAGAGTGTTCTTACGAATATTACTACTAATACTAGTATTGTATTGTAATACTAGTATGGTCAATAATTGTATTTTTCAAAAAATGCTGTTTTAATAAAACTTGAATAACTCAATCAGTTTCTAACAGATGTTTAAAAATGACACCGAATTGTGTCAACAGAAAACAACAGAAAAAATATTATTTTAATATAAGTTGAATAACTCAATCAGTTTATAACGTATTTTAAAAACGAACACTCTCTTTATTATTCACTTCAAAAATTACAAAAAATTTAAAAATTAATTTTACAGGAAAAATACACAGATTTTTTTCAGTGTTATTTTAAAAGTGTATACACCATTCGAAAGGCCGCAGTTTCTTCTTTCCAAAAACTTAAAATCGGTTGATATTCAATCAAGTTACTGGCATATAAGTGCGTAAGATCTGAAAAACCGGTTTTTTACCCGTGACTCCGCATTTTGGAGGTGTTTGAGAAATTTCAAAACCGGTTTCTTGTGGTACTCAGCAAGATCTACAAGAAAAATAGTATCACTTCCCAGGAATTTTGACTTCATTATTTTTTGTTACACTGTGTTATTAGACACTCTACACCATTTCTAATTGAAATTGAGAAAATACAAATTGTTGTACAGAAAGTAAAAGTTTAAATTGAAAAAGTGCGAATTGATAGTGACAAAGTACAAATTAGAATTCAGAAAACATACATTAAACCTAAGAAAACACAAATTGAAAGTGAGAAACGCTAATTGAAATTGACACAATCAAATTTTAAATTGAAGAAATACGAATTGATGATGAGAAAATATAAACTGAAATTGAGAAAATGCAAATTAAAATTGAGAAAACGGAAATTGATGTTGAAAATCTCTTCTCAACAAACATATCTTCCAAATCGGGGCTCTTCAAGAAAATGTTGTTGAACTATTCAATCTCGAACATTCTGCAGGATCTAATATTCACCAAAATGTTATTTGAAGAAGAATTTTCATAAAAAGGTAAGAAGAAATCCCAATTTGTGTAACTGATTACAGATTTATCTATTGTATATATACAGAAGTCTATTGTATATTTTTTTTCTTATCAGCTATTTAAAAAAACGTTTTTTCTTTATTTTCCTTATTATCGTAAAGAGGACATCAATACCTTTCAGCAACACCTCACTTTTTGTTTCTGATAACGCGTTCCTAAACAAATTGACCTCCAACATAGCTACCTTTCCTCAAAAATGGTCGTTTAGGCTAACTTAATAGTTGATCCAAACCCTACCTGAATAGATATCAGGTGTCATATGAGAGACAGCAACAACAACAAAAATATATTCGTATGTTCCAAGTTTTATAATATCAAAGAGGTAATTTTTTAAAAGAATAGATTTTCAGACGATTTTATTTGGAATATCCTAAAATGAGCTAAATTAAAGCCATATAACTTCCTTATGAGTCAGGGTAAAGCCTTACAACTTCTTACACCAAAGCAAAAAAAAGGTAGACTCGAAAAAGCAAAAGAGTCTTTACGTTTGCACGAACGTGATGAACAAGGTAACCGTTGAAAATTTTAAAAAATTGGCTCAAAAAGGGAATTTTTTTTTATAAAAATCGCAATCTTTTCATATGTTTATTTTGTTTAAACAATACATTTAAATTAAATAGTTCAGTTCCTTAAATAAAGATGTAAAATACTCATCAAAACTTAAAAACAATTCATCTTCATTTGAACAAAGCAACGAAATATAGCATAACCTGCTCTACTGGATGTGGGTCGCTTGGACTAATGGGTCGTATTCTAAATAAGAGTCCAATAAGAGTCCCTTACCCAAAATTTAGCCTTATAGTGGAAAAAATGTAATTTATGTCTTTGTGATACCCTTATTTGATACCCTTTATTTGTTAAGTCGTTTCAGGTCGCTTTAGCATTTGTAAAGGGCGTCCCAAGAAAAAACAATTTTTAAATCTGGCAACATTCGAAGTGTCATTTGAAATTTGAACAATTGTTATTGTTTGTTAGTAGAAGGTACGAGGTTAGTAAAAATGGAGCGCTACACGAAAGGGAGTTCGTTAATTGGGTATTGGAGAGACAACATGAAAATGCTGATTTTGCCGATAAAATCATCTTCAGTGACGAGGCCCATTTTCATCTTGATGGCTTCGTCAATAGGCAGAATTGTCGCATTTGGGGTGCGGAAAATCCTCGAGTGATTCACGAGAAGCAAATGCATCCTCAACGTGTCACTGTGTGGTGTGGTTTTTGGGCTAGAGGAATCATTGGACCTTTTTTTATGAAAATGAGGCAGGTCAAGCGCAAACAGTCAATGGTGTTTGGTATCGTGAAATGATAACCAGTTTTTTCTTGCCTAGAATTGAAGAAATGAATGTGGAGGGCATGTGGTTCCAACAAGACGGCGCCACATGTCATACAGCCAGAGAAACAATTCAATTGCTGCATCAGTCAGTTAAAAATTGCGCTCTTCTTAGGACACCCTTTATAAGGGCTATTAGTCCATCGTTATACTTATATACTATACCAAGTTTGATCGGAACTAATGTTGGTGTTCTAGAGTGGAGGGTTAACTAAATTGTACTGATATGATGAACCTATTTTATCAATTTTATTCGCGTTCGTCCTTGGTTCAAGCAAATTACTCTGTAAGTGCCTGCAGAGAACGAAGTTGTTTCCCAGATGACAAAGACGGAGCCACTGTTTGTAGATCAGCCTCGTATCCTGCATGGATGCGCTAGGGTGCAAACAAAATGTAGGTGGTCTGACACACTACTATAGGCACCGACAGTACGTAGCTTAAGCACCAGCTTATAAACAGCATATACGTCGGCTGCTATATATATTTCTAGCCTAATTATGAAAATGCGAATATTTATCATCACAAATGGTTTTATTGCTTTTCAAAGTATTCTCCAGCATGATTTATACACTTTTGCATGCGCTCAAACCAATTGTCGAAGCACTTTTTCCACTCCGATTGAGACACCTCCAAAAGATGTTTTTTGAACGCTTCAACAGCATCTTCTGGAGACGGAAATCGTTGACCACGCATTTTTTTATGATGTGCGGGTATAAAAAGAAGTCATTGGGTTCCAAGTCAGGGCTGTACGGCGGATGACACATCAATTCGACGTTTTGACCGGTCAGAAAGGCGCTGGTTCGAGCCGATGTGTGAGAGCTCGTATTGTCATGTTGCACAATGATTCGTCTTATTCTGTTCGTTTTTCGAATTTTCCCGAAGACTTCAGAAAAACAAATTGTGGTGAGAACACAGAATTGACCGTTATACGTTGCTTAAGCAAAACAGTCGCCACATGACCAGTTTTGCCGAAGAAACAGGCGACCATTTGCTTCGAAGTACTTCTTTCACGAACAACTTTCATTGAATTTGGCTCGTCTTCGAAGTCCCACACGGTTGATTGTTGTTTTGTTTCGGGATCATACATACGAATCCATGATTCGTCACCAGTGATGATCTTATGAACGTCTTTTGAAGCAGCGCGATCGTACTCTTTTATTTAATTTCTTTGCACCAATCGCCACGAGCCTTATTTGAGCGATTGTCAAATTGTGCTGGATCCAACCAGAACAAACCTTTTTTTGCGGCCAAGTATTCATGCAATGTGGAAAATGCTGGAAAATATGCCCAAGGATGCCTCTATATCACGATATGTCTCATGACGATCTTGCCTTATCAGTTCACGCACGGCACCAATGTTCTCTGGCACAACGACCGTTTTTGAACGACCTTTGTCTTTGAGCGAGAGTCGGTCACGATTGAATTTATTAAACCAGTTTTTCACAGTGCTATAGGATGGTGCTTCATCGCCATACAAAGATTTAAGTTCATCGATGCACTCTTGTCGTGATAATCCACGTCGAAAGTTGTGAAAAATTATCGCACGTAAATGTTCACGAGTTAATTCCATTTTTGGCCAAATTAATTTTTTCAAGTCACTGTAAACAACACAAATGCTGGCCGTTCGTCAAAACGTTCTGATTAAGTTTATGCTAAAAAATGTCAAACTTTCCAATGGAAATGCCAGATGGCGCCAGGCAACACTTAGGGTTGGCTAGGCCAGAAATATATATAGCAACCCTGGTATAATAGTAACTTTTGTCACGGAGCTACCCTTAACCTCAGAAATAGAAAAAACGCATAGCTTTTTAAAGACTTTCAAATTTCTAGAGTTGTGAAAAGTAGCAAAAATTTCAAAAAGTGGCAATAAAGGGAATTCTGCAAACAGAACAGCAAAGGGGGTCGTGGCTTTAAAAAATAGTCAAACTGTGATTTGGTCAATTGCGGTAACGCAGATGGCGAATTTCCAAACATTGTGTTCGCTGATGGAATCATTTATTCTATTGATCAGTTCTTAAACTCTCAAAAAATCGTGTTTAATTATCTGACAGCACTGACGAAAATTTGAGCCTACGAACGGCCACCCAAAGTTATTTTTTCTCTCATGTAATAGTATGGACAGCTGCTACCACCGATGGGCGCAGTCCAATCGTTTTCATCGAGCCCGGTTTTTAAGTCAATGCGACTTATACTTGGAAAGCTTCCTTGAGCAAACATTTTAGTCATATACCAAAAATTAATTTCAACTGTATGTCCGTGGGCCCTAAGTTCGAGCAACCAATGGAATATGTCCCTCCAATTAGGAAGGCACATATAAAGTCCGACTTAGCTTAAACTTCATTCAGAGTAGCGGAACATTTTGCAGAGAGGGTATCTCAGCGCTGTCCGACCTAAGCTTCTTTTAACTTGTTCTTTATGCAATATTTATGATAGCGTTAATCGCCGGCAGTTTATTAATTACTTACATAGCAACGCCTTATAAAGATAAGAACATTCCTTGCCGGTTCAGCAAAGTTGCGTTATTTTCATAAATTCCTAATCGCAATTTCAGTATTCCTCCTGGCAATAAACTGTCTAGCAGGAATGCCACCATTGTCTATGTGTGTTGTTTATTCACGCCGCCAGTCGATTCTCTTTCACGATAAAATTTATCACTTGAAACATACGGCCCATACTTCCACGCTATAAATTATGACCACATTGTGAAAGGCCTCCGCAAAAAAAAAAAACGGGAATCCCATTGCTACAATTACGATTGGAGAAATTTATGTTAACTTTTGCGGTGGTGTAATGGTCTAAAATTGTGCAATAAAAGTAACAAAATAAATGTGAAACGAATGGGGAAGGAATTTGAGGGAGGGTATTTCAGGTTGCGTTTAAGAAAGCTTGCGTCTTTAGCAGTTCTAGGTAGTCGTGGCGGTTAAAACAAACAGCATAGCGACATTTATCGTACCATTTCACCCACATCCTGTCTTTAAAACTGGGTATCTTAATGGATTTCTAACGATTTGAATATATGTGACAGCGCATAGAGAAAGAGACCTAAAGGTAAAAAAAAAATTTAATTTTTTTTCTTTTTTTTTGATGTGGACAACATCAGACCATCGAATGAGATCGATCCCATGCCCCAAAAGTGTTCCCTCCTAGAGATATGCGCGTTTTATGAAAGTGAAGTCGACGATTCTAAGCGCAAATAGAAAGGGACCTTATCTTTAAAATGGCTCTCCTGAACAAAACTGGCTTTAACCTAAGGTCTATTTTGCACGTCATATATATAGACTGCGTGCTAAGTTAGTTAGTTTTGCGGGCTTAGCGAAAAGATGCAGCGACCCCAACACCATGTATTGATACGAACTTTAAAATCATGGAAAATATCAGGGCAATCTATTTTTTTTTGTTATATGATCTGCCTTTCAGGGTATACTTTAGTATAACGAGGTGTGCAACAGAATGACAAATGAATATACACTATACATTTTGTGGTAGAACTATACATTTTGGGATGATGTAGTTTTAATGAATATGTTTTCAAAAAAAGGAAGAATATTTTTTTTAAATGGCGTGTTTTTAGAGTTGTATAACCGGTCCGATATTGATAAAATTTTTTTTTATTAGCCAACACACAAAGGTTTTCCTCTGTATATGCAATGCATTTCGTTGGTGGGTGGAAAGAAAGGGAGCAGAGGGGGCCATTTGTCTTGAATTGCTAGATGTCGTAATTGGTGTGATTTTTTTTTCCGGAAGTCGATTCCACATACGGACAGTACGGGCGAAAAACGAATTCGATCTGTAGTGAATAGTGCGGTCAACTGGCCAATCGATGACAAATGTGTGTGAATTCCTGGAAAGTCGTGTATCCCTGCCGAACCTCCTCACGTCAAGAATAAGAACACGAATGTCTGCAGAACATACACCATGAAAGTACCGATAGCACAGCGACACACAACCCACATTCCGACGATGCTCTGGGGAGACAAAAGAGTTAGATACCCTACTGTCACCTATAAGCACCATCGCTCGCCACTGAACACGATCAAGTAGCTCCAATGATGATGGAGCACCTGTTCATATATTGGCCTGATGTAGGTTGTATAGATATCGAAAAGATCAGAAGGATATTCTTGCGCCATTTTAGGATGCCTGTACACTTAAGTAACGAGTTTTCCAGTAGGGACATAACAATTTCATATCTTATGTCAAACACTTGTAAAGATCTTTCAGTGTCAAAACGTTAGTCGAAGTCATCATTTTCTTCATGGTAAAGTTCACTTACGAGCAACGTTTGGAAATCATAAAAAATTACTACCGAAATTCTGAGTCGGTGGTAGCAACTTTAAGAGCGCTTACTCTAATTTTCGGCCGTAAAAATCGTCACACCCGACACGAAATACGATCAAGCTCATTTTTGTCTGAGTGGTTTTGTCAATTAACAAAATAGTCGTTATTGGACAGCAAAAACCCACATATGCTTCAAGAAACACAATTGCATCCGCAACAAATTTCTGTGTGGTCTGGTTTGCATGTGGTGTGATTGGGCCGTATTTTTTCGTCGGTGAAGACAATCGTCATGTATCGTCAATGGAGAGCGCTATGGTGTCATGTTAAGAAATTATTTTTTGACAAAATTGGATGAGCTTGAGATCGCTGATGTGTGGTTTTAACAATACGGTTTTACTAGCCACATCGCACGCGTTACAATCGATTTACTGAAAGGATTATTCGGTGAACGTGTTATCTCGAAAAATGGTCCGGTCGCATAGCCACCTCGTTCATGCGATTTAACGCCATCGGATTTCTTTCTCTTTTATGCCAACAAGCCAACAACGTAAGACGAGCTCAAGACAACAAACAACGCGAAATTGGCAACGTTCCGGTCGAAGTGTGTGCAAGAGTGGTGGAAAATTGGACCCAAAGAATAGATCGCTGTACACGGGTTCGTGGTGGTCATATGACCGAAAACGAATTTCATCCTTAAAATGTAACCTTTGCACTACACCTGGAATAAATTTGAATTATTCTATGTTTTATTTATATATAAAATTTGTAACGTTTTCAAAGGGAAACCCTGTTTTTCTTTCGACACTTTGCATACATGCATCGCCCAACAAGCTTCACATTGTTTTTTCTTGCCCAGAACATCAAAAGCATCTGATTGTTCGATATCCATACCATCGATAGATAATGACGACACTATTAGGTCAATGAATCGCTTGTGAGACAACAAGCCGCACAGTGTCTTTCGTGCATTAAAATCTACTCTATTCACTCGACCGTAGGCCAAGGTTTGGCAGACTTGGCCTACGGTCGAATGAATATTAATGACACAGTTTACTGTCATCCGCAACGAGTGGTTTGGACTCACAGTCGGAGCCAACAGATCTTCATTGAAAATTAGTAATAAAGAGGGAGAAAGGACATTTTGTGATATAGTCGCCATACAAATACTCGGGTTCCAAAATCATTATTCCAATATACTTGGAAGTAAATCAAATAATAATAAAAACTTCTCACTAAAATTTTTCTCATTTGGCTAGGTTAGGGTTGACGAACCCTAATAGGCCGGACCGAAGAGCCAAAAAGTAATGAAATTTTCTCACAAACTTAAATGTGACGTTATGTTTTAAAATCTGGGTCCAAAGGGTTGGAAAAACTGGTTTCAGTTGTTTTTTTTTGGCAAATCCATATACGTTATAATATAATCTGTCACGCCCAAGTTAAGCTTTTTTAGTTGTTGCCTAGTTTTATAACTATGAGAGTTCATATCATTGTTTAAGCCCACGATCTGCCGCCTTACGTTTTGGCAGACTAATTATTTCGCGGCACGTATATCTCAATTGTTTCGCTATTACTGAAATTGTTCGTGTCCTTCCCAGTTTGAGGCGTTTATTCTTTTTTACGCCTTGATAACACACCCTACTGCTCTGTCTTGAGGGAATTTTTTTTTTCGAAACTTTCGTTCCACACATTCGACTTTTCGAGTAAGAAGATTTATTGACCTTAAAGCGATGTAACTTCAAAATTACTTAAAAATGATTTCCTGCGAATACTGTTGCAAAATTTTACTGTAATGCTTTATGTTTATATATTTAACAACATTTTTTTCGGATGAAGATGCCGCTTTCATTGGGCAAATAAAATTGTTGGAAACTTTTTCCATTGAAAATGTCAACAGGTCTACTAAACACACAACTAACGAAATGATTCGGTTAATGAACACATGTCGCTGTTATGTGCTTGTTGCAGGTACAATCTAAAAATAGTCTAAAATTCTTTTCGGTAAATCAACCAGACCAGTCGAGATGCCAATAATTACAATTTAAAAAAAAACGCATCAACAAGCGGCAAAACAATTCATTTTCAAAATGTAATTGGTACAATTAATAAATTAAATTTTTGACTTTGAACACACTGACATCCTCAGGGCAGACCTTGGCCAATTTTATATTACTTTATGTATGAAGGTTTTTGGAAACCCGTTTTTTTTGTTTACTTAATCTATATCCCTTACCACTCATTAATTAATCGGTAAATTCCTGCATGGCTGTTCGTATGTGTTTGACCCATGGGGGCAATGAATGTTTAATATGAAAAGGGAAAAAGTGAAGTGAAATAACCAAAAACGAACTGTACACAAATCCCCTTATAAAATATCACAAAAGCGAATATAATTTCATACAGGAATCCTACTCGCACTGTTACCCATGTCAGTGTCTGCTATGTTTATTAGGATGTCTAGAAAAATGGAGTTTCGCAATCTTTAAATTGAATTTTGTGTTGAAAACCTTCTTACGAAAATGTCATAGTTGCAACTAGAAACATTCCGTTCCAAAAGACGAATTTCTGTTGCCATTACCAATTGTTTATAGTCACAATAGGAATTTCATTCTAAAAACCATATTATGATAAATATGATCAACGTATTGTTCACAGAATCAACAGAGAACTGGTGTTAGTGGCATTCAACAGTTTTGTAGAATATTTCGGCTACCATCACCTAATGTTTATAATTACAATAGAAATTCCGTTCTAACAACCACATTATGATAAATATGATCAACGTATTGCACACAGAACCAATAGAACGGTCATACCAATGCAATGCTGAAAAAATGTTTTGTTACCAAAACTGCTGGTAGTGGCAATCATTTGCATTATTAAGAATTGATTGATGTAACCAATTATTGGTGATGATAGAAAATATTGTTTTTAAAACATAAAACAAGTTGTATATTGGTTTAACAAAATTTCCAAAATTGTATTTAAAAAATATCAATTTTTTTGCTTTAAAAATCTTTCGTTGTTTTCTTCAATTTCATCAATAAAACACCATGGCCGTCTTTTTGTTGCCTTTACATATCATATATTTTTGAGTTAATACTCTTTAATTGATTAATTGATATTCTAACACTTTAACCGATACTTTAAGTTTTATTTACGCAAAATTGCTGTGTGACATTCGCTTATACTGATGAAAACTTAATAGTTCATGCAACCTCAATTTTTCGGTTGGCAAAAAAATTCAGTTGTGGCAACATATCTGTTCTATATGTTAAAGCCTTTACCACAGGAGGGAGGGTATACTAACTTTGTCATTCTGTTTACAACACTTCAAAACCTATGTTGACCTTAAATTTAGTAAAATAATAAAATGAAGATATTCAGCCATAAGCTGTTTGTGATTGCCACTGGGCTAAGTGGATCCAGGGGTTCTGCTATATAGGGCTAAAGATGTCTCGGAAAATAAAACACATTTTTTGATTACTTCCTCAACAAACAATTATTTGCAGACGAACCATCTCCACTAAGGGTCCCTATTTAAGCCAAATGGGGATCTTTACTGGAGACGTTTTTAATTTTAATTTTTAATTTTTAATCTCAGAGACCGAACTAGATGAGTTGAAATCCGCGAATGAGTATCTTGAAGACAAAAGACGAATAATGGATGACATGCATGGCCGCCACCTAGTGGCCATTTTTCAATGTGTTCGAGAAAACCGGGTTACTTGTTGTCGCAGACCTAACACTTTCACTGACCAAACAGTGTCATCAATTTTTATCGTTAGAATAAATATTGAACGAAGAGATGCTCTTGATGTTCTGGGCATGCAAATACAATGTACCGTGTATTCAAAGTGTCAAAAGAAGTACTCATAAGACAGAATAAAACTACCATCGACCAAGTTCAAAGGAGAGCGATGGTGCTGATAGGTGACTGTATCCAATTTTTTTTGTCTTACCTAAGCATCGTCTGAAGGTCGGATACGTGCCGCTGTTCAGTCATTACATTCATGTTGAGTGTTCACCGTTGTCTAATTCCTGACGTAAGGCAATGGGCGAAATCGACCCAGGGGGCAAATAATTTTCTTTAAGGGATCGAAGGTACCGCGATAAAAAGTAAACTTTTCTGAATATTTGCCTAACAAATTAAAATTTTGTTGTGTTGCGGACAATGGTCAAAATGGGAAATGTTTGTTGGGACGAACTTAATTTTTTCAAAAGGAGCACTGTTTTTAGGTTGTTTTTGGCCCAAACAACGTCCCTCATGGTCAAAACGGGCGAACAATTATCAATATGGACATATGGGTATTTAAATTAAAGAAACATTTTGCTACGAATCTAAATAAAGAGTGTTTTTTTTCAGACGTGGAAATAAAATGCTCAAGAAGAAGAAAAATGCTTGTAATTTAATGTAATGGCCAAGAATCAATCTTTATAATAAAGATAAGGGTTTTTCATTATGTTTTCAAAATGATTTCGGGTAAGTGGCCGCCGCGGCTGGCTCGAATAAATTCCAGCCAATTCTTTTTTGATCACTTTTTCAGGATTTGGGGTCATATGTCAGCAATAACGGCTCTGTCGGGCTTATCTGCGCAAACAAGCGAATTCACATAACCACACAAAAAATAGTCCAGCGGTGTTAAATCGTACGATCTTGGAGGCCACGTTTAAGGTCCAAGACACGAAAAAGTCATTCAGGCACGAAAAAGTCATTAATCATGGCTTTATGCCGTTCCAAATTGGCTGTAACATTATGGCCGGCTTCATTTTTGAAGAAATATGGATGAATGATTCCCTCTGCCCATAGAGCACACCAAACAGTGACTTTTTGAGGATGTAACGGCGTCTCAACAATGGCTTCTGGATTTTCATTACTCCAAATGCGACAATTTTGGTTATTAACGTACGTACCCATTCAACCAAAAATGAGCTTCATCGCTGAACAAAATATTCTTGTAAAAATCAGCATCGGTGGCCATCTCCTTTTTGGGTCCATTTGCCACGATTGTGGTGAAGCAATTCTATTTATTATAAAATGGCAAACCAAACAGAGCATAAATCAAGTGACAGCTGTCAAAAAGACCAACTGCGAAAAAAGTGTGACCAGATTGAAAACCACACGAAGAAAAAAAAAATACCAAGGTAGAGTGGGCATATGTGACAGCGCATAGAGAAAGGGACCTAAGGGTAAAAAAAATCAATTTTCATTTTTTTTCTTTTTTTGATGTGGACAACATCTGAGCATCGAATGAGACCGATCCCATGCCCCAAAAGTGTTCCCTCCCAGAGATATGCGCGTTTTATGAAAGTGAAGTCGACGATTCTAAGCGCAAATAGAAAGGAACCTAATCTTTAAAATGGCTCTCCTGAACAAAACTTTTCATCAACTTTCCACTTTTTTTTGATGTGGACAACATCTGAGCATTGAATGAGACCGATCCCATGCCCCAAAAGTGTTCCCTCCCAGAGATATGCGCGTTTTATGAAAGTTAAGTCGACGGTTCTAAGCGCAAATAGAAAGGGACCCAACCTTCAAAATGGCTCTCCTGAACAAAACTGGTTTTTAACCTTAGGTCCCTTTCTATTTTGCGCGTCACATATGATTCCATCGTCCTGTTTCAAACTTTGAAATCCGGACGGATACGCCAAGTTCGGAGTGAGTGAGCATCGGCCAAATTTTAACAATAATTTTATGTGATGTGTTCCTCTGGGCTAAGTGACACTCATATTACTTATGTTTGCTCGTAATGCTTTAAGGGAAGATTTCGTTTATCAGCCGTGCTGTCCGTTTTTACTGTCATGTATTGTATGAACAGACCCAAACTATTTATTTCTCTACCTAACCAATCTTTCCGTAACTAACACAATAACCTCAATACTCGTTTATCAAGGACATTATCCAAGGGATGGTTTAAAAAAAATATAAACGTTTAGTACACGACTTTAAACGGTTTTCTTACAATTCGAAAAAATTAATAAAAATAGTTTGCCAATGTCCAGAATCAGAGTTCGGAGCCATGGTCAACAATTAGAGTTCTGAACCAGTTGTTGTTGTTGTTGTAGCGGCACTAGTACCGGGGTGACAGCCCTTGGCCGATAAATTCCAGAACAGGCTGTCGTGGGATCTGAACCAGTCATTCAAATTGCCGGTGTCATCCGAATTTTGCAAAACTCTACAGCCCATGCTTCGATATGGTCTCCTCTTACCTTTGCTAGTTATGCAATGTTTCGATAAGTTCTGATAATACTTGATCTATCTAAATTATGAACACATTTTAAACTACAATTAAAATCGAAAAAGGCCGGGCCAGACTCGTTTGTAATTCCGAGGGTTAAGTACTAACACATCAGCGCTAAGTGATGATACTCTCGACCATAGTGTGGTGTAGGATATAAATATGCCTTGTCGTTAATGCCCTAAAAATTAAACCAGAAAGGGCACCTAATTAAATTGCTAAGTGCAGAAATTTATAACTGATATTTATGGCTAAAATGAAATAATATACGTTTTTTAGCATTGCTAAGAAACCAGTGTTAAGAGTGTTATCTTATAATATTCAAAATTAAAGTCTGCTGTTCCCTCTACGAGTTAAGAACATACTCGTAAAACTTTCATTTATTATTTGTTAATCATAATTAACTACACTGTTTTAATTTATTATTCAAAGCTGATGCTATAAAGTATTTCACTTTCGGCACTTAGCGATTCAATATATTTTTAATTCATGCTTTCGATACACCCTAATACATGCGTATGTATTAACAATTTGCCTAAGTGTGTCTGTGTGTTGGCATCCTTTCACGTGTGTTTATGTATGGTGTGTGGTCGCCTGTGTGCGTGTAAATACATTCAAACTGAACGGATATGTGTGAATAATGAGCACCTGGGGGAATTACATATTAAGCGTATCCGCAAATTATACGAAATTGTCGTGAAACGCATTGCCTGGCTGCCATTGATGGCCATGCTGCTGCTGCTGCTTCTGCGGCCGATGATGATGCTGATGGAGATGGCACTGGCGATGGTGGTGGTGATTATGATTATTTCCATTTTAAATGGTATTTAGCAAATATTTTATCAGGCGGTCGCTTGCGCCAACATGATATCGCAATATTTATTTATGCGCCGCCTGACCACTTGTAATTTGTGTACCCTCAACCATACCGTACGTACCACACCATCGCACGCACACCCAAAGCCCCCTGGCATTCTGGCTACGGCAGTTTATCATGATGACTGTCACTGGGATATGCATATGAACTTATTCGGTTTTATTATTTGCCATCATTGTGCATTTCGTTACTATCATACGAAACAAATGATGTCCAGCCAAATACGACATTTCGGTATAAATTATTACTTTTGTCAATTATTAATATATGCATGGAATGAGGCCACAACAAACCACAATGGCCATGTTGGATTCAAACCATTATCACCGATGATGATTGGTTTGCATGGCTCATTTTTTCGGAATTTGAATTCAATCAGTTGTCAGTATAATGAAATAGACGTGTAGCTAATTATGTCATAACGACAATAACGAGAAATTGATATGTGCGGCATATCGAAAAGGACTACGCAGAACTGCAAAAAGCAGCAGATGTTGACCTTGAGCGGCCAACAAAGAATTTCAATTAAAACCCTGCACCACTTTGTGGAACAGGCCACTGTAAGTTAGTTTCATGGCAAATGTTTGTAACTACCAACAATGTTTGAGCTAAACCCACCTTCAAGTCTACCGATCGACGTATAATCACCTGCTGTTTACATTTAAGTATGTCTGCACGCAGAAAAAAAGTATGGTTGGGGTGACAATATTCAAAGAGGATTATACTATTGTTAAGTATATGGCTGTGACACAACAATATTATGATTCTCACAACAATATTATGATTCACACATAACCATACTATGATCCCCACAACCATAATATGATTCACACTCAACCATACTATGATCTCCACAACCATACTATGATCCTCACAACAATAGTATGATTCACATTCAACCATACTATTATCTTCACAACCATATTATGATCCTCACAACCATAGCATGTTTATCATACAACCATAGTATGATCCTTACAACTATAGTATGATTCACTCGCAACCATATTATGATCCTCACAATCACAGTATGTTTCTCATACAACCATAGTATGATCCTCACAACCATAGTATGATTCACACGCAACCATACTATGATCCCCAAAATTATTCATTAGGATTGGGTAATGTGGTTATTCAAAAATAGAGATTTTTATCAAGCAAGTTATATTCAATTGCATTACAATAAATTAATAGCCAGAATTGATGCCATGTTTTAATTGAACATTTCATTCAAGAAACAAAAATATATATTCCAACTGCAGTCTAAAAAACTTTTAGTTCCCAGCAGGGGTAAAAGCTACTTCACCAAATGTGATTAAACCACGATCAATGGCTATATACTTAAGTGCAGGCAGATTTTAAATAAACGAGAACCAGACGGTATTACAGTATTTCACAGAACAAAGTAAACACAATAAAAACCCCTCGAACTACTCGTACCTTCCGATTGTTGTTCTTTTTTTAATGGACAACAACCATTCACTGTATCGTGTGTATGTGTTTTTTTTTTGTATATCAAGAAAACATACGCACACGCATACATGTATGCTCTATAAAACCCGTTTGTTTGTTCATAGTCGCAACCATACTGTATGATTGCCGTAATCATAATATTGTTAACGTAAATTTTAAACAGCAATGATTTTGTTGGTAAAAATACTATTGTTACATTTGAACAATTGTTATATTGTCGCAATCATCCTGTTGTCAAAATGAAATTCAAAAATAATACTATGGTTGCGACGAACATGCTTTTATTGTAGAGAACATATTATTGTTGTGGTGACCATAGTGTAACCATATCTTTTCTCTGCGTGTGTGCGTCCTTCGTGAAGCTTAAGCTTGTAATCAAACTACTGGGCTCAATTGTTGTTCGATCTTCATGAAATTTGCCAGAAGTAAGTGTTTTAGACCAAGGACGGATTGTGGAATTTGAAGAAAATTGCTTTAGATTTAGATATAGCTCCCTCACATATGTTTATCCGATTTTTATGTTTTAAGCTCTAGAAGCCATATCTTACATCTTATATTGATTAAATATGACACAAGTAAGTGTTTTGGTCAAAGGTCGGAAGCTATTAAAATTGAAAGAATTCGTTTCAGGTAAAGATAAAGCTCCGATTTTATGTTTTTATCTCAAGACCACACATTAAATCCAAGCTTGATGAATTTGGCACAAGTAAGTTTTTTGGGCCAAGGATGGACTATTATGAAATTTAAGAAAAGCAGCTCTGATTTTGCTCCCACACTTATATATGTTCAACTGACTTAAAGTGTTTTGGTCAAGAAATTTTCTCTTAAACACAAAAATAAAACTATTTTCGCAAATTTTCTAAATTTTGGTGACTAAACCTAGGGCTTAACAGGTAAAAAAGTTCCAGTCGATTGATTCGACTTACAAATACCCTCACCAATATGTGACGCGCAAAATAGAAAGGGACCTAAGGGTAAAAACCAGTTTTGTTCAGGAAAGCCATTCTAAAGATTTAAATACGTGTATCTTTGTATCGTCGACTTCACTTTCATAAAAGGCGCATATCTCTGGGAGGGAACACTTTTGGGGCATGGGATGCTCAGATGTTTTCCACATTTTTTTACGCTTAGGTCCTTTTTTCTATGCGCTGTCACATATATGGAATTTAAATGTTCCTTCCGTCCGTCTCCCATTACCTGAAGAGTACCGTTCTTATCGAAATCTCATAAAGGGACGATTGAACGGAAGGTGATGGAATGGGGCGTGGCATCTGCTGTCTAATGCGTATACAAAGATGAAAAATGTTTATTGCAGGAAACAAAATTCAAGAGAAATAATCCATAAGGATAAAAGTTATGTGGGTTTCAATCTAAGTTCGGATAGTAAGGTGTACGAGTGGGAGGTGCAAGAAGGTGCGTGGCTAAGGCTCAAAGTCTAATTTACACTCTACTTTATTTTTTAATTATTAATTTCCATCAGAATTATACGAATAGTGTTAAGGCTATTATGCGAATTCAAAAAGTGGGCGGAATGGTGCAATTGCACTATAAGTAGCAGAATCGGGCGTTCCATCAATCCCTTTTCGTACACGTTTTTAGAGTCGTTTTAGAAACATAATGGAGTGCACAATGTATACGAATTCCACGCACTATTAAAGAAATTTTAAGAATGCAAAAGTTGGCTGAATAATATATTTGTATGGGAGGTACCAGAAGGGGCGTGAATCCAACTATTTGTCACCAGTTAACCTTATAATTGTGGTACTAAGTAATGGTTTTGGGTTAGATCGTCACTAACTTTTCAAATTTTCTTCAAACAATAACTTTAAAAATACTCTACATTTAGATTCGCAGCAAAATTGGCTTTAATTTGTTCATATTGACTATTGTTCGCCCATTCTGACCATGCGGGACGTTTTTTGGGACACATGAGTTCAGCAACTTTGGTCCTTTTATAAGTGTTGAGTGCGTCCCAGCCTACAGACCCATTTCGACTATTTTCCGTTCAAAGAGATGTATGATTTTTAAAGAAAATACTCATGAAAGTGTTCTTGTTAACAAGGTACCTTTAGTCCCTAAAAGGTGAACCTTTTCCCCCGATTTTGCCCACTAACAGTCTTTTACAGCTTATGACCAGCTTGCACAATTTAAAAATCCTCGCTTGATTCGTTTGACCGCTACCTTACTTTCAACAGACACATGCACGGAAGCACCAATATTTGGTGGCAAACGGAATGACAAAGTTAGTATATCATCAACTCTTCGGAAGAGAAAATGGATAACTTCTAAGATCCTACTCTTTATTTTTTTTTGTAACTCTTATGTTGCTGCCATTATAAAGAACAAATTCCATACAAAACTACTAGCTGTTGTAAGAACGTTTTTATATTTTAACTTTAATCCATTAGTTTGTTAGTTGTATGAAACATCGAACAATCTAACTTATGACAAGACAAACCGAATTTTACACAAGATTATCAACATTCGGTGATTGCAGCAGAAAGAAGTTTGGACCGATTTTGCTCCTGTGCTTCCAATAAGAATATTAAAGGCTTCACAATAAGCCTAGATTTTCTGGCTACTACTCGTACAGCAGGAGCGATATGAGTCATGTATAAGTATATGTCAAAGGGAAAAAGGGGTGTGGCAAAATTGCATTTAACGTTCGCTTGATTATAGGGCTCTAGGGCCCACAAACTGTTCGCTTAAGTTCGGTGACATATGGACATCCACAAACAGTGAAATTTCTTTTAAAATCCAAATATCAACCCCACTTCAATAATGCACAAATTGATTTTCAAAAGCAATGAAATTTCCTCACGAATTATAATATTTTTTTCGTTTTTAGTTTTATTTATTTATTTGCAATCTATTGTTAGATAATAAGCAAATCAAATACAAACTCAGGTACAACATTATTACAAAAAAAAAATTCACTTCATTGAGTAGAATCTCTAATAAAATTACATAAAAGTACATAGTAGTCAGAATAGAAGGTCTAGTGCGTGAAGGCTCTGTAAGCGCCTTGTTTTATTACTGTCGTCTAAAAGACAAATCACCAGTTAATTCGGATGGTGGCTCAGTCGTGATCGGTATTTTTTGGAAAAATGTTTTATTTCATCTACGACGTGTGCAATTTGTAGGTCTGAGTGGGTAATGTCTTTTCGGACATACCGTGGAGAGTTAAGGATCTGCTTTATAGTCTTTGACTGAAATCGTTGAATTATTCTAACGTGGGAAGGGTGTGTCGTACCCCAAAGGTGAATGCCATATACCCAAATTGGTTTTAATATCGATTTGTATATTACTAGTCTGACCTCCATCCGATGGTCCAAATTTTCGATGACGCTGAGGCATAATAGTAAAGGTTCTATGCCGTTAATGTGCCGAATTATCTCATCCTTTAGCCCTTGAATTGTTGCTGGCTTATGGACGTACACCTTTTCTTTCAAATAACCCCAAAGAAAGAAGTCCAACGGTGTCAAATTACATGATCTTGGCGGCCAATTAACATCCCCACGACGTGAGATGACACGGTCATTGAATTTGTCGCGCAAAAGCGTCATTGCTTCGTTAGCTGTTTGCCAAGTGGCACCGTCCTGTTGAAGCCACATATCGTCTACATCCATATCATCCAATTCGGGCCATAAAAAGTTTGTTATCATCTCACAATAGCGAACACCATTCACATTAACTGGCTGACCGGCCTCATTTTGGAAAAAATACGGCCTGATGATGCCACCAGCCCATAAACAGCACTAAACAGTCACTCTTTCTTTCGACAATCACTCTAGAATTATCATTCGCGTGAATGCGGCAATTTTATTTATTGACGAATCCACTGAGGTGAAAATGTGCTTTTCTTCGAAAAATGATCATCCACTGTTGCCATTTCTCGCCGCCATTCTGACCATTGATGACGTTTGGAATGGTGAATTCCAATTCTATGGTTCAAATTGAGTTAGTCCAAGTTGAGAAATATCAAATGAAAAGCAGAAAAAAGCTTGAAGTTTAGGTTTGGTTCACATTCAACATCGGCCCTTAAAATTAAACCACCCTTTATTAGATTACCTTAATAACTTGGCCGAGTTGGAGGCCTTGACCCTTGTCCATTATTCCATAGAATCCCGAAAATCAGGTCCTGTCGAAGAAAACAGACCACCGAAATCTATTTTAGCCAAAACTGTCAATGCCCTGTCATAAACGCATTCTATTGCGGAGAGTATAAGGGCTTTGGTACGGCCGTACTTACGAATTGTCATCATAATCAGGTTGTTGATGATTAGTTCCAACAATAAATGTTTAGTAAAGTTAGATCTAAGAATTTAGATCTGTGAGAAAATGTTATTTTATAGCCCCCCACACGGGTCGCCCTTCCGGTTTAAGGTCCTGCCGATCGACCTTTCAACGTTTACATGCGAACTTGCCCCAATTTGGTGCTTTATAAGCGACCTACAGGAAGAAAAAACTCGGTCAATATTTAATAAAGCCCTCTTGCGAAAATCCCTCCCAAATTTAAGTCTTGCCGCTGTACAAGCCACATTTAAAATATTCTATAAAGGATATTGCTTACATATGCCATTAGTCCTCTTAGTGTCATATTCAGGGCCCTATGTGATTATTGAATTTTTACCTTTTTTCCATTTAAAGATTAAATTTTTTTAGGTACTTTATCAACATAGTTTAAATATCTGGGATTAGTCCATGTGACAATATAGCCGACACACAAATGCACCTTCTATCGACAGCTCTAGAAGCTAAGTCTTAGACAGGTGTAGAAGCTAAGTCTTAGACATAATTAACCATGTATTGCTTGCCCTATTATCGGGCATACATTGCAAATTCCGGCATACGTACGAGTATGAGTTAGAGATTAATTTCTGAGCCAAGTAAATGCTTCTGATAATCCAGGTAAATGGGTATAAGAACTTTGTAGTGCTTAGATTACTAACTTAATTCTCACAATATCCCATAAGAAACTAGGGGAAACTTCTCCCAAATCATTGAGCTGTGCACGATAAAATTGTTATACTCACTGATATGGATCTTCTGTTTAACGCCGGCACCAAACGGCTAATGCATTTTACTTAGCTTAAAGTTGCCGGCATTAACGAGGAGGAAAACCAGCCGCTAAAAAAATTTTAGATGTTTTTACCTGATGTTCGCCATCAGGGCTTACTGGCATGATAACCGCTCAAGCTTCCATTATACTACTTCAGCCCGTATTTTAATAATTTTTAAAGTCAACAAGATTCTTTTAAGTTTCGTATTATGCTAAATATTATGTTAATAACAAAACTTAGAAATTATGGCATAACAAAAACTGGAGATAACCGGTTTTGTGTTATCAGCTAAACTACGTCGACGACTCTAATTCCATTCATTCTCGCCAGATGCTCCATACTAGCGTTGATGCTCCTGATCATAATGATTTGTCCACAAGATGTTTTATTAATGAAAGCCACACATTTGACAATTATTTCATATATATGTTTCTCTTTTTGTATTTCAGCGTTTCTTTTTTCGTTTTAGTGCGACTTTTATGCATTCAGCCGCTCCAAGAGAACAGCGACAATTTATGGCATTCATTTGTCAAAGAAAATCTAACTTTTGGACAAATGGATAAAAATCTGTTGAAATGAAATGAAACTTTAAAACAATTATAATTTCCTGCTAAATTAACTTGATCAAACATCACTAGGCGAGGAAAAAACTTTGTCATGCAACTTGTTTAGTGTAGACATCATCGAAGGGATGCTGTGGAAGACCAGCCAACCTAAGGACACCGGAATGGACCTAGTACGTAAAAGTTGTGGCATCAAGTAAGTAGAAGTAAAAGAAGATTCATCAAAAAACAGAAACAAAGAAGAGTACAGAATATAAACTTAGGGAAACTTCTGGATGAATTGGTATTACATTCTATTTATACTCGTATGTAAGTTTGTACTACAGTGTTCCCAGTCTAGGAGAAACGAACGAAACTATAGAAGAAAAATAAAACTGATGAGGTTGACGAAAGTAGAAATTCATGTTTCATTGTTAAACGAAACAGATTACAGAAACCGGCGGAAAGAGAGTTAAGATGAGAAATGTCAGTTGAAAAGCTGCAGGAGAAGATATTGTGAAATTGAGCAAAATAATTCTATAAAATTCAATGGATAATTGCTGCCAAACGCATGGCGGGCGAAAATGCCTGGTGGCTGGGATTGCCACAATGTTTTTCTCTTAGATTTAATTTTAAATGAATTTCAAAACCTATAGATTACACCACAGAATAAAACTTAATAAATAAATGTTAAGGTTTGTAACAGATAAAGAAAAAGGTTATGACGAGGATTGCTATATATATTTTTGGCCTAGGTAACACTAAGTGTTACCATCTGTCGCAATCTGACACTTCCATTGGAAAGTTTGACATTTTTAGCATAAACGTACTCAGAACGTTTTTAAGTACGACCATCATCTGTGTTGTTTACAGTGACTTGAAAAAATCAATTTGATATAAAAATGGAATTAACTCGTGAACATTTTCGTGCGATCATTTTTCACAACTTTCGACGTGGCTTATCACGGCAAGATTGCATCGATAAACTTAAATCTTTGTATGGTGATGAAGCACCATCCTATAGCACTGCCAAAAACTGGTTTAATGAATTCAATCGTGGCCGACGCTCGCTCAAAGACGAAGGTCGTCCAAAAACGGCCGTTGTGTCGGAGAACATTGATGCCGTGCGTGAACTGATAATGCAAGATCGTCATGTGAGATAGAGGCATATTAAGCATTTCTTCCACCAGCATACATTCGATATTGCAAGAACACCTGGCCGTAAAAAATATTTTTTTTCGTTGGATCCCGCACAATTTTACAATCACTCAAAAAAAGGCTCGTATCGATTGGTGCAAAGAATTTTTTTAAAAATACGGGGCTTCAAAAGGCGTTTATAAGATCGTCATAGGTGACGAATCATGGATCTATGCGTATGAGCCCGAAGCAAAAAGGCAATCGACTGTGTGGGTCTTCGAAGACGAGCCAAATCCAACGAAAGTTGTTCGTGGAAGAAGCACTTAGAAGCAAATGGTCGATTGTTTCTTCGGCAAAACTGGTCATGCGGCGACTGTTCTGCTTGTGCAATGCAGGACGGTAAATTCTGAGTGGGACCCCACAATTTGTTTGCCTGAAGTCTTCGGAGAAATTCGAAAAACGAACAAGATAAGACGAATCGTTGTGCACCATGACAATGCGAGCTCTCACACATCGGCTTAAACCAGCGCCTTTTTGACCGGCCAAAATGTCGAATTTATGGGTCATCCGCCGAACAGCCCTGACATGGCACCCAATGACTTCAAGAAAAAATGCGTGGTCAACGATTTTCGTCGCCAGAAGATGCTGTTGAAGCGTTCAAAACCATGTTTTGGAGGTGTCTCAATTGGAGTGAAAAAAGTGCTTCGACAACACAGTACAACAGCCAATCTGAAGAAAATTTTGCCAAAAAAACAATTTTTTTTTTAAAACATATAAATCCCAAACGGAAAAACGTGTTTTGCTTTTATTCAAAATTAAGTAACTTCACTTAATTGTAAATAAAAGCAGAACGCGTTAATCGATTTCTATGATCTATGTCGCATTTTGTTTATAGGTTATGTGACTTTACGTGAAAGTTATAAGACTCTACACGTTTTTCCGTTTGGGATTTATGTTTTAAAAAAAAATTTTTTTTTTTTTGGCAAAATTTTCTTCATAAATTTATTTCTAATTGCAAAAATGTTGATTTGGTAGAGAAACAGTATATTAATGGATTAAAGAAAATGTAATTATTAATTTTTCTCAATTTATTTCAGCAAAATCGAACTAGTCGTTCTCGAGTTATGTCAAACTACGTTTTTGCCAACATTTTACAACTAAGCGAAAAAACATCAAGATAAGGAAAAAATGTAAAAGGTCATAAAAAACTGGCACATACGAACGCAAAACCCTTTGAGGATTTTAATATACTGACCTAGTACCATCACCCTGACTTGGAATTTCTCACCCCCCAGACAATAACCCCAAAAATGTTCCACAGTGCAATTGGTTTGAGCGCATGTAAAAGTATATAAATCATGCTGGAGAATACTTTGAAAAACAATAAAACCATTTTTGGTGATAAATATTCGCATTTTCATTACTAGGCCAGAAATATGCATAGCAGCCCTCGTAGTAGTTTAACCATTAAAATAAATGTCGAAAATATACAGACAACGTATTTTGGGTCTTTGCTATGCCCTCTATCTTAAACTTTCGTAAATGTTCAAAGTTTATTCTATTGATTTGCCGGCAACGCTATGTTGGACAAGTAAAAACGTCGTTAAGTTTGGCCATGCAAAACGTTATATATACTTCTCCGTAATTTAAAATGGTCCGTTTTTTAGCCCCTAAGGTCCCTAAAAACGAACCTAAACTCATTCAAATATTTCAAATTATATTTGTTTTTGTAGTAAAAGCGGATATCACTTTAATACCCATACATCCATATTTATTGGTAGTCCCTACTTTTGGACTTACGGACCGTTTTACCTCTAAAATCCACATACTATATTCAATCTTGATGAAATTTGGCACAAGTAGTTTCTTATGCAAAGGACGGACGCTGTACAAATTGTAGAAAATCGGTAAAAATTATAGAAAATCCATTCATATATAAAGGGTGTTTTTTAGACGTGTGGTTTTCAAGAAATAATAAAACGCATGTTGTTTGATGTTATGACCAAGAATTAAGCTTTTTTTTATAAAGATAAGGGTTTGTCATTATATTTTAAAATTATTTCAAGCAAAGAGACACCGCGCCGCGGCTGGCTCGAATAAATTCTGAGGCCCAATTTTCGACCACTTTTTGTATCATTTGGCCAGCAAAAACGTGCCAAATATTCTCTTCCAAGGCATCAATCGTGTCAGGTTTATCTGCGTAGACTTCACATAACCCCACAAAAATAGTCCAGCGGTGTTAAATCACACGATTTTGAAGGCCACGCCACAGGCCCACGATGCGAGATAATGCGCTCACCAAAAGTTGTCTTTAATAAATTGATTGTTTCGTTGGCTGTATGTCTTGCTAGAACCACATGTCTTCAAGATTATGGGCATTAATTTCAGGCAGCAATAAGTCCGATATCATGGCGCGATAGCGAGCACCATTCACGGTAACATTTCCCACACCACGATTTTTGAAAAAATATGAGCCGATGCTTCCATTAGCACATAAACCGCCACAAACCGTAGTAATGACACCTCCTGAACCTATTTTGGTTGCTCTTTAGTCCGATGCGGCAATTTTGTTTATTGACTTTGCTTTAGCGCCAGATATGGGTCTCATCACTGAACAAAATTATGGTTGAAAACAGCGGAACTTCCCGTTTCTCACTGCACCATAATACGAGTACAGTTTCCAATATTTGAAGGAAATTATGTCCAAAAAATATCATAAAATGCCCTTTTGAATGAACAATAAAGATTCCAAACTTGATATTAATTTTTATTTTGAAAAAATTCCTCTATATTGATCACCCGATATACAGGGTGTCCACCGGGAAGGTATACTACTCTGTTTTGTCGACATTTTGGTAAACATAAGTCTTGACAGTTCATATTTGGCAGTCGAGAAGTAGAGACGTGGCAAATATATTATGGAAAAATATTCGATAAACGAAAGTGTTTTAATCGTTAAAATATTTTATCAAAATCAATCATCGATTACTGTACCGATGAGAAAGTTACGAAATTTTTTTTGGAGAAACAACGTGCCAACAAAACGCACTATTTATCGTGTAGAGAATGATTTTGAAGAAAGAGGGTCTATAGCTGATAGGTCCAAGCAAGGACCACAACGTACTGCAAGATCGGCTGAAAACATTGCTGCTGCTAAAGAAAGTGTTCAAAACAATCCATCAACCTCAATTCGACGCTGTGCTCAGGGGCTTGGTCTTCAAAGAACAACTTTGGCCACAATTTTGTACAAGGATATGCAGTAGTTTCCACTTAAGATTAAGAGCTTCTTACACAAGACCATTTACTTCGCAGTACATGTGTCAATAGGATGTTTTAACTCGCCCATGACAACCCCGATTTTCATGAAAAAACATAATGAATGACGAGGAGGCACATTTTCCTTTGAAGGGATATGCGAATAAACAGAATAATCGGTTCTGGGCAATGAAAACCCCTTAAATTATTCATCAGTCACCTTTGCATCCATTAAAAGCGACAGTCTGGTGTGCAATTTGGTCAGAAGGAATCATGGGACCCTACTTCTATGAAAATGAAAACGGCGTACGGGTAACTGTCAATAGGAAGCGATATCGTGATATGATCGGAAACTTTTTAACGCTAGAACTTCATGCTTTGGGCTTGATTAACATGTGGTATCAACAACTTGGTGCCACATTGCATACAGCCAGTATTATAATGGAATCACTGTGAGACCTCTTTCCACAACAAGTTATTTCAAGAATGAGATGTTGATTGGCCTCCACGGTCGCCTGATTTGACGGCTTCGGACTTCTTTTTTGTGGGAATATCTGAAAAGTAAGGATTATGCAAACAAAACAGAAACGCTTGTGCAACTGAAACAAAATATTCGTGATGAAATTAATGAAATACGCACGGCACGGCACACAAGTTGACATAGTCAACTAAACTCTTTTTACAACACACACACACACGTTGATGTAAAAGAAATCTATTGATGGCTCTCGATGTGGAGTCTCTTTAGAGGTGGCAAGATTGAGTTGTATTTTCGTGGGCAATTGTGTGAAGGAAACTTGAAAAGTAAGGTTTGCAACAGTAGTTCTCATTCGTTTGGGGAGAGCCTGGCCTTATAGAGTTCGGTTTTACTTTCAACAATTGCAGCAAGGCTTTCTGAAGAGGGTTGTCACGGACCCGAAATCCTGATAAAAGTAGTGTGCAGCCACGAAAATCAATGTCACTTTGCCATTTTGTTAAAAACTTGTCTTCTATTTAAATATAGAAGCAAGAGGTCTTGAGTCTGTTTAATCCCTGTTCAATTAATGTAATGAAACTTGTGCTCAAAAGGGCTCGCAGTTGTGAGGCTAACAGGGGCGGACATTTATCTGATATTGTATTCCATACATAATTGCCGACATTAAATAAAACATTTATCAATATAAATTCCATTTTCTGTCATTTAATCAAAAATTATAAATAAACAAAGTATTATACCTTCCCGACGGACACCCTGTATTTAACCGATTTAACCTTAAACAATAAAATTTTCTCACAAATGTAAATATGACACGAGTTTTAGAAGCTGGTTAAGTTCAAAGCTCGTCCAAAAACCTATTTTCAGTTGACTGTTTGGAACATTCAAAAGCACAGGGTATACTTAGTAGGTACATAAACACACAAGTTTTATGCTGTTAAATAAAAAGTACTGAATGTTTTTGGACCAAATATTTTTTAATATATTTATTGATGTACGAGGGCGGCTCGGAAACTTCTTAGCCTAGCACAAAAAGCGCGGTATAAAGAGAAAAAAGTTAAGTGTTTTGGAAACTTCCATCTCTGCTATGAACACATGTTAAATTTTGTTTCGATCTGGCAACTTCTTCATATAGAAACAGGTGTTCACAAAAGACGCATCCGCGATTTTTTTACAATGGAAAAATTAGAAATACGTGGTGTCATTAAATATTTACATAAAAAGGTTTATCGGGACAAGAAATTCATAATGATATGGTGAATGTGTTAGGTGAAAGTGCTCCTTTATATGCAACAGTAAAAAATTGGGTTGCTGAATTTAAACGTGGTCGTACAAGCATTGAAGATGAACCACGTAGTGGACGTCCAAAAACAGCAACAACAACAGAAATTGTAGCCAAAGTGCATGATATGGTATTAAATGATCGACGAATAAAAGTGCGTGAAATAGCTAATATCGTGGGCATCTCAAATGATCGAGTCCATTTAATTTTGCATGAAGAACTACAGATGAGAAAGCTTTCTGCAAGAGGGGTGCCGCACTTGTTGACAGTCGACCAAAAGCGCATAAGAATGAACATATCTCAAGCTTGTTTGGATCGTTTTCAGCGAAATAAAATGGATTTTAAGCCACCACTATACTCCAGAGACAAAAGAACAATCCAAACAATGGACTGAAGCTGGAGGAAGTGTCCCAAAGATGGCAAAAACAATTCAATCGGCTGGTAAGGTTATAGCAACGGCTTTTTGGGACTTCAAAGGTATTTTATTGATTGACTATCTGCAAAAGGGTAAAACAATAAATTCAGAGTACTATTGCAACCTTTTAGATCAATTAAATGTACAAATTCGAGAAAAACGTCCTGGCTTACAACACAAAAAAAATAATTTTTCATCAATACAACGCACCAGCGCACAAGAGTGTTTTAACAATGGCTAAAATCAACGAATTAAAGAACGAGTTGCTTGACCACCCATCTTATTCTACTGATATAGCTCCCAGTGACTTTTACCTGTTCCCAAATCCAAAAAAAATCCTTGCTGGCAAGCGTTTTACCTCAAATGAAGATGCAATTACAGTTGTAAACCACTTTTTTGAAGACCTTGAGGAAAACTATTATAATCAAGGGATAGAATTGCTAGATAAGCGTTGGACTAAGTGTATTGAAGTTTCAGGAGATTATATTGAAAAATAAAAATATTTTTGAAAAACTAACTATTCTCTTTCATTGATAGGCTAAGAACTTTCCGAACCGCCCTCGTATATTGTATCCAAAAAGAATCTACTTATTCGAAGTGTCCCCCTTTTGCCTTTACACACGCCTTAAGTCGCACTGGCCAATCGTCAATAGCTGCACGAACCTCGTCCATTGGAAAATTGGCCACAGCTCGAACCGAAACAGTCTTAAGAGATCCAATGTTGGGGTATCTTTTGTGGCAAACCTTGTCCTCTAAAACCGTCCACAATTTGTAATCCAATGGATTCAAACCTGGACTGCCTGAGGGCCATTCTTCAGAGGAAATAAACGCTGGCGAATTGCTTCGAAGCCAGGCCTGGGATGTTTTAGCCTTATGGGTCGGCACAGAATCCTGCGGGAAAGTCCATGGCTGGTTTTGGAACAGGGATTGGTTAAGAGGCTTCACAGCAGCTTCCAAAACGGTTTATTGGTAAACCTTGGCCCATGTTTTGACTCCTTGTTCGCAGAAATGCAGGTCAGCGTAAGAGACACCCCACCAAACCACGACTGAAGCTGGGTAATAACGCTTTTCCACCCTTGGGATCAGTTCAGATGCTTCCTGAGATGACCGCGCATACACTCGTATCATTTTGCTTGTTAAATTTTTCATCGGTGAACAAAATTTTTCTGTGCAAGTTATCAGCGTGCTTCACCAAAAGACGTTTGGATTTTTCAATCCTATTTTTTTAAAGCTGCAGTCAATAAATGTGCGCTACGTTGTTTGAAAGCCCCAAGTCCCAAGTCTTTTTTAATGATTCGACTTATGGACTTTTTTGTGATATTCATCTCATGGGCCATGATTTTCTGTTTTCGGAGCGGATTTCTGTGAATTCTTGATTTAACGGCTTTGATGACATGCGGTGTTCGAACAGAGCGTGGGCGGCCCGATCGGTGGCGGTTTTTTACATCTCCAGTCTTCTCAAACAGTTTTATGCATCCGTAGACGAACATGCGGCTTATCCCTAGTGGCCGGAGCGTTTTAAAAATGTCGTTTTTTCTTTTCACACTTGAAAAGCGCTATTACAGCGATACGGTTCTCATTATATGACCACTCCGTGATGAAAGTTGAAACAATTTTAAAATCCCCTTACAGACTAACGCTATTGAGGTTAGCTTTCATATGGCATGACCGGGATATGTTCAGTTCTATTATTGAAATTGGTGTGTTCAATGTTGTAACAGTATTTATGTCCCTACTAAGTAATATAGTCGGCCATAGCAGACTTTAGCTAGTTTTAAATAATTTTTTCTCTTGTCTAATTAATTCAGTTTTGAATAATTTACTTTATAAAAATCTCTACTGTTGAATAACAACACAGCACAAACCAATACGTATAAATAATTTTGTGAGCCATAGTATGATTGCGTGTGAATTAATGTGGTTGAGGGGATCATAATATGCTTGAGTGTGAATAATAATATGGTTATGGGGATCATAGTATGGTTGTAGGAGTATCATATTTTTGTGCCACAACTTTATATATTCAAAAATTGTAACCCAAACCATACTTTTTTCTTAGTGGTTTAGTCTTACCTCTCTAGAAGCCTAATACTACTAATATTTGGCTGGCCGGACTTAATAAATTGGTTTCTTGTTTTTCTCAACAGTATTTGTGAATGATGGGCGTGGGTTGTAATAAAGCCAATCACATGAAATTTAATGTTGTTCCCTCGCTTCACTACATATTTTCTCTCTCTGTCCTACGAAGCATATTAAGTAATATTTCAAATTTTTTATTTGATTTTACAAAACTTTACAACGAAATTAACTTTGGTTTGATGTCATAAAAATTACTACGGCTCATTTGAAAACACATAAAGGAAACCACATCGTGGCATTGGTGAAATCAATACATGCCACTACACAAGTCGGAAAACTTTTACATTTTCCAAAGGAATTGTCGAGAGAGAACACATATTAAAGAAAAACTTTTTAATAATATTAAATGACTCCATGTTCAACGAAGCAAGGAAAAACAATAAAAATTGAGGAAAACAAAAGGCAAAGTTCCCCACGAAAGGAAGTACTAAATTGATATTGGGTGCCTTAGCAGCGAAGACATGAAAAGAGTAATATGGGTTTGAAATGGCAAAGGATGAAGGGATTTGTGAGACTTTTCACCAATCAATTCAAGATTCACAGCTTCGTAAACGATTATTTTTAAAAGAGTAAAAAGTTTAAATTGAACTGAGGTGTTTTTACTATTGAATCGAGTGAAAAAGAGTCTTAAAAGTTTTAAACGGATTGACATACTTTCATTTGGTTGTCATGGGATGTCTTTTTCTGTTTAGTGAATTGAGGTGTTTGTTCAAATACTTCAACCATTGTAAAGGTTTTGCATCAATATTTCATACAGTTTCTGATATTTGTACACTCTTAACCATAGAGTGGCGTTTATATTAAGTTTGCTATTGCGCTTGTTTAAAATATTGCTTGGAAGTTTGTAAGAATAGTTAAGATGAAATTACTTAAATCCAAATTTCTGCGTCCTGAATCAGAACTTCTTTATCTCTTTATAAACGACATTGCTTGCAACGACAACATTGAGAACGAAATGCTGGCATATTTTCAAGTTGTTTTTGAGCCGCTCTACGAAAAACATTTCAAATCTTATCTTGCCCAATTTTAGCCAAATGAGTTGTATGTATCCTGGCTCTAACCTTAGAAAAGGTCGATTGTTTTGATTAAGGCACAATGCTTTGTAAGGGTCCTAAAGGCAACCCTCGTGAAGTTGGTTGCAAAAATTTAGCGCAGTACTTTATAAAAGAATTATTTCGAAGATCGTTCTTATTAGTCAATCCATTGATATAGGTATTTTTCGATTTGGGGTCCAGCCGCTCTAAAAGCCACATTATAACCATGGTGAAATTATACCACATTATTCTATGTTTTTATAAAGTCGCAATAAAATATGTTCCTCCTGTTCCTACTGCTCAAATTCCGGTCAAAGGCATGATGTATTCTGAATAACCTAGTGGAGCAGGATACTTGTCACATTGTTGTACCCAACTGAATTTAGCCTTTTCTTATTAGTCAATCCATTGATATACCCTCGGACCAAAGGTATTTTTCGATTTGGGGTCCAGCCGCTCTAAAAGCCACATTATAACCATGGTGAAATTATACCACATTATTCTATGTTTTTATAAAGTCGCAATAAAATATGTTCCTCCTGTTCCTACTGCTCAAATTCCGGTCAAAGGCATGATGTATTCTGAATAACCTAGTGGAGCAGGATACTTGTCACATTGTTGTACCCAACTGAATTTAGCCTTTTTTAATTTGTACGAGGGCTGCTATATATATTTCTGGCCTAATAATGAAAATGCGAATATTTATCATCACAAATTTTTATTGTTTTTCAAAGTATTCTCCAGCATGATTTATACACTTTTGCATGCGCTCAAACCAATTGTCGAAGCACTTTTTCCACTCCGATTGAGACACCTCCAAAACATAGTTTGTGAACGCTTCAACAGCATCATCTGGCAATGAAAATCGTTGACTACGCATTTTTTTCTCTATATGCGGGAATAAAAAAAAGTCATTGGGTGCCAAGTCAGGGCTGTACGGCAGCTGACCCATCAATTCGATGTTTTGGCTGGTCAAAAAGGCGCTGGATTGAGCCGATGTGTGAGAGCTCGCATTGTCATGGTGCACAATGATTCATCTTATCTTGTTCGTTTTTCGAATATCTCCGAAGACTTCAGGCAAACAAGTTGTGGTGTACCACTCAGAATTTACCGTCCTTCGTTGCTCAAGCGGAACAGTCGCCACTCGAACAGTTTTGGCGAAAAAACAGGAGACCGTTTGCTTCGAAGTGCTTCTTCCACGAACAACTTTCGTCGGATTTGGCTCTTCTTCGAAGACCTACACGGTCGATTGCTGTTTTGTTTTGGGCTCATATGTATAAATACATGATTCGTCACCTGTGACGATCTTATAAACGTCTTTTGAAGCACCGCAATCGTATTTTTTCAAAATTTCTTTGCACCAATCGACACGAGCCCTTTTTGGAACGATTGTCAAATTGTGCGGGATCTAACGAGACCAAACCTTTTTTACGGCCAGGTGTTCATGCAATATTGAATGTATGCTGGTGAAAGAAATGTCCAAGGATGACTCTATCTCGCGGTATGTCACATGACGATCTTGCATTATCAGTTCACGCACGGCATCAATGTTCTCTGGCACAACGGCCGTTTTTGGAGGACCTTCACGACCTTCGTCAATGAGCGTGCGCCGGCCACGATTGAATTCATTGATACACTCTTGTCGTGATAATCCACGTCGAAAGTTGTGAAAAAATATTTCCCGAAAATGTTCACGAGTTAGTTCCAGTTCCAGCAAATTGTGGTAGAGAGGAGTTTCCCTATTTTGTGACACACCAGGATTGCCATACTTAACGAATTGCATTCACTTAGGTGCATTTTTGAGACCATAACTGAGCATGTTTGAATACTTCAGTCCACCTTCTTGTGTGCTGTCCCCTTCTATAGTTTATACCTCGTTTAACTTTTACCATAAATTTAAGTAAGTAATATACTAAATAATATTTTTCTCAAGCCAGAAATAAGCTAATGACTTTCGTTTGAAAATTATAAAGGACTTTTCATTCAAATTGGCGATGTGTGAATACTTAAGTCCGTCACTGTATATAAGTAAAGTAATTTTGAAGTTTCGGCAGATATAAGTGACGGACGCATCGAACCAGAGGCCCAAAAAACGCTTTAGTAGCCTGGAGTAGAAGGGTGGAGGGTATATACTATACTTTAATACTTTAAAAAGGGCATAGTTGCTGGTTGTTTCGGTTCATATGGCCCAAAAAGGTCGTAATTTCGAAAGGTCGTTCAGTGGTCAATATGGACGTATAAAAAGAAATTTTGTTACGAGTCCAAATATGTTTTATTTAAGTGATTTGGTTGAGATTGGGTCGAAGCTAAGGGGTAGAAATGTTTTATTTTAAAACGAATCCACGCAGGAGGGTTTAGTCGTATTAGATATATGGTTAAGATTTTTTTTCGATTTCAGCGCTGTTTATACTCTGCACTACTAAGTCTAACAGGGTATAATTCCATTTAACGATGTCTGTCTGTCCGTCCGTCGGTCTAAAGCTTTCAATCAAACTACAGGTCGCAATTGTTGTCCGAATTTTATCATAAAGTCAGTTTATTAGACCAAGGACGGACGTAATTTAAATTAAAGGTTCACATTTAGATATAGCTCCCACATATATGTTCATGCGATTTTTCTCTTTTATGCTGTAGAAGCCACATCTTACATCCAATCTTAAAAGAATTTGGCACGAGTAAGTTGTTAGGGCCAAGAAAGAACGTTACTGAAATCGGCAATCAGTTCAAATTTAGATAAATGTATTTCCATTCGATTTTGTGTTTTTAGCTGTAGAAGCCACATTTTGCATCCAATCTTGATAAAACTTGACAAACGTTAGTTTTTTCGAATTAAAAAAAATCGGTTCTGATGGAGATAAAGCTTCCATACTTATATGATCGTCCAATTTTATGTTTAAGCCCTAAAATCCACATATTATCCAATCTTGATGAAATATGGCACATGTAAGTTCCGTAAGCCAAGATCGAACGCTGTTGAAATGGCATAAAATCTTTTCAGATTAAGATATAGCTCCCACATTTATGTTCAACCGATTTTACCTTAAACATCTAAATTTTCTCACAAATTTAAATATGACATTAGTTTTAAAATCTGGGTAAATTAAGAGCTCGTCCAGGGTGGCCCAAAAACCTATTTTCAGTTTGCTTTTTAGAACATAGTTTAAAATACCAAAAGATGGAGTGTATATATATATATATATATATATATATATATATATATATATATATATATATATATATATAT